>OX155958.1:8257146-8647954 GCA_944548615.1 Micropterix aruncella
AAAAAATAAATCTGATCGACTTAGAGGGGCGGTACTTATTAACGAATTATCCGATTTAATTTTTTTTCGACGATTACTCTTATTCTTTATTCATATTAATGAGCTGATTACATGTTGCAACTCTCAACTTTGGCACCCTAAGGTTCCAAAGCAGGTAGCTACCATATACAAACGGATCTAATCCCAGTGCAGGCGTTTTGAGAAGTTATTGTATGTTTCGTGTTACTATTAATCTAAGAATGTGCATTTTCTGTGTAAATGAAGTTTTTGTTAAAATGGCACTCCAGAAATTTCCCATTAAATAGGTATGCAGTAATATAATCGGCGACACCTTGTTTTAATTTGAACTTCAAACGAGGTTCTTATAGGTATTATAAAGCTTACACGCTGCTGTAGTTTCTATAATACCCATTTAATTGGTATTGACATTTTTTAACCTACATAAATACTACGTCAATATTTCCATAAATATTTATAAATACTCCGTAAATCAAATCCTAAACAATACTATT
The DNA here is from genome assembly GCA_944548615.1 of Micropterix aruncella. Lineage (NCBI taxonomy): Eukaryota > Metazoa > Arthropoda > Insecta > Lepidoptera > Micropterigidae > Micropterix > Micropterix aruncella. The sequence continues at coordinate 8,257,659 of OX155958.1, forward strand.
AACTGACTATTAATTTTAGGTTATTTACTGATTATTATTGCTATTATTGTATTTTTATTATAAAGAATATTATATTTTTATATTAGTGTATATACTAAACACAATATTTACACCATATATCGGATATTCTAGAGACCCAACCCTCACACTAACGCTCACGCTCACACTTCACACCCACACACTCAACACACACACAACTGACCATTTTTTCATATACATGCATGTTTTTTTACAATATACATTTTTTTGTATTTTGGTTTTATTAAGTTATTGTCAACGTAATCAACGTCTGTAGTCTGTAATTTTATTATTATCCGTAACCGTTTTATTTTTATTTTAACCATATTTTTTCTTTAATTATTCACTCTATACTGTGTGATTTCCTTAATAACGAATTGTATTGAATAGAATTATTCACTGTGTACTCAATTTAAATAAAAAAGAATTGAATTGAATATAACTCTTACTTGCATCATATTGTTGATTTCTTGGTATTTCTTTATCACTTGCTTTTTCTCAGGACTTGATCTCAGCTCATGATGATAGACAATATGGTTTATAGTATAAAATATTGACAATTTTGAGATTTATCTCGTGCATCTCGTACTACGCACCGAGTGTTCTTAAATATACCATAATTTCCAACAGACTAGCATTTGTAATGCTACACAGCGAATCCCCGTATAGTCGTTATGCGCCTGACAGGTCAACATTGCCTTCGCGTCTGCAGGGCAGCCGATCCTACAAAGGACCCTCTGCCAGTGAAAGTGTTCTTTACAACCAGCTCGTGGGCCATTCTTGTGGGAATACCATTTGTGGACGACCATTTTAACCCTTTGAGATCGGCCGCAAACTGGATGCGAGGCCTGAGCGTGACTATCAGATTATCAATAGTAGATTTCAAAAATAAATTAAATTACGTTTTCATAGTGACTTGTTTTATTGTCCAGAGATCCTTGATTTCCCCTCTATGAAACGATTCCTTTTTATTTATTTACTGGACAATATACCCGATCATAATAGGTTGATTATTATGAATGGAGCTGGATTTAAGATTATTGTTCGATCGAAAATAAAATAACGAACCTTTCTCGAAGTGAACTGTGCAAAAATTGATCGCTCATTAGAATCGCTAGAGACGTGATGCAACCAATCACCAATATCTGTTTCATCGTAGGACGATGTAATTAAATATTTGTTCTTATATTCGTACCCGTACCCAGGTATATGCATTTTACGGATCACTGGGCTCTATCAAGCAGGTGTCGCGGACGACAATGCATGTAAATATAAGCGCCTGAGTGGCACATTCGTCATACATTATCGGCACAGCATACCTGTACTGACTGACTTACATGATTAACTCATTAACGGGAGCTACCTCCCTTTTCCGAACGCGAACGAACATTGCCAACCTTCAATTGATGATATCATAGGTTTCAATTTACAAATTAAGCTGTAGACGGAGCGGTGCCGGCGTATACACGGAATTTATTTGTGCGAGGACTGCTCCGCAAATAGGTTATGAGTGCGAGCACGATTATAATTGTCCGGAACAAAGAGACAAACCATCGCTAGCATGCTAGGATTATCAACTCTTCCCCTAATCAGCTTGAAAACGTAGGCCATGGCGAGCATTTCTCTACGCAACTTAAGAGAGTTATAGCCCACCATGCCTAGTAGAAAACTAGTAGGGTATAAGTACGGATAATATCCGTACTGCTTAAAATATATAAAGCGTAAGAAACATTTTAGATTTTTTTCCAAAATAGTGATATAATGATCCTGATGTGGATTCCATATAACTGCATTCGTTTCCAATCTGCTTCTCACAATTGAATTATACAATGTATGCATAACCCGTACATTGTGAAAATGCTTTAGGTTGCGAATAACAAACCCTAGTAGCTTAAAATAGTATTTGGACAAATTAGCAATGTGCTCCTTGAACGTAAGCTGGGATGGTCGTACGATGAATAAATATTCACTATTGTTTATGAAATTACAAAGATTGGTTGTATTTCTCTCATGTACCTAGTTATGAATAAATTGTAAAACACGATCAAATATGGCATGGTGAAATTTTTTATCATTACATTTTATGTTCCTTAGGTATATCAAGCCAGTATTAACATAAACTCATCGATGGCCATACTATAAATACCAGCAAAAGAAATAAGCTTTAGTTCCCAATTTCCGCTTCAAACGGATCGATACATACTTCTTCTATGTATATTACTTCTTTTAGACCTTATTTCCGAGGCAGATGCGTACGACTGCGTTAACATCATACTGATGTCATTCCCTGCGTATTTCGATTTTTTAAGCAAACATGACGTCATAATAATGTCACTTCGCAGGTGAGATGCGTTTTCGCTTATGTCCCGCTGCCTCGAGAATAGGCCACATTGTATACATTACTACAACATAATTTGTGAGAAAATTTTAAAGCCCAATAAAAGTCTCAGCATGCTGATTGACCCACCATGCTGGTGGGTCAAGCCACTTATATAACTCTATCATCTATGACGTCGCGGCGGTCAGCGAGATACTTCTAAAAGTATGAAAACACTATTGAGCACGCGCAACTGGCCGCCGCGACCCAGCCGCAGCGGCCATTCCGCCGCGGCCAGGCCGCCGGCGCGGGCGCCCTCACCCCTACAATCTACGGTCAGTGCAAACGTCGCTCGTAAATCGAGCACGCGGTCTATGCAATGCTGAGTATTTTCTGCGGGAGATAGTACATGTCAATGATGTGCTTGGGAAAAATTGTTAGGGAAATATCACGATACACGCACACTATCCAATACAAAAGCAATTCTGAAACCAAGCAGGTCACGATCGATCTTACCGATCCTCAAGGACATGACAGATCGAATAAGTAAGATGCTAAATAAATTCGATATAAAAACGATTTTTAAAACTACCCAAAATATAGTTCGATCTCTGAGGCCTGTAAAGGATGTAATACCAATGCAAATTCCGTGTGTGCCTAAACTCATATGCAGCTGTGGATTTGTTTTCTTACGTTAGATAGTTACTCAACTGATGGAATACACGGAGGCTTTTAAAAAATGTTCATAAAGATGATTTCGCGATTTGGGCACAGATATTGGATAGCAGAACTCAACTACTCGGTGCAGTTTCGACATCCTATTGTGCTATCCAAACAACAATTTTGCTTACCTATCTGATTAAGAGCCCGTTCACATATTTTTTCCAGAAAGGCAAGAAAAGTGGATTTTTGGCGGTCTAATTCCAAGAAATAAAGAGATTTCTACAAACTTTAATTACTGAATTACCTGGACCATTTCTTGATGTTGACCATAGCGGCCTTTAATTTTAGATGTAACGAATATTATTTACTTATTCAGCCCATTTTCCGAAAGTCGTTATTCGTAAAACGCTCGGAAGGCAAACTTTGAGCTCCTTAATACAGTAATATCACTACAACGAAAACCGTATACTATTTTTTTTTATGTCCGTCATGTATTCTTGATGTACACTACGGCTTTATTTTTTCGTTTTTTGACCACATATCCAAGGTATACATTACTTACAATTACACAAAATTAAAAAAAAATCTTCCTGTATCATTCTAATTTTCTCAGAAATAAAATAAGATTCTTATATAATACTTATACTATATTAAAGTTCACTCTTTTAGCAATACGACATAATATAAATTATTGTCATTAGAAAGGAGAAAACACTGCAAAAAACAATTAGAAATTGTGTATATATTTGCTTGCGCAAGAGAAGAGCGCTCAGTGCCGCGGTTTTTCTCCCAGGGTTGAATAGTTATTTATTTATTTATTTATCCTATCTTTTATAGTTACATCCAAAAAAAAATGCGTTCATTTTTTCAACTCATTTTAAAAGAATACCTACGCTATTTTGTAATACGGCTCTTAGGAAATAAGAAGAACCCAAACTTCAAGAGAGACGACATACTTTCTATTACATGAAACCCTCTTCTTAAAATGTTTTTAAATTCCTATCACCGAACGCAAAGACTTGACACAAAATACAATGTTTGTTATGTGAAAGGTGGATTTTCAAAATCCGCGCGTTCCGACCCCACCACCCCACCATCGTTATAATCTGCGTAGTAAAAGTAGCAGTTTGCCGCCTACCCGTAGAGCAACAATCCCAAATTATCTCACCAATATATCTTCCTTCACCGTAGACTTTTCTTTAGGCAGTGATGTTTAGTAATATCGCCGTAAGGGACGGTCGTCTCCTTGTTAGAGGAGTCTGGGTCCAGTAGACATTACCAATTTTGAAGGCACGATCTCAGAGATGACAGCCCGAGATATGAGACGGTGAGAGAGACGCTCTTAACATGCTGGAGGGCGCGTTCACAGGGCGGTCGTCACTAGTCTAATGAATCATTGCAACTGATACGCTCTCATATTGAGTCGTCAATGGCATGGTTATATAATGATGCTGATGATGAAATGAAGCCATATCCGATCAGACAGCTATCCGCACAGTCTTCATTTTAAGGCTATTATGGCTTAATCCTTACCTATCCGCTTAACCTATCCGCCATATATACTATAGATCATATCCAATGTAGTGCTGTCCTGGCCACGAGTCCATGCTATATCCTGCAACCAGTTGCATAGAGAGTATGCAACGGGGACACAGAATCTACGACGGAAGAAAGCATCACACCTAAGAGTTACCAGTTATATGTATTTATTTATTTATTAATTTAGTAAAAAAACTACATAAGAAATATTTAAACACAATGATTCTGCGTCATTCCTCTCTAGGCAGCGCCTGTTCCAAGGAAGACACCAATTTTATATGAAAGCAATATTATATGTAACTTTATGAAAAAGATGTTTTCTAATCAAGATCTACTTCTAATCTAATCAATGTTTCATTTAAGATCAAAATAGCAAGATCAATCAAAATCAAAATGGTAACGAAATGGCTATAGCAAAATAGAAAAAACAGGCAAAATAGTGATAAAAAAAACAAAATAATCATTACATAACAATAGTAGTAGTTAATAAGTATAAAATAAATCCAAATACAAAATATTACGTGATAGAAATAAAAATCAGAATTCACTCTTTTAGACATTTAGGTAACTTATGTTGTCAGTGGTGTAAGGTTGTGTAACTTATGTGTGTATATATGCGTCGGTTTTTTTAAATATATATATTTTATATACGTGAGTATATGTTCAGTTGCTGTTGTTTCTTTACTAATTAACCACCTAAATAAGGCATTTTTTAAGAACCACCTGTGTCAGTACAGAAATTTTCGATGTGTTTTCCTAAAAGATTTATTAATCTCGGAGCAAGTTTGCAATTATACATGTGTTATAATACCAGCGCCGATCTTGTGTTCTTAGCAGTGAACAATATCTCTGCTTGAGGGCGATTGCCTAAAATCTAGTATTTTCGTTTCGAGAAACTTCAAGATAATGTGTTTCCACCATTTCCTTTTTTCTTACAGCCAAAGGTGGCATGTATGAAGTATATATTACGTATTGAATTCATCTTCTATTCTCATCGTCTCATCGTCTCAAAGCCTGGTAAAAAAAATGACAAAAAAACTGGCGGGCTGGCAAAAAAACTGAATTTCCTCATCTCATGTCCAAACTCAGTCTTTACTCAGCGGTAGTTTTATCTCATAGCCCCTAGAATCTACGATGTTTATTAAATAATTTGTAAAATACCATTAACATCAATGCATAAAGAACTAAAAAAAGGCAGTGTCATTTTGACAAGTCGCTTCAAATTGGAATAGGAGTTACTGCGTTTATTCGTCTGTAGAAGGAATCATACGTAGTAGCAATAGTAAAATGTAGTTTTAAAGTGTACAATGAATTCGTATTCTTCCACAGGATAGATACTTTCCTTCTTAAAAAAAATATCCATGGCTTGCGGGCTCATTTGCGTGTAAAATCATGAATTGAAAACACCACAATTCATCTGAAATAAATTTGAGCGTTTTGAAGATTGTGAGAATATTTATTTACAATTTGCGGCATGTTTATTGTCTCGTCCGAACGCTGCCAGTGTGCACGCGCCCTCTCGGCCCAACGAGGAGAGTCACCCATCGAGGCGTTATCGCCTGGGATGGCGCGTCGTCCAACTCACTTCGAACTGACAAATAATTAATATTTGGAATGATTTATTAGCCTGGGAGGTCTGCGCATGATCGTTAGTTGAAAGGCACATTCGTACAGCTCCTCAACGAGACGCCTTCTTACCATTCAGCATTTAAAACGATTATTTAACTGCACGAACGGATGTTAAGTCTAGTTCAGTGAAACAATCATGTCAAGATACGGGCAACGGTGCGAAGATTGATATGCAGCATGCATGTATTGGCATTCACAGTGTTGATTTGTTATTCTTGCCCTCGCGTGAAGTGAGTTGATGCTATAGACGAATTTGGTTCAGATATTTTTATTACTGTCGAGTAAATCATACGTAAAACACACTGTAAGTAGGTAGAAATGCATTTTTAATAATAGTATAAATATTAAAAAAGTCTTTATTGAACTTTATCTTAAATAATAGCGGTCCATACTAAGATAACCTCTTATAACAAACCGTAACGTTACTTGAGACAATTTTCAAGTAGCTCAAACTCATTGAAAACAAATATAAAAACAAAGTAATACTATCACAGATAAGGTAAAATAAGGATGGGAGGGGTGAATTTGATGAGAGAGGCTATGCTTTTTCAGAATAAATTTAAACCTATAGAGGGATTGAACGCCTCTAATGTTTGAAGGGAGCTGGATCCCTGGCAGAGAAAAAGACAGATAGAGGAAGAGAGAGTGTATCGAACATGCGCATAGAATTTTGAAGCATTATATCAATTAGTTTGTGTACAGCTTATATCAGTTATTTTTTTATCATAAATTAGTTTATATCATAAATTTGTCATAAATTTTATCATAAATTTATCATAAATTTTATCATAAATTAGTTTATATCATAAATTTTTATCATAAATTTGTATCATAAATTAGTTTGTGTACAGCAAACTAATTATATCAATTAGTTTGTATTAGATTTGTCGAGCTCAACTGCGCTTTCCGATTTTCTGAGAAAAGCTATTACATTACGTTACATTCGTATGCAATTGGCGAAATTATCTCTCTCGGACGTATCACAATATACTGTAGACACTAATATACAACCTACTGTAAATTACATGTAGTTATTAGAAAGCGTCTTGCACAGTACAAGTGTGAGTATTTGACCTACTTTAAAGACAAATAGAAATTCATAACAGTTCAGTATCATAACTGATTAAAATAATTAAAAATAATTATAAATTCTTAGATTCAGATCATATAAAGAGTCAAAATAATTTAAAAAGCAATAACTAAAATACTAAGAAAACAACAAATTATTAGTGTCTGAAAATGTCCAAGATAAAAAGAAATAAATGTTTTGATATTTTTCAATTACTGGTGCTTCGTGTAACATAAAATCAATATAGTCAGAGAATGAATCCATAAGTACTTATATAAAACTATAATTTAAATGGGTGCATTATTTAAAAAGTTACCTCAAATTTGGTCAGATCATAGAAAGGACAGCCCGTATAATAATATATTTATAATAAAAACCTCACTAACCGTATTGTAAAGTTTTGCCTTATGTATTACTTATTAAACAATAATATTTTGAATATAATTTTGAAATAATGTATCATTTTCTTCAGCAGCCAGATTGTTGATCAAGTTGTCCATGGTAGTCCATAAACATTTTCTAAATGTTTCTTTTTTAAGTTTACCTACGCCAGCTGTTTAATAGTAATAGGAAGACTGACAAATTTAATGTCAATGTGAATGTAGCGTTTCTGTACTTTTGTATATCGTTTAAAATATCCATATACTTATTTATTTCATTGAGCAGTGTACCTATTAATGTTACAAACCTAACCGTGTATAGAAACTGCGCCTAACTCGTAACTCAATGATTTTTACCACCAGCGTATCTCTCAGATGAACGGCTGGTGGCCTCGAATTGTTGTAGAATACCATACCAATTAACAGTCTACCATTGCGCCCTTAGGTAACAGTCGCTATCTCTTTTGGTTTTCCAGAAAAATGTTTGAAAATAAGTTCTTTCTGACATGTTACTAATGTTTTTGCTTTATTTCATAGGCAAATAATATAATTTATACAACTCAACTTTTAAATTGAACCACATCTGTTTTAAACAAGTGTATTTATATACGAGTATATGTATTAAATTAAATCAATTTGTCATGTTTTTATATTTTCGACAAATTCATCTATATTCCTAAATTGTACAGTGGAGTGCGCCTAATTCGTACCTGGCAATTGGCACTGAACACTGGTTTTATATTTCTTTATCGAGGGTATGGCAGAAAACCTGATTCAGAGCACAACTGTGCACAAACACCATAACTGGATGCAAGCACTTTATGCTGGTGTGGACAAATTTTATGAGTCATAAATTTCATTTATATCTTGTATGACAGGCGCAGCATAAATCTCAAAGTACGGTTAAAGGAAACCGAGGCACGAATTAGGTGCAACGTTCATTGAGATATTTGTCAAGCGATTCCTCCGATTATTTAGGATTAAATATAATAATTACAATATTTTTTTCAATTAACGCTTTGTTTAACAGATTGTAGCAAAGACCTAATAATTTTTCATCAACTCGTCGAAAACCCTTCTTAGGAAATATATCAATGGCAAGCAAAAAATATTCTTTATTTCAATATACTGAATTCAAATGATCCGGTACGTGTAAAAATGTAAATATATGTGTGATGTTCAAAATTGTATTGGGGAAATTCAAAAAGGTATGTCTGAAAATGAAAGCAACTGTGGAAATGTTATACCTACCTTTTTTACATTGTCTCACTCCTTTCAAAAAATAGTTCATTATGGATATATTTTTATTTCAGGACCAAACTCCCTACAAATAATTCCTATATTATAAATAAATATAACTCTTACTTTAAAAACTAAAAATAAATTCTACATCAAGTAAGGCCCTGGGCATTGATGACATTGCTCGCTAAATGTTTTTTTTAAATAGTAAAGTAAGAGAGATACAGGTTTATAATATACTAATAAATTGCAGAGAAAATTATTGCGTGTAAAGAACTAAATTAAATATAACTATGTATCTATTTTCTATGTCATTTTTATTATAAAAATACAAATAAAATAAAAATGTGTTTCTACATATTGATAATTATAGGTTTTCAAATTTAGTATTACTAAATAGTTAGAAAGTATTTTCGATAAGTGAACAAATAGTTCTTAAAGGTTTTTCCAAAAACCTAAAAAAGTGTATTCGTCACTAATTTTAAATAATCCAAAGAATTGGTTTACAAATTATATTCGATTACACGCGAAAACGGTGTACGTAAAAGTACGAGCATATAAAATTATTTTCGACTACAGTGTAATGACATAATAATGAATTTTAATTGGATGCATTTTGATTTTAGACTTCGTTTGTTACATTAAAATTTTAGACAGTTAAATAAAATACCACACGGAAGATGATACCGAAAAAATAAATATAGAACTTGTAATTACAGGTGTTATATGAATATATCTATTTTTATTTATTTATTTATTTTAAACAAACCACACGAAATTCATAAAATGGTCATACCAAGTAATGGTGCGAAGTAAACGACGACCCACATTCACATGATCATGCGCAGCGCATGCCCAACTAGGCCGAGTATAGCCTTTATCTGTGCATACGATTTATTTTCAGACTTGGGTGGAGAAGCATAACTGACGTAGGACACATACACTTATACACACACATATACATACACACATATCACATATATACATATACATACATACACACATACACATATATGTTACATTATGTTTATTATCTTATATCACATTTATGCAGGTATATTATTTCTAAGAGATGATTTGCAGAAGATAATTCGCTGTCCTTGAAGGACCTATATCGTCAAGAAGATTTTTTTTTATTTTTTTATTGAATGAAAAGGTACTTTAATTTTTTTTATGTCGTCATCAAGACGGTTAAATATTTTGAGATTAAGATGGATATACAAACTTCAGTTCAATGTTCAATGTTTATTCAATAATATTTTAGTAATTATGAGAAATACGCAGTGAATATCGATAAAAACGGGCCAAAATGAGTTCAATGATTTACTAGGTACCAATTTTAAAAATAATAAATCCCATTATAAAGTTATAAGGAAATAAATAATGTTGTCCTCCAAGATATAAGAAATTATTAGTTTTCCACTAAAATTCAGAAAAAAAAATCTTAAAAAAATAGCTCCAACCAAAAACACATCCAAGTGATTTTTAACGAATGTCAGTCAAAAACATGTATTTTTTCAAGAAATATTTTTAATTGATTTATAGTGTTCCCAAACTTTTTCATTTTATTTACCTATAGCGATTATTTTGATCCTCACAGTAAAATCATTTCGAGCATTTTTACCGAATTTCGTCCATGAATTTCTCGCTATATAGAACATATTGCAGTATAAATATTTACTTACATCATACCTTGGGTTTGTGGCTACCTATCTATATTTAATTAATAACGGAATCACTAATAAGACTGTGAATTTCGCAACCACGGGAAGTGAATTTTTGCACCCACTCAGCCTTAACCATTATCTATTGAGTTATCTGAGCAACTTCCCTTTTGGTTATTTATGAAACGTAATATATTTGTTATTTTACTTATATTATGTTTATTAAGATGGGAATATGAAATTTATATCCACATTTAAACCTTAGCCAGATAAAACGGGTCATAGAAATTGCCAATTACGGACCAATTACCAATTATACTTATGTATCTAAATTTTCGCTCATTTTCCTACCGCCTGTAATAGGCTGAAGAACTGCAACGCTATGGTTTTGAGAAATTAGAGGACCGGCGACTAGTACCACATATGTCGCTTTTATATAAAATAATTTGTTTTGGGTTGAGGGTGAGCACACAAGCGCCATCCCGACTCATATGCGATCCCTTCAATTTTCACCTACTAAGGTACAACACTAACTTTTACTTATTCTTTTTTTCTTCCTAGCCCTTGGAGTAAATGGGTATTTTCATGGATGCATCTGTCTCTTTTGCAGGATTTTCGGCGACATCGACTTAAAGTACTATAACTACGAAACTACTACACCAATCATAAAAAGAACAACTGCACAATGATTGCATTGAAATTTCGAATATAGAATATTGAAATATCATTTTGTAAAACAATTAGATGATTATGAATAAATATGAGAACATCAAAGAAGTGAAAAAAACGCGCGACCAGATTTGGTCGACTCGTACTCAACGGATAATTGTTTCGCGACCAGATTTGGTTGACTCATACTCAACGGGCTAGGGCCTGTCCCGTTTACTTGGGTCGGCCTTCCTTGTCCTTCTCCCCCACTGAGCATGATCTTGTGCTATGTCGGCGTCGAGTTGAGTTTCTCTAATGTCTTTTTCGACCGTCGTCAACCAGGTGATTGATGGTCTTCCACGAGCACGTAAAATAGGTACAACACTAACTATGGTGCCAATTCGTTTTTGCCACGTGCTATGCATGCATATAATATACGACATTGGGTTTAACGTTATTGACATATTTAACCGTGAAAATAATCGGTCAATTGTTAAGGAGATACGTAAAAAGCTGGAGATCAGGTGGATAGGGTTAGCATCCAGCATTCACACTTGCACATACATGCACTAACATGCATATACGTCCTACACACAAACACGCACGCACACCCTCTTACATACATATGCTCTCTATCACACAAATACACACCAACACTCATAAATCAACACCTATAGCGATATTACCTTTAAATCAAAATTCTTTTGGTTTTCTTTGTATTATTTAACCTAGAATGTGTAACAACAACATGCAAAAGGTACGGCCGAGTTTTTACATCACAAGTTTAGGGGTTAATATATTTTGTATTCCTTATGTATTGTTATTAATTCAGTGTATCATTAGCTTTGATATCATTATATGTTATGTTTATATTTTATTATTTATGATGTATGTATTTAATAAAATATATAAAATTTAATTTAATTTGAATTTTCAACATATACATGAGGAAGACGCGTGCTTACGTTTAAGCTCGTTGGTTGTCGGCGGTCTGAGTTATAAAACAGCTACACTGAATGAAGCAGTTTGAAATTTGCATTTAAATTTGCTTGATCCTCTCACGTACCCGTTTTCGTCCATCTTACTCCATCGATACGGCCGTTTTAAGTCAGGTGTTAATAGCGTTAGCGGCCTTAAAAGGCGGTGCGAACGCTGATTATCTCGTAGCGTTTGCACTCGTTAAATATTTACTTTTGGAATAACTTCCTCTGTGAGACCATTAGGACTGAACTGTAGCGAGAAAACGAGCTAAGTAAATACGAGCGTCTCGTCGCTCGGTGATTCAGAGCAAATAACGGAGCATCAAGTGCCCCGCGATTGCGAGCGAGTTTACTACATACCTCTGCGTTGATGTCTCTTCGATACTACCGGCCGCAGTCGCCTTACCCTAGTCATTCTATATACTATGTACTCAGGTCGTGGGTATGGGTGGTATGAGAATGACAACTTTATTTAGACTTTAGGCTATTTTATAATATCAGCACCACATCGATGAGTGGGAATATGAGGGGAAGGGGTACCATCACAGGTATATGCGGAGGTAGAAGCGACAAAACAACACATCGCATAACCAAAAATAATAGTACAATCACAAAATTTTGAACTATGTATAACTATCGCCCACGGGTAAAGGGGTATATTCCATTACCCGTAGAGGATACGCCATTGTATTTGTATTTGTTCATAGAAATAAATAAAACAAAGGTAATTATCTCCACGGAAGAGAATTTTCGGGACACGAGAAACCAAAATTTGATATTTTTGTGATAAAAGTCCTCCCAATTATTAACGATGTTAGTTATAAATAAATGTTAAAAATTTACCCACCATGCTCATGTTATTTTTGTAAATTATTTTAGGCGGATTTTCAGACACAAAAAGCTGGGTTACTAGCCCGGCTCACTCGAAGCCCCGCTAAAGGTCAATCGCCAGCGACAGACGTCACGGGCCTCGAACAAGTCTCGTCGACCGACTCACTGAACTTTTTTTTTTTATTATGTAATATCCATTTCTTTTAAATACAGCTTTGTATAAAATCCAGCCAAGCCTAAGGCTTACCTGCTAGAGATTATGTTAGGGTGACTTTCAGTGTAACTTTAGTGGCCATTTTGACCATATTGTAATATATCTGCTGCATTATCTGCTATATTAGTAAGCATTAGCCGGCACAGAGAGCTTGATAATCCTACTAATATTATAAACGCAAAAGTTTGTATGTATGTATGGATATTTGTTACTCTTTCACGCAAAAACTACTGAATGGATTTTGATGAAACTTTACAATAATATAGCTTACACATCAGAATAAGACAAAGGCTATAATTTATAAAGATATATGATTTTCTATCATCATTATCACAATTTTCCATCACCACGCGGGTGAAACCGCTGGGCGCAGCTAGTATTTACATAAAAAGAAGAACGTACTTAATGCTAATAAAATGAAATATGAACCGTATTCGTATCATTTACACGTGTGTTTCAAATTCACTTACTATTTTTAATTCTTTTTTTGTTTTTTTGTACATTTTTTATAAGTTTTTAAATTTAGAGGAATTTTGTTAAATATATGAGGGATTAGCCATGTGGATGACAAGCATACAGATTAGCACTGTGGATGGCAAGCATACAGATTGAATTCGGCAGTCAACGACAATGATCGTTAGTGTTTTTTTTATAAGGTATTAGTGAAATTATTCGTTAGTTTATTAGTTTATTATAAATATCGTTAGTTTTATTTTCTACCTAAATTTTGTGAATTCATTGAATAAAATATCGTATTTGTTAAAATCGGATTTACTTCTTTACGACCTTGTCTCATTGGACAAAATGATCTCTGGGGTGGTTTCTTTGATAAGCTATCGCAGTGCACCACCATCGAAGTCTCCGAAGAGCTTCGCTATATTAGACTGAACTTCCGCAGTTAGTTTTTTTTTTGGAAGACCTCAGTGTGACACGCAAAAGGTAGAGGCGGCTCGGGCTGCGATCGTCGGCGGTGACTTTCTACTTTCCGGGATATGAATCAACCGGCCACCCTGTCGACACTGGGGTAAAATGCAATATTTTGAACTTTTGTTAGTGCTTTAGAGCTCGCACGCATATAGTTTGAAACTATCAACGTTTCATAACATCACATTTAATAGTTGAAACTAGCGTAGACTGATTATGAATGTCCTTGAAATGCGTTGTTGTAGGTAATAATCATCACACTTCTTTCCTTGTCGCCGCCATAAGCATAAACCAAACTCATCACGTGAAAGTGCACTTACTTTTCTTCATTCACATCCTTCAAATTGCCACAGTTTCAATTACAAAAATAATCTACATCAATGAAATTGCTACGATTCGATGACGATAAAGGAAACAGTAATATGAGCTTCGATAGGTGTTTTACGATGATATTTCGCCTTGATGTCTCTGATAATAAAAACCATAGCCGTCTGGAAAGATCGACTTCAGACGCGACTTTGTGTCAATAATAAAAAAATATGGGCTAGACTTGAAGTCCATTGGACTTTTCTGATACAATTATATTATTTGACTTAGGACAAAAATATGTTTTAGGAAAAAGGTATGTTGTAATTATTTCAAAATACATTTATATTAAGAAATTGAAATATAAATAACTTAGGAATGTTGTATACCTTGACCTGAAATATACAGATCAATATTTTATTGAATTTTACGAAGTTAATGAGGGTTTCAACTAATGCTGTCATGTGGCCCTAAGAATCTGCTAATTAGCAAGGAAGATTGGCTGTTTTTATATTTGAAACATTAAGAAAATGAGAGCAACCCGCAGATTTATTGTTCATAAAAAAATGTGTAATAGTGGGTTTATACTTAATTCGAGAACATTATAAAATTATATTATACCTAGTAACAACATGCACATTTTATGTATAATTTTATCCTCTGACTATTTCAATTAGATTTTTTGACTATTTATTACAATTCTTTTTTTCCATCTTTAATTATTTTAATTTGATTATTTCTCAATTTATTTCAGTGCCTGATTATTATTCACCTTTTTGACGTGATAACGAAATTTCTTTACCATTTATTTTATTATGTGTTTTATGATGGGTATTTTAAAAATATTATTTGCAGACTGACTTAGACTGAAAGACGCATTGATATATCAATGACCTAGTTTTTAGATTAATTATAAATTGTACATACCTTGTTTATTACCTTAAGTTAATTTTAAATATTATTATATACTATTTTTTATTTTTTGTAGTATGAAGTATGCACGAGCCACTGTTCACTTGGTACGCTTGCCTTAGCACGGGAATAGGCCTAGTTAGGCGGCGTTCATCTGAACAAGGACTGGGCTGCGGTACTCTCTTTTTTGCTACTATTTACAACAGAGCCTCTAATGATAATTTTATAATGTTCTGTAGTAAAAAATGCGCCTTTCTGTAAATAAATGAAAAAATAAATACTTCTTCTACGGAAAAAATACCTTTTCATGTTACGAATTGAAATCTTCGAAACCAGGACTTATTTACTGGTCATTTAGCGAAAAATGATATCGAATTCAAGAAATCAATCATCCGTATATATTGTCTGGACATCGAGTTTTATCATGACAATCGTATCGATATATTTCACGACAGTTTATGATCCTTTAGAGAAACACTTTTGAAATACTATAATTTTGACATTGCTTTATATTTTATGTACTATGTATTCATCTCGAATTCCACCTTATTTTCGTAGCTAGTTAGAGTTGAATTGTCCTTTCATTGTTAAGTTAATTAGGTACTCGTATAAAAAGGATAATATTATAGTCATCTGTATGAATCAATATGTATTATCAATATTTTTTTTGAGTATCAAAAAAAAAAACAAATAACATGACAAGTTGCATGGAAATCCATGTTTCTTTTATTTTAGTATAAGTATTTCTTGCAATACCTACCATTTAGTAGTACCTTATATATTCACACAAAAAGGTTTAGCTGAACTTAAAATATATAAGTTATATTAATTATTAAATTTAATTCTAATATGCACAAAAATCTGAGTTTATCTATATGTGAAATCAAAGACTATCGCGGTTGTTTTATATTACAAATAAGATAAAATACGAAATTACGGCGTGGGTAACTTCACGCGGAAATTTCGTTTTTTATTGTATTTATTTTTATGATTACATTATTTTAAAGTTAAAAACAAAAAATAATATTTCAATATGAGAATTTTATTCTTGAATTTCTGTTTTCTCAGAATAATCATTTTGTTACAAAATATCTCCATCCACTCACCTCTACAATTTCACCATCTTTACTAAACATGAATGATCAGACTTTTTTTATTTTTTATTTATTTATTAAAATCCAAATTAAAAAAATTACAATGTTGACATAAATAATACAGTGTAAAAAAGAGCAAATACTTAATCATTGTTTGCGAAGCAAAGAAAGTACAGATTTGATGGATTTATCAGCTCCACTAGACTACAGTCTGTTCTGGAGTGATACCACTGTTATATTTGTTACATAGTACATGTATACATTTTTATAAATTTTCGGTTAAAATAATTAAAATTTTTACCAACATCGTTAAGAAAATTTGAAGAAAAGGACATCTAATCTTAGTTAGTGAAGGGGTAATAATAAAAGAATAAAAGGATAATTACTACAAAGGCATTAAATAAATTACTAAATTAGGCATTAATTAATTACCTACAAAGGCATTATAATAAATAGATACATTTATATATAAATACACACTCATACATATAAAAATATATATACACATACACACACACATACATATATACAAAACGTATCTACCTATATTCAATATATAATTTTTACATACTTACATAATAATATATAAAGGAACAAAATAAATAATTTCAAAAACTTTTTTTTTTTTTATTATTTTGAGACACAATTTCCATGAGCTGCCTTTCGCATTCGCCTCTACTTTTTCCACGTACCATTTTGTGACCTCAGCAAAGATGAAAGCGGTACTGGTTGTCAGCTTCTGCCCGTCGGTGAGTGTCGTAAGGAATGCATCATACATCCAGAAAAAAATAATGCCTCTGGGCAAACCTTGTGTTCGTCCGAATTTGCTTCTGGGTTTGCTTTTTTCTTGTGTCGTGTTTGTGATCTCGGCTGGAATGCCGATCTGTGTCGTGGTGAAAATAAGTGACAATCGATTTTATGTAAAGCTGTCTGATATCAAGTATCTGGAAGTCATTGAAAAGTAAATCGGATGGGTAGCGATACGGTTCTCTGTTTATAACTCTCACTATTGCTTTTTGAGCTTTTATTAGTGGGTCTAAGTGCAGTTTAGCCGCACCGCCCCAACCAATATTGCCATACATCATCAGTGACTGTGCCAAAGCACAATATATGGATCTCAGAGTTTTTATATCAAGAACATTTCTGATACTCCTGAAAATATAGATTAGTTTACGGACTTTTTCTGCGACTTTTCCGATATGTATTTGCCACCGGAGATGTTTATCGACATGAACACCTAGGTACTTTACAAAAGGCACACGCTCAATTTGTACACAGTTACAATCAAGGCTGTCGCATTCGTGTGGGACTAGGTTATAATTCTGTGGAGGTTGCTGACGAGCATCAATGCTGAAGGCTACAAGCTTAGTTTTATCCACGTTCAGCGTTAACAGATTATAATCAAGCCAGCTCTTAACACTTTTCATCGCGGCAGCTGCCTTGTTATATACACTTTCCCAACTATTCGATTCGAATATGGGTATATACTTAGGTATAATTATGAATGTTATTACCTATCAGTTTATAAAGCGCATAGTAAGGATTGCTTTTATTAGAAGAATAGTAATATCGTAGGAGGTAGTGCTCAAACCGTTAATGCTTATATTGACATGTGGGTCGATATGCTATTTCCGATCGCACATTTCGTAGTCCGCAGACAAAAGATTATATTTGAGAGCGTCGTTAAATTTCGCTCTACCGAAGTAATGACGAGTTACATTAATTGTCTGCTGCAGATTTATCGTTATCGGATAGCTAACTTTAAATTTACGACTTAATATCGTTTTTATGGCGAACATTTAATGTTACTACACCAAATATCGCACATCAGTAAGCTTATTTACTGTGGTATATTAAATGGTATATGGTAGATAATAAAGAAGGGGTTTTACAGGTTGTGTCGCTTGTCATTACTGCGATTAGTGCTGGATTTTGTAATTTATAGGGAATTCTCTGTCGCTATTCAATTGAAGTTTCAGAAGTTTCTCCTGATCATTTCTATGTATCAGGAGATCAACAATAGCTTTTTTTTTTTTTAAGAAAAGCACATTTTACACGGCATTAACTCTAGAGGCTTAAATGTAAATAGTAGCAAAATAGAAAGCACCGCAGACCACATTTTTTTCATATCAACGCCGCCTAAATAGGCCTAGTCCCGTACTAAGGCAAGCGTACCAAGTAGACAGTGGCTTGTGCATACTTTAGACTACTTAAATAAAAAAATATACTAGGCATTAAATACAATTAATAATTAATTATTAATAATAAATACTGTAATATGAGTGCAGTGTGATGTAACTGTAGTGTAGTGTAAAGTGATGTAACTGTAACTGTAGTGTGCTGGAAAAATAACATTCATTAAATAGTGAAATAATCAAATTGAATAATAATAATATAATAGCGTAATAAATAGAAAACATATAAATAATAATAATAATGAATCGCTATAAATGGAAAAATTATATCGCAATAAATAGTTAAAGAATCAAATTTAAATAGGTAGTCCGAGGATACAATTATATATAAAATGTACATGTTACAAGTTAAAATATATATTTCAATATAATTGAAATAAAAAAGAACAAAAACACAAGAACAGCGATTTAACAAAATAATAATAATAGTAATTCAATTTATTTAAATTAAGTTTAATTATATCCTACTAATATTATAAACGCGAAAGTTTGTATGTATGTATGGATGTTTGTTACTCTTTCACGCAAAAACTACTGAATGGATTTTGATGACACTTTACAATAATATAGCTTACACATCAGAATAACACATAGGCTATAATTTATAAAAATATATGGTTTCTATCATCATTATCACAATTTTCCATCACCACGCGGGTGAAACCGCTGGGCGCAGCTAGTTCAAAATAAATTCAATTCAATTTATTTAAGCTTTGAGTTGAATACTTTTTGTCATAGATGTGATCTGTAGCATTGATGATTTTATTAAGTGTATGTATTTATATGTATGAAATATTTTGTGCCTACTTTAATATTGTTTAAAATAAATGATATGTATTACTAATATAATAAATTATAAACTATATTCTTGCCTGTCTTGTAAGAAACCCCTTTTTTAGCTGCATTTTGTACGTTATTCACTGGGCTTTTCTGGTTTCTTTCCATAGGTTCTTCTGACCTATTCAGGATATTTGTTCTTCAAAAATAACCCAGAAATCCACTTTATAGTCCATTGTCATCAATAAGTGTTTCCGTGTCAAAAATAATAACAATGAATTAAATACGTCTTAATAAAACGATGCATAACATAGTTTTTTATTTAGATGTATTTTCTTGAATCACATATATTATTTACTCGATTTGTATTACTTTTCTCACTCGCTTGATATAGTGAGCTTTGCGAAGATGTTCTCTCAGTCGGAATTCGGCTGTCAAGATGGCATGGAAAAAGGATGTCCTTTTTATGTACTCCGGTCGAACAAAAGTTTTCTATAGCAACAATCTCGCCAGAATCGCCTATTATCAAAAAATATACAATATTTTATAGCAGAATTTTTTTCTTGACATAGATTAGTGTTGCTTCAGTATTTTAGATAGTGGATTGACATTTCAAGAGTGAAGTTACGTTACGGACTCTTCGGTTTTATTTCAGACCTAATTCCAAGCACTCGTATATAGGCTCATAATTAACGACTCTCAAGTTCTTCGAGAGATAAACCGGCGCCGGTTGGACACATCGTAATTTCTGGCTGTGGTAATGGATACGGATTTCTGGCTGTTCTTGGTTGGATACAAACAAGAAGAATAAAACTTTGATTTGATAATAATTTTATATTAGCGGCCCACCAACCGACGAGGAGGTAAAGTATTGTGAACCCAAAAGAAAAAAAAATAGGTCAAGGATATACATTTTGACTGCCCCTCCTCCTTCCGAGACGATTGGGACAATTTACAGACTGAAGTCTGCCTCTATGTGTGTGTGTGTGTGTATTCTTCCACGATATCCTTCAAACGCTTTATCCGACGCCAGACGGATACGTAACCAGACGGGAGGACGGAGATATCCAGCCATATCTGGTAGTACGGGCGCGAGGCTGCGCGTTGGATCAACTTCCCAATGCCACGCGGTAACGCGGTAACGCCTTGGTCTCTCATGGACTAATTGGCTTAGCTAGATTGTGACTGGACTGTATTCGTCCTTAAGTCTACGTTGATCCCAGGATGTAGAAAAACGATCAATATTGTTATACCTTCCTTGTGAAATGGGTTCGCCCGTTATAGTTGACAACAATCCACTGTGGTTCCTGAAGGTTCTGGGCAGCTTGGGTGGCGCTGGCTAATGTGTATGTCCCCTAGACCTGCCGAACTCACAGTTCAACTCCTATCCGGTAGACTCCTCGTAGAGGGACTTAACCTGTCAGAGCCGCTGTGAGATTCTGCCACGGCTGTAAACGACAGTCGGAGGCGGTTGTAATCAGAAGCTTGTGAATTTGGGGAAGAAACCTCGGGCGAAACTAGGCGGTTTGTGCACTGTCCGGTTTGCTATCCATCCAGAAACGCTGAACATCCGGCGAATAACCAGGGGAAGGGAGGGGAATTCTAAATAAGTATGTTTTCTAGAGAGCGGGAGTTGTTGTAGACCTGACGTCATATATCATTGAAATGATCCGTTGACCGCCTTATCCCAAGTGACCGGACGGGCAAAGCGCGGCTCGGCCCGCGATATGTTCAGACTTAATAACCGATAATGACAGGTAAAGGCCAAGCAAGCGACCCGAAATCAGCAACCAGACTGGAAAACTGATAAATCTGGCAAAATCTGGTAGTGAGAGCGCGAGGTCGACCCGCTGCACGCGCTGGGTTCACTTCCCAGTGCCTCTCAGAGGCATATTGGCGTAGTTAGGCGGTGGATTGTGTTGTCCCTGGGCCTGCGTTCACCTCACGGTTGAAAGTATGATCCAATATTGTTCTTCTTAAGAGCCGTATTACAAAATAGCGTAGGTATTCTTTTAAAATGAGTTGAAAAAATGAACGCATTTTTTTTTGGATGTAACTATAAAAGATAGGATAAATAAATAAATAAATAAATAAATAACTATTCAACCCTGGGAGAAAAACCGCGGCACTGAACGCTCTTCTCTTGCGCAAGCAAATATATACACAATTTCTAATTGTTTTTTGCAGTGTTTTCTCCTTTCTAATGACAATAATTTATATTATATCGTATTGCTAAAATAGTGAACTTTAATATAGTATAAGTATTATATAAGAATCTTATTTTATTTCTGAGAAAATTAGAATGATACAGGAAGATTTTTTTTTTATTTTGTGTAATTGTAAGTAATGTATACCTTGGATATGTATACATGGATGGTCAAAAAACGAAAAAATAAAGCCGTAGTGTACATCAAGAATACATGACGGACATAAAAAAAAATAGTATACGGTTTTCGTTGTAGTGATATTACTGTATTAAGGAGCTCAAAGTTTGCCTTCCGAGCGTTTTACGAATAACGACTTTCGGAAAATGGGCTGAATAAGTAAATAATATTCGTTACATCTAAAATTAAAGGCCGCTATGGTCAACATCAAGAAATGGTCCAGGTAATTCAGTAATTAAAGTTTGTAGAAATCTCTTTATTTCTTGGAATTAGAACGCCAAAAATCCACTTTTCTTGCCTTTCTGGAAAAAATATGTGAACGGGCTCTTAAGAGCCCTATCACATATTTTTTCCAGAAAGGCAAGAAAAGTGGATTTTTGGCGTTCTAATTCCAAGAAATGAAGAGATTTCTACAAACTTTAATTACTGAATTACCTGGACCATTTCTTGATGTTGACCATAGCGGCCTTTAATTTTAGATATAACGAATATTATTTACTTATTCAGCCCATTTTCCGAAAGTCGTTATTCGTAAAACGCTCGGAAGGCAAACTTTGAGCTCCTTAATACAGTAATATCACTACAACGAAAACCGTATACTATTTTTTTTTATGTCCGTCATGTATTCTTGTTGACCATAGCGGCCTTATTTTTTCGTTTTTTGACCACATATCCAAGGTATACATTACTTACAATTACACAAAATTTAAAAAAAAACTTCCTGTATCATTCTAATTTTCTCAGAAATAAAATAAGATTCTTATATAATACTTATACTATATTAAAGTTGACTCTTTTAGCAATACGACATAATATAAATTATTGTCATTAGAAAGGAGAAAACACTGCAAAAAACAATTAGAAATTGTGTATATATTTGCTTGGCCAAGAGAAGAGCGCTCAGTGCCGCGGTTTTCTCCCAGGGTTGAATAGTTATTTATTTATTTTTTTATTTATTTATCCTATCTTTTATAGTTACATCCAAAAAAAAATGCGTTCATTTTTTAAAGTCATTTTAAAAGAATACCTACGCTATTTTGTAATAGGCCTCTTAAGGTGGCAGATTCAACATTAGTAGTAGTAGTTGATATACGTAAATATTCATTTAATTATTAACTATCCTTTCGCATCTGATCCACAAGATCCACTTTGTTTTCGGATCAGCTCAATTCACGATTCAGTTCCTATTCAGAAGCGTCCTCGTGTCGAAGCCAATCGGTTGTGCATTCTGGCTAACTGCTGAAGGAGTCTGGAGTCTATGGAAATACACTGTCTCCTAAGCAGCGGGGGTGGATGTTGACCTGTTGTTATGCCACTCTTGAAATGACCTTAGGCTACTCGAAACCGTGTGGCACTACAGGCAAAGAACGCCCAGGTGCGCGATAAATTCTAATTGAATTATCGCCGTAACACAACAGGTAGAGGTCGCGTAAACGACTTTGGACCTGTAACCAGTCGGGAGGACGGAGATATCCTAAAGGTTAATTCTAGGCGTCGATATCCTACCAAAACTGGTAGTTAGATATCCTACCAAAACTTTCCCGGTGTCTCGCCGTAAGGCGTCGGTCTTTAACGGTCTCTGCTGGCGAGGTAGACAGTAGATTGTCTTGTCTCTAAGTCTTCTACGTTCATCCCACGGCTAAAAGAATGATTACATATCGTGATACCAGCCTGGGGTGACGGTTTCACTCGTTGTAGTCGTCAGCGTCCTACTATCCTTTCGCGTAGAAATGTCGAATGATAAGTTCATCGTATACTACTATAAACAAAAGTGAATATGTAAAACCTATGTGAGTATATAAGTACAGGTTACTTGCAGGTGCGTGTAGCGATACTGCGTGAGATCTGTTCCTCCGGGCGACGTATTTATTACATCCGAATGTCGTCGACAACATTGAACGATCTCGCGTTATCGTACCTCCATCGACGTTCGCCATGCTTGTGATTCCACGAGATAAACTGATGAACGATTTCTTCGTACCGGAGACGTCTCTTGCAGTGCTCCGTCTACTTTATTCTTTTGCATATTGTTCGTTGAAGGCCGTTTTATTTATAGACTGGTTGTTGGTAGAACGATGAAATGAGTTTTCAAATAAGCATTCTCCTTTTTCAATTCTTAGTAAACATTGACAACAATGAAAGTTTTATTGACGTTGAGATATCTATCGTTTCAAATTTTGATCTTTAACGTTAAATTAATATTATCATGTTTATCAATATCAACGTTATTTAACATTTTATTTAATTTCCCACGATTACCTACATATTTACCGTATTCTATTTTAATACGTTTATTTTTTGTTTCCAAATGTATTAGTTCCTATTGTTATTATAAGTTACAACAATCTACAAAAACAAGATATATAAATATATATAATTATCTGTATCTATATATTCCCTTTACGAGCTATCTATATCTATATTTATATCCATGTATAAATATACATATACCATCGTCCAACTCCTTCCTAATCACTTCCAATTCCATACCTTTTCCAGAGGCTCTCTATGTTAATTTTATTATTTAATTTGAACTTTGATTTTTTAAGTAAATACCCTAATATCTCTTTAAAATGTTACTTTCGCAGGAAACGATTATCGGCGTCATGTTTTTCTTTTTTTCTATGTTTATCTATAAGTACGTATATTGTATGCGATGTATGTTTCCCGAAATAAAAATTTAAAAAAATAAAAATAAAACTTATTCGTAATGAAAATGAATCGCCATGCGTTAGTCTCGCAAGATCTCGGAAATAAATAGACCGATATGTTTTTTTTTGTTTTGTTTTCCTTGATTCAGGGGTGGTTTACAAAAAAAAATATTTATCAAAAACTCAAAGGAACAACTGAAAATCGAAAAAATCGAAATTCGTCATTTTGGGAAATAGGCCACTTTTAATAGATGGCGTTCGCGACGATCATATTGTTTGATAACTGCGCCATCCATAACTGATATTCATTCCGTGCGATTGTTTGAAATAGTCATTAAATTATAATTATTTTTTTATTACATACGGTATCGGTTTAGTTTCCAATAAATTATTGGATTTGAGAACATATTTTGTTCCGATTTGTCATCACGAAGGCCAGATCGCGATGACAAATCACGCGTGTTGGAAGTTTGCGGAATTAACTTGGAATTTCCGCATTTCGCACATGGATAACTGTATGGCCCGTGTTCGAGGGTCGGAAATCCATCATTTTAGTTTATTTACGCGGCGGAAAACAAAACGAAAAACATAGTTTACCAGAATGTTTTGTGTTGAATGTGAACTGCATTTAAATTTCATCATGTAAATTAAATAAATTGAATTTATTTTAATTACAACCTACTTTCATTTAACCCCTCAAATGAATGGCGATTAGCTCGGGTTGCCTACGGCAAAATGTATATAAATTTATATTTACATTTACATTTACATTTACATAGAGCGGGGTTTACTATAGAGCTATAGCATTACTATAGAGCGGATTACTATAAAGCGGCGCACATTTACATTTATATTTACATTTATATAAATTTATATACATTTTGTATACATTTTGCCAAGGCATCCCTTAAGGGACGCCTCACATTTGAGGGGTTAATAACCAAACGAAACTCAACCCGCACATGATGCGGCCAATATTATAGATTTCAATCAATTGGATTTGGAATGTCGATTAGGGTTAATAAATGCTTATGAAGAGTTACAATCGAATCAATTTTAGGTGGTACCTACGAAGCTCACCGGGTCATCTAGTGATACTATAAATGTTTTTTTTTATTTTTTGCCGACTATACGTATGTAAAAACTAAAGAGTTTGCTTTCTTGGAACAATTTCCGGCTATTGGTTGGGCGGCAGCAGTACACACATGTCAATGCACTTATCTGCCGTGTTATATTTTTTTTATATATCAATAAATGTAATAATTATAAATGGAGAAGGAAAATATGCTTTGTAAATAAGTTGAATTATTAATCATATCAATTAGTTCATATCGCGGAGGAGAGTTGCGGAGAAAAAAATATTTCCAAAATGTAAAATATCCGAAACCGGGAAAAACAGATATGTAGCTTTTTTTGGGAGAACACTTTCAAAAAATGAAATGTATACATTGTATAGGGTGTCCCAAAACAGCTAAACTATTTTGTGAGGAGTGAGGGGGCAGCGGCGCCCGTCCTACATTTTAATTTCCCGCCCCACCAACCAAGGAGGAGGGAAATTATTGTAAACGCGCAAGGATTTTTTCGGCATCTAGACGGAAATAAGATGATTCTAATAATTTCCAGATGGAGGTATGTCTGTGTGTCTGTGGGTATTCCTCCACAATAGCGCACAAACTATTATTTCGGTTGAGCTAAAGTTTGGCCCGCAAGCATCATTTGGTCATTGCAAGAGTTAAAATGGCTGTGGTCCACCAGGTCCACCAGGGGGCGGACTAGTCATATCAATATTCAATCTCGTAATATTGGTTTTATAGACTTATACATAGACGATATTGATTAAGACTTAAATTTTCGGTACACAGATGCGTTGTTAAGCCGAAATCACATTGATTTTTCATCGGTAAGTATATTTGCGTAACCGATTGAATTGAACAGATTTAATCGGTTGGATTCTCACAATCCGCGCTCGTTGTCGACTATTCTTTTTTAATTTGGTCAACCTCCTTGACTTCACTCTAAAAAATCTTCAATAAGTCTTTGTCTGTGGATAATTGACCGGGAGCTAATTGCAGTTTGGCCACTGTTAGGTTAGGTTGACCCTTGTGAAAAGGGTCGGTCAAACGCACGGGTCGACACTCATCCGGCGACCTCCAGGCAGAAGTGCGAGCCCTGGTAGGACTCTGGCCTGCGGGTTAGTCTCCCTTAGGAGTCAACCTTCAGGCGCTCCTGGACGGTTTGCAACCCATGCGGCGTCAGCCAATCGATTGTGCATTGAGTCTGGAAACAGTATTGTTTCATATAGAGCGGGGGGTAGTTGTTTACTTTAATTGCTCTTGAAACGACCATTTGGTTACCCGATACCGGGTGAAGAGGCGGGAAAAGGATGCCGTGGTCCGCGATAGATTCGGTAGACACCGTATCACCGCTTCGTAAGAGAGAAGATCACGCAAGCGATTTCGAACTCGTTACCAGTCGGAAGGTTGGAGGCATCCTGGTGGTTTATCTCAGATGGAGATATCCTTCCAAAACTGGTAGTCAGGGGCGAGGCTGCCCGCTGCATACCTTTCCCGGTGCCTCGCCGTAAGGAGTTAGTCTCTAACGGTCATGTTGGCATAGCTAGACAGTAGATTTGCATTGTTTCTAAGTCTTCTACGTCTATCCGACGGCTGAAAGAAGAGCTCATATATGGTTCGCCCGTCGTAGTAGGCACCGCCCCACTGTCGATAGTTAGCCGGGTAAGTTTTGGGGTGACGCATGCGATTTTTTTAGTTGCCATCATGCCTTCCATGGGAAAGCAACGCCCTTTTCTGCGTGGGGGCATATTTCGTCAACGATCTATCACTCATCCTCGTTAATCGATCAAAGATATTTCAAGAATGGTTGACATCCAGTTGTCGCCTAATAGATCTGTGTCCCCGATTTGCTTTTTGCTTGTTGTGTAATCTTAATAGCATTGTCGACGTAGGCAAGGTTGGATAGAAGACCAAGCAGTGTTTTCTTGTAAAAGGTTTCTTACATTTATCAATGGTTTTTTTTTTATTTTTGATATATCGCGGTGGCGATTTGACATTTATGACTTACAAGGAACGGGCGATCGCTACACGTCAGCGTTCCAAGAATGAATCAATGATATCTCGTATGGATCCAAAAACTATTAATTACCTACCTATTTCAAAAGTAATTCGGGAGTAAAGTATTTGGACAGTGAATCTGAATAACTTTTCTCTACGTCTTTTGTGGCGTGATTATAATATTTATATCAGTAGAACATTTTCTTCTATATATCTTGAGCATTAGCTAAAAAAATATCAATTGAATCAACTCGTATTATTTTGTATTTCTGTTGTCTTCTGTTCTTTTATGTTGTCTTTGGCAGGTTCCTTTTGCAATAAATGTAGACGCTAAGATCAGGCGTTTCGGAATAGGCCGGTTAGTTAGCCCCAGGAAGAGGAAGGGATAATTATATCTCTGTTTTTTCTATAATTTTCAGTTTTTGATCTACTATATAACGTGTATTATTTTTGTTTTAAGCTCACAATCATTTAAATATCGATGTTAGCTGATTAGACTCATTAAAGGAGCAGAAACTAGTCTGAGCAAATCCCATGTAAGCCTTAGAACAGGCGTTTGCTTAGATATACTACACCAGGCAAAAAATGTAATTGGCATATATTAAAACAAATGGATTGTTAGCGTTACATTATATATAAGACTAAGTACTGTTCTATAAGATGTTTATAAATGATTTACTTGGACGATACGTAAATATAAAACATAAGGTATGCTATTTCTCATATTATTTATATTGTGGCGTATACCACAAATCCAAATAATTGTACATATAGCATGACGTGATATTGAATCTAGTCATAAAATTGTAATTTCATTTGTGTATATTGACTAATATAATTCAAAGAATCAATCAAATCGAGTCTGTTGGAGCTTCAGTCCAACATACCCACAACAAAAAAGTAATTTCTACAGAATCGAAACTTCGCCCAAATACACACGAGCCAGCTGCAGTTGATTTCCAACTAAATTCGGCATTTTACGCACAGTCAGGTGATGACTAATGCCATTTCTTCTGATCGATACGAAATTAATACACATTTCTCACCCCACTCACAACTATTGCGTCACTGCTTACAATATAAAACGCAGTACATTTCGATCGATCAATATCATTCCCTTGGTGGACAGTTACCGCGGCTACACATCATTCCCTTGTTGGGCAGTTATCGCGACTACACTTCGTTATCAAGCCTCGCTCCTCGACTACACACTTCGGACACACTACCACGGCTTCACCTCGCGCCCACACTACCTACACATCGGCGAAATATCACTCAAGGCGTTACGAACTGACAACCTACTACAGACCTTCTGAATAAATACTTCAACTTCAACATCCACGACTTTCAATAACGGAGAAAACTTCCTGATGAGAACCACCCTTCGCTCACACCCAATTGGAGTCTAGTGAAGGGTGGCCACTCTCATAAGTCTTTCATAATTTCTTAGTATTGTATTGAAATTGACGTTGAAATGTTTATTTTACTTTGAAATATTCTAATATAAAACAGCCCATTATTACCTAATAAAATAATTTCTGCCACACCTTCCAATGGATACATCGCTCTTTTTCTGTAATATGTAAGATCTAATAAACATGATCAGATATTAACATATGTGCTCTCTCTACGCTCTCTCGTATAATGGACTCAAAGATTAAACTCTGGGCAAGTTCACGGACCTTGTCGTCAACTATGATCTACAATATTAAGATATTGTATAAAAATAATCAAAATCGAAATATTAAATAGAATACCTATATAAATCATAGAAATGAAGTTGTTGATTGAGAATTTGAGACAGTGCTATTTTTTCAACAGATCATAACAGCGTTGTGAAACCTCAGGAATCTTGTAGCATGCCAAGTCCGGTTGGTCGCCAGCAGATTTCCGACATACAATACGACTTTTGGGAGACGGTACTGAGACATGTCCCTAGATTATTTAGTCTTACTATTCTCACATTCCTATGTTGCAATATAAATATTTCTTCCCCAAAACGTATGGTCTACTCTTTTCGCCAGAATGTCGACACAGAAGTTTGTCGACATGAATCAAAATAGCTGACATATTATATGAATGTACATACCAGCCGTAATGATGCAAAATAAAAATAATTGTTTAGCTACGAAAGTTTAATCTTTTTAGTTCTTGAAAATAATTTTGCCATTTTTAAGAACCACTTGCCACAGATACCACCCAGAATTTGCATTATACAACCAACAGTCACCCGATATCGCCCCATTAAAACTGCAATGATATTTAAATTTATTTCGTTATTATATATCCAGCCCATACTAAATCTTTCGCTGCCCGAGGCACGATTCGAAATCTTATAAAAATATTACAAGGCATAAAACATTCGCAGTTTTTAAAGAACCACATACAGAGTTTCGTATTACTCGGATGGTTTATGACAGTTTGATACTCAAATAAAATTTATTATAAATTATCTACAGCTACTATAAATTTTACAGTGATCATGCTTACAGTCAATGACAGTCGTCAAACAAATGTTATACATTACAAAAAAGCAAAAAATTAAATATGTAGGTAAGATCTATTTCAAGAAAATATGTATTACTTACTGTTGGCCTACTGAAAATATGTAGGCCTACTTAGAAATTCCCTGCCAACCGTGGGCTACATAACGAATAGTAAATATAGGGAGTTACCAAAGTATCGTTGATAGTTTTGTCGAAACTGTTATCGTCAATTGAGCTGTCTTTATTGCCTTGGTGTCTAACGGTTCAGCACAGCTCCAGCCTGATGACCTGTTTGTTATTTTGGGTCAGCTAAACTCACGGCTCAACACCCGTCCGGTTACCTCCTTGAAGAAGGACTAAGGAGCAGTCTGGAAACGGCTTTGTTTCCTATTGGACTGTAGCTGTTTACCTAATGACAGCCGCTCTTTAAACGACCAATTGGCACCCGATCCTGAGTGATAGACGATGGGCAAAGGACGATGGGCAAAGTAACCAGTCGGGAGGCCGCAGATATCAGCACGTAATTCTTAGTGTCTCGTGTACGGCGGTGGACTCTGGTGGGCTTGCTGTTGAAGCTAGTTAGTAAACTGTTTATGTCTCTAAGTCTCTACGCTCAAGCCGCGGTTGAAAGAACGATCACCTACCGTCATACTAACCTGGGGTGACGGGTTCGCCGCTGTAGTTGACACTACCCCACTGTGCACTCCGGCGAATAACCGGAAGGGGGGAGGATGGAATGCTCGTATACGTTTCCTAAGCAGCGGTTGTGGTTGCTAGCCTAATGTCGGCTACTCTTGAAACGACATGTTGTTCACCCGATCCCAAATGATCGACGGTCAAAGGACACCTAGTGCCACGATAAATCCCTACTGAATTACTGTTAACATTAGGTAGAGACCGTGCAAGCTGCTTCAAATGATCAGACTGAAGAACGAAGAAATTCCTTTAAATGTGTTAGTAAGGCCGCGAGGGTGGCCCGCTGTATAGTACTTCCCAGCGCCTCGCGGTGAGGCGTGGAAGTTACGGGCTGATAACGTAGTTTGGCTGTGGATTGTGTGGTCCACTAAGTCTTAACGTTCACTGCATAGGTGACAGAGTGGCACGATGTCGTTATAAATCCCGGGGGTGACTGGTTCGTCCGTTGTAATTAATACCCCTCAATGTCTCCTTTATATCCAGTTCAAATCGATCACAATGTTAACGAGTATTCAAGGATTGCAAAAAACTTTGGTCTACTCAACGACCATACTCATTCATGGCAGGCACAGTTAACTAAAATTATTAGTCGCAATTATACAGTCTGCAACGATTGCAAAATTTTATACCGGCCAATATAAAGCAATAATAAATTGGCTAGTGTAAACGCTTTAACTGCGTGCACTCGATTATACGGACATTTCAAACCTCGCGCAATTGAAGCGATCCCAGCAAGATCGAGCACTTACAGTATGTCTATGTGAGAATTTAAATTTAATCTGCGGAAACACAATCAGCCTAGCGAAACAACATGAAATTTGTTTGTTTGTTTCTACCCTTTATTGCGAAATTTCACAATGAGCGGGTTTATTGTCATATGACAATTTATTACAACCAACCCTACTATGACCTGTTTATATGTATGTATGCGTGTAACATGTGTGTAAGAAAAAGATGTCTTGTTATTGCATTCGATCGAAAGAATTGAAAACGGAATCCCGTTAATTAGATCCCAACGGAAAATGGTGACCGAGCCGGGAATCGAACCCGGGACCTTACAACGTAAGATCAGGCGACCTAACCACTATGCCACCGGGCCGGGCCGTAAATGAAATGCTTGCAGAATCGAAATCACAGGAATCTACACATCTTATCCTTGTTGCAATAATCATACCTCGTCTAAAGATAAGGTAACCTAAGGATAATATGAGCCAGAATAATAGCATTAGCATCACAAGACCTAATACTCTTCGGTTATGGAACCAGCTCCCTTCACATATCAGAGGCATGCAATCGCTCGCTATTTTCAAGCTCATTCTGAACAAGCATTTCTACTTTCATCAAACGTAACTCTTGTAGGAGCCTACGGCCCTACATACCCACAACAAAAAGTCAATTTCACAGAACAGAAAACTGCAGACTCGCTCAAACTTGCACGAGCAGCTGCAGTTAATTTCCAGCTAAATTTGGCAAATATTGCCCAGGCAAGCGACACATGCGTCGCCCCACTCGTAGCTATTGCATCACCGATCACCCTATAAAACGCAGTACAATTGCATTCGATCAACATCATTCCTTTGGCAGACAGTTACCGCGCTCTACACATCGTCCCCTCAGCGGACAGATATCTCGACTACACACTTCACACCTCGTCTACAGACGCACCGCCACGGCTTCACCTCGCGCCCACACTACAACACAACGGCGAAAGTGACTCAAGGTGTTAAGAATTGGCGACTTCGATTCACTTCTCTTCAATCTTCTGAATAAACTCTTCTACACGGACAACTGCGACTCTCATTAACGGAGCAACCTTCAGGCTGAGAACCACCCTTCGCTCACAAGCAATTGGAGTCTAGTGAAGGGTGGCCATTCTCACACTCTTTCCCCTCCCATCTTTTTTCTTTAACTGTGGCCTAATTTTTATTTTTATTCTTTTTTTTACATTTTTTTAATATCAGCTCTTATATACGTAATTTTAAACAATAGTTTTATGTATAGTATTTAATTAGTCAAGTATCTCAATCAAATGTCTCAAAAACACTATGATTAACTGTAAGAGATCGCCTTATTGAGTTAGGTCCGCCATTGTGCAAAACCATGTTTTTTTATTTTTTTTATAATATTGTGGACACCATATACAAGAAGCATATTCAAAAACGCATATTCGTACGTACGCGTAATAAATAGATTGAATAATATTATACATTAATAATAAGATTGAATTTCGTATGAAGGCGACGCGGCAGCCATTTTTCCGGCAAAAGGGCGAAATTCACATCTGTGTGACGTAATCTGCGATAAAAATATTTATTTATAATATATAATATAATTTACTTTTCTTTTTTTTCTGACATAACCAATATGACATACTTCAATATGACTCAGAAGGTGAGCTCACCTTAGCACAGGAGTGCCTAGCAAGGCGGGATCGGTTGCACTTTACTTTGCACATTAGAAAAGTATAAATCTAAATTATTTGTGCGCTATTTAACCTGGGCTCAGACAGATGTATACCTAAATTTAGACAGATGTATACCTAAATTTAGACAGATGTATACCTAAATTTAGACGGTAAATGTAACATATAACGGAAATTCATAATAATTAAAATAACACAAATTCCTAAATTGTAAATTATTTTTCTTTAATTTTGTGCTCTTGGACTTGAATGGTCATGTTACCAAGAAATAAATAAATAAATAAAATAAAAACGTTTTTAATGGAACTATTCTGGAAAAAGTGTTACAGACACGTAATATTAAACCTAGTATTTTAATATAAAAGCCTTTAGCAGCATGACATCAATATACTAATCGGAGATTATTTGAACAGTAGCACTCCACGATCTGTTTGTTTGTTTCTACTCGTTGTTGTGATAATTCACATTGGTTTTTAAATCACATCGTTTTATTTTGAACCTTCTGGACCCACGATATTTTGAGCATCCTCCAATGCACCCACATCTCAAATGCTTCAAGGCGCTATCCACCACCTGTGAGCCCGGAGATACAGATACAACACGGCCTACAGCTCACCCTCACCATATATAGTTTTACTTTATGGTTTAATTTATTATAGCTTCACTTATAATACAGTTTTATATTTTGTACCGTGGAATATGCCAACTTTGCCAACAAGGGTAATTTTGCCCGAACAGCAATTTACAAGCAAATCCGTAAATGTAGAAAAATATTCTTGTATTATGGCAACATTGATGACTTTGGTGGAAAATAGGTTATATATGTAGCATCAATAAATATCGCGTTTGTTGTTAGCTTCACTCAGTAACTTGTTAACACTTGCCGAATACGGTACGTGTTTTAGCGGGCAAATTTTTACATCAAGATAAAAGTGAATTGGGCGTCATGGCGAATACACAGGTTAGTTTATTTTATTGTATGTTTTAAACAACTAATTGTAGAACATTTCAATGATAGTTTCAACTCCGAAAGTTTTATAATAAAGTAGTTATGATGATGGGCAAAGTTGTCTAATAATGTTCAGACCTTTGAATGCCAACATTGCCCGCCATCAAAAAAGACGTAGGGTTGACACATTTACATATTATAAAATTATTTTTTTGACGATCGTGACTTAGATGGAGGATATATTTTAAACGAATTATATTTATATTTGTTATAAACCCAAATTTTTTAAGAACATTATTTTTATAACCATTTTTATATTTTTTTAGAACAACAAGCCTAAATCAAGAATCAGAAATAGAAAACCAAGACATAAACTGGGGTCTCGAAAGTATAAAAATTACTCCGATGAAATTATGAAATTTGCTTGCGAAGCGGTTAAATCAGGCCAAATATCTTCAAGAGATGCTGAGCGACAAACAGGTATCCCAAGACGCACTATTGTAAATAAAATAAACAAAAATCACACAAAGTCCGTTGGGCATCCTACCGTTTTGACAGACGTAGAAGAGTTAAAAATTGTGAGGGTCTTACAAGCTTCTAGCGAATTTGGCTGCCCTCTTACTAAACTGGATCTGAAGCTATTAGTTCATGGATATTTAAAGAAGAATTCACGACATCATAAATTCAAAAATGGAATTCCTGGTGATGCGTGGGTCCAGGGATTTTTAGCTAGGAATGCTGATGAATTGACTCTAAGAACTACTCAAAATATTTCAAAGGCGAGAGCTGAAAAAGGACCACAAGAAATAGCTAACTATTTTAACAATTTAAGCACAATATTGAAAGACATATCAGCAGAAAATATAGTAAACCTTGACGAGACAAACCTTTCGGACGATCCAGGTTCTTCCAAGGCCATTTTCCGAAGAGGCGTAAAGTATCCAGAAAGAGTAGCCAATTCTACCAAAGGAAACATATCTCTTATGTTCACAGCAACTGCGAGTGGTCAGTGTTTGCCTTTATATGTTGTCTACAAAGCTACAAACTTGTACTCCGAATGGATTACTGGAGGACCACCAGAAACCAGGTACAACTGCACTAAGTCAGGGTGGTTCGACAGCGCTATGTTCGAGGATTATTTCGAAAAGATCATTCTTCCTTGGGCACAAAAGTTAGCAGGGACTAAAGTTGTCCTTTGTGATAACTTGTCTAGTCATTTGAGCGTCAAAGTAATAGAGTTATGCGAGCAAAACAATATAAACTTTGTTTTCATCCCTCCGAGATCTACACATCTCACCCAGCCTCTCGACATTGCATTTTTCGCACCTTTGAAAAAATCATGGCGTAAAATTTTGTACCAGTACAAACTCAGAAACCCAAACCAAACTGCCCTAAACAAAAAGCATTTTCCAAAATTGCTCAGCGAATTAATGGAAGCAATTCGGTTAAAGGAGGCAAAGAACATTAAAAGTGGTTTTAGAGCTTCAGGAGTATTTCCGCTGAATCCACAAGAAGTATTGAAAAAGATCCCAGAAATGCAAGAAGAAATATTATCGTATGGAATTGATCGAGCACTGATGGATTATCTAAAGGAAATTAGAGCTCCAAAGCCGATGCAAGTTAAAAGAAATAAAAAAGTTAATTGCGAGCCCGGGAAATCAGTGACAGTTTCTGATTTCAATATTAATTCATGCAAAGATGCACTTGAGTGCAACACGAAAAAGAAAGCAATGAAAAATAGCTCAAAGAATAAGAATTCTGGAGTGGCAAAAGTGCAAAGAAATTACGAAAAAGCTCTATTTTTAGATGAACGAACTGGCCTTTTTTGTAAAACTGATATGAATTCAAATAATGATATAAAAGAGGATCAAGACTGTTACTTTGAAGAAACTCAGGATCAAGACTGCTATTTGGAAGAGACTATCAATAATACTTCTGAGTATTTGACTAATTCTACTCCGAGTCTTAGCAAAATGTGTATCAATATAATTAACACCTATTTGGGCCAATTAGTGCATAATGCTCCAACATCATCGACGTCTGCACATGCTTTTCATAATCAAACATCCGTTAAGAATGGCCCTTCCAAAATAAATATACTCTCCAATGTGATTAATAAAGCAGGAACTCAAACGACAGATGTTCGTTTCTTGAATGAAATTTCTAATACGATCGAAAAGATGCCGTTCGCCACTATACATAATAGTAATTTGCCAGAATGCCTGAAAGGAAAGGAAAATAAAGTTTTAAAAAAGGTAAAGGAGGAGTATGCTATAGCATCCACATCACAGCCTTTTCGAAAAGGGAAGAAAATTAATAGAAGAGATAAAGTTGGAAATGATTTAAAAAGAACAAAATCGGCCCGAGGGCATACTTCAGTAAAAAAAAGGAAGAAACGATCTTATACGAGTAGTACGTCCAGCTCGAGTTCTGCGGATATTGAATTATTCACAGCTGACTCAGATAATTCAGATTATGAAAATTATATAGCTGAATGCTTACGTGAAGTAGAGGAAGAAGAAAAAGAATTCTTGGCAGATATCCCATTTGGACTATATGACATTGAATATTTTACTGAAAACCGCGGCAAAATCAAAGTAGATGACTGGATTATAGTACGGTTTGCTACAAAAAAGAGTTTAAAACATTTTGTGGGTAAAGTACTATCAATCAATGACACAAAACCTACAGTTAAATTTGTACGAAAAGTAAAACAATCCAGATGTGAAAATGGAACCACTTTTACTTACCCAACAGTTGATGACATTTGCACAATCCAGCACTTACCAGATGTAATTTCAGTGTTACCGGAGGCAAAGGTAACTCGACGTGGTCAAATAATCTTTAATGTCAATTTCTGTAAATTCAACGTGCAATAAAGTGTTGACCTTTGTTGTATGTAGTAAAGTGGAAAATTCCTTTTTATATAAAAGCATATTTTATAATTAAGACTGTCTACTCCGAAGGATAGTTTAATTTAAGATGAGAAAAGATTTTGCCAAAAGACACTAATTGTTATTTTTTGTGTGAAATTAAACATTTAATTCTAAACAACATGTTTTATTTTATATTTCCATTTTCTATGCCGACGCATACAGAACTTGCTAAAAATGTGAAGACCGATTAATTTTATGATTTTACTCAAATGTGACAACCCTGGCATTTTTAAATTGCTACATGCGGCTTGTATGGAAAAGAGAAAAAATATAAGGGTAACATTGCCAACTCATTCCAGCGCTGAATTTTGAATGTTATTGATTAGATTTCGAAAATAAACGCCATCATTACCCACATCCTTGTACTGGTACTTGTTATCTTCATAATAATGGCTATATTTGCGTCAAAACTCGACATGGGCAATGTTGGCTAAAAGTCCAGATAATTTTGCCCGCCAACAAAAATCCATCAATTATAGGATAAAATCTTAATTTATAATAATTTTGCTAAACAAATGCATGCACATGGTCGTAGAGTTGCAGCAGATAAAAATTATACCTACGCGCCCATAGAAAATTCTTTCAAAAATTTATGTTTTTCAAAAATAGCGGGCAAAGTTGGAATGTTTCACGGTACTTATTTCCGCTATATAATATGCAGAGAAGTGAAATCAATAAAATAAATTATAAGTGATAGATTGTAACTGAAATAATCTATACTAATATTATAAAGAGGTAAAGTTAGTGATATTGTAGGAAGTAATCTCTGGATCTACTGAACCGATTATAAAAATTCTTTTACCAATTGAAAGCTACGTTATTTGTAAGAGTCAAAGGCTATACATTAATCCGAAAAATACTTTTTCGTGGTAGTTGGATTTGCAAAGTAAGTCGGAGAATAAGCGGTCGAACAAAAACGTTTCTAACTAACGCTGCCTTAGAGATGAGAGATATATGATTAAATTCTAGAGAAAGTTGTAGAGCTTGATAATGCCTACAAAAAAGTCAGCGACAGCATATGTCTAACTTTTGTATTTAAGTCACAAAAAGTAGTTTTTTTTATATTAAAAAAATAATTTAAATCGTTAGTTCATGTTAATTGGTCATATTATCAACAATTATAAATTCTTATCAAAATAAGTAAATTTATCGTCTCAAGTGTTTAAAACAAAAGACTTTTCCCTTTTACTGCATATAATTTCCCTTTTACCGCATAAATAGTTAAAGAGATAATACGCTCACAAATAAGACACTCACAAGAAGACACTCACAAATAACGGTATTATAGTCAAATTGGCATGCAAATACATACATACATATGCAGTAAAAATATAACCCTTCTTTTGGCAGTCAGGAAATAAATCCTAGCACTCAGTACTAACCGAACCACACTCATAGCTTCATAAAAGGTAAAAAGTTTTACCGCCCAACGAAGTGGGCACGGGTCAGTTAGTCGTAAATAAAACACAAAATTTCTATTTGCATGATGAAACATTATTTATGCAAATACAAGTATAAGTCGGTTGGTTACAGAACTGAATCGGAGCGACTCAAGTTGGACGTTCGTGGTCGCCACGCGCTGCTTCGGCCATCGATAGTATTGTCTTGTCCGCTCAACATTGACAATTCGCTCTTATTTAAATCTATCGATCAAACTGTCAACGGTCAGTCGTTTTGCACAGCGCTACGATACCGATCTTGTCTGTTTAAAATAGGTACGAGGAGGAGAATGGACAGCGAGACAGGCGGATTTGAACCGCGCGTTCTTTTGTTCTGTTTGCTAAGCGTTGGCGTGATCTTCCGCGCTGGGATATTTACTGTTTAACTTTAAACAACGGCCGCTTGCGGCTATTGAGTTTACAATTAAAACAATGACATCGGCCGTGACTCTCGGAGCGCGCTTTTCGGAGATGGTAATCGCGCGAGAAACATGACGCGAAAAAGCGCTTAACCCCAATAACTCTTTATCTGGTGGGACCGTTTTCAGATACTTAGCTGCGTCCTTAATGTTCTGTGATGTGATGTCACGACTGTGACGCTCAGTTCTTTCCTTTTTACACGACTGGAGTGTAATGTGTTCTGGGTTAATCTATGTAGGTATGTTTTCTATCTGTTGTATTTCATCTATGTATAATTGATTTATGACAACCATGCAGCTTGGTTGCTGGCGATGTTATTCCAATGCGGAAAAATTTCTTCCATTTTCTAGTTTTTTTTATTGTGTTGTCTTGATAACGGGATGAAAACTATAGTTAGTGACCAACCTTCGGACAAAGGCAAAGTATATCACTGTTGTAATAATAATAATAATAATAATAATAATAATAATTTTATTCATTCAAAAACATAAATTTACAATTGTATTATTTGCAGAATCTGCCTAACTAGGCCATAACCCGTACCAAGAAAAACTCTATGTATGGCAAAGATTTATTCATGTGCACATAGTATTAAAATGAAAAATACAAAATATGATAAAATATAAAATAGATAAGCGGATTCAAATTAAACTTATAATTATATTTTAAATATTGATATAGCATGGTCATGAAAATAAATATTAATATAAAATGTCGCGCGAGCACCCCCCAAAGCCAATCGAGCAGTGCTGGATTTATACTTTTCTTAGGTATAGGATACTTGACTTTGTGTCGCCCTTCCCTCACACCTATCTCAATCACTTGTATTTATTTACTTAGACCTTTTATAAACAATAAACAATTTTACATATTTAAGTCGGTGGGTAGGTATTGAAAAGCTAATGAGTTAATAAATTAGTCATAAAATAAGAGTGTAATGAAGCAAGAATTTCTCTTTTGTGGTATTTTTACAAGATTGCCCAACAAAAAAAGAGTGTAATGTGTTTAGGTTTCATCTATATATGTTTTCCATTTTTTATTCCACCATAACTACTAAACGCTTGAACTGATTTAGAACTGTGATATTGTTAGAATCGCTATGCCATCCTGAGTGTCATAGAGTACCTTA
Organism: Micropterix aruncella; assembly: GCA_944548615.1. Taxonomy (NCBI): domain Eukaryota; kingdom Metazoa; phylum Arthropoda; class Insecta; order Lepidoptera; family Micropterigidae; genus Micropterix; species Micropterix aruncella. The sequence continues at coordinate 8,297,641 of OX155958.1, forward strand.
ACTGCACAAATATCGAGTAAGTAGTTGCCTAAATGTCCAAATGTCAATAAATTAATACAAATATATAGTATTTATAGTCAAATGAAAGGTCTGATTGAGTACATTCCGGAAATACACATGTATCTAAATGGATAAATATATAACCCATAAATATTTCATGAAAAACCGTAATGCAGACATTCACTCGTATCATACCCGCGGTAGCTCCCTTTTATGCGTACCTCGAATACGACTGGCAAAAGTACAGAAAAGCTACTTGTACCTTAGCAATAAATTCTATAATCTACTCCATACAAAATTTAAACAGTAGGAGGACATACAATTTAAAAAAAAACATCAATGAGATGCTGATAGGCCACCCTTTCTATAATCTGGCCAAATTTGAGGGTCACGATTTTTCAAACATGATTTTTTAAATTACTTAAAAAAGTAGAGCCTTATTGTCCGATTATTTTATATGGTATTATATCTGTACTTTTAGTTTAAAATGCATAAGGTTGCTTTAAATTGATTATTTAACATTTTACTGTCAATTTGAATATTACAATGAATAATTTTACTACGTTTCTTTTCGAATTACTAACTACTTCAAATATTAGGCTTTTATTTTGATTATTTTTATTTATAGTTTGACAATCTATAAGTAATTCTTGACTACGTATGTACATATATATATATATATATACATATATATATATATATATATATATATATATATATATATATATATATATATATATATATATATATATATATATATATATATATATATATATATATATATATATATATATATATATATATATATATATATATATATATATATATATATATATATATATATATATATATATATATATATATATATATATATATATATATATATATATATATATATATATATATATATTATATATATATATATATATATATATATATATATATATATATATATATATATATATATATATATATATATATATATATATATATATATATATATATATATATATATATTTATATATATATATATATATATATATATGTATATATATATATATATATATATATATATATATATATATATATATATATATATATATATATATATATATATATATATATATATATATATATATATATATATATATATATATATATATATATATATATATATATATATATATATATATATATATATATATATATATATATATATATATATATATATATATATATATATATATATATATATATATATATATATATATATATATATATATATATATATATATGTATATGTACATACGTACTTGAGACGAATTAAACAAATTGATCACTTCGGCAAAGCCGTGACATAAATGAAGGTGACATATCGAAATAATTCAAATTTCGAATGCTACCAACATTTAAAATATGATACAATTGGCTGAGTATTTTGTCAACGAGCCATTAAATCGAAATAAAAATTAAAAAACTCCATATGCTTAATGAAATGAAAGAAGAAACTTCAATCTTTATTTCTGGCAGAGGAGTTTGTAATAAAGGCTGTATAATGTTATCAAAATACGGTAAACCAGTATAAAATTGTATAATATTAAAAAATATGTAAAGAAACATTGTAGAAAACAGTATAATATTTTTATATTTGATAAGTTTTGTAAAGAAATCCGCTTATAGGATGATATTTTTATTTAAAATAAAATTAGTAAAAGCTACTTAAAATGCAGCGAAGGAAATCCCAGCTTGGATCGGGAAATGTTAATATTTGAATGAGATATACTTACGGATGTGCACGACTTTCGACGGTGCAATGTAAGTTTAAAGGTCCTTTTGCAGTCGACTAACGAACACTATTCATCCATATATCTCAAAAATCAAGCTAATCCTTTTGCAACACAAAATGCCTCCGATTAAGACGAATTAAAGCGAAAAAATCAAAAAAGTACAGGCGAGGCCTAGTTAGGATGGCTTTGAATTTTAAAAATACATGTAATATTATAGATAAATAAAGAATTTTGAATTTGAATTTGATTTGACATATGTTCAGTGAAGAGTAGTAACGAGACTTACTACCCAACCCAATTATTTTGACACGTCCAAGAGCGGTCTTTGGCCGTCAATTGGACACGACGAAAATGTAATGTAATGTAATGTAATAAAAATAATTATAGATACAATCGTTCACTTTCTGTAACGGCAGTCGTGTATTTTTTCTTTTTAATACATTTACTTGTTGTTAGGGTTACAAGAAATCTTGATACAGTAACATAACAGCTTTAGTCGTAATAAATCTCAACAAGACTGCGACTACAGGATAGGTGGTTATGATTTCACCACAACACACACAACTGGAATTGATTTCACTATATTAACTCGGGATAGTCACGCACTTGCGTTATATTTGTAGCCTTTAGTGAATCGAAATATCTCTATAGTATAACATGACTTGGATATCACATGCATGTAACCGACATCTGTAACCGACATGCAGCTATCGCCATCCGAGGACTCCGAAACAGGATATAACTATATGGAGGAAGCTTTGAAGGCTTTGTAAATCTGTTAAGGGCAATAAGCAAAAATATATGAGCGCTGAGCCCATCTCTCCAATAACGATAACGTACTTATCATTTGAACAATCTATTTATCTACAATATTTATGACTACTTCAACTTACCTCTATTATGAGCCGTTTCGGAGTTTTGAAGTTCGGAATCTTCTTAAATATGGCTAATTCCACGAAAACACCAATGTTAATTATTTATTTAAAATATGGTATTTTCAGTGAAAATGCATATAAAATAATATATTATAATGTACGGTCACTGGATCGGCGCAGATACCACATTATACTATGCCCAGGAGATTTACGTCGTTTGGACGACTCCATTACCTTGCTCCGAGATTATTAAGTAATTTAGGAAAATACTTCGATACTTTAGGACTAACACAGGTGGTTCTTAAAAAAAGTCTCATACAGTGGTTAATTAGTAAAGAAGATCGGAAATTGAATGTATCCTCATGACATTTCAAAAATAGCAACACATTTACACACACACACGCGCGCGCGCATTATACACACCCTCAGATCTCTAACAATATAATTACCTATTAGAAAACAAGAGTGAATTCAGCTTTTTATTTTTGTTGAGTATTATTTTGTATGGATTTATTTTATAACAATTTTCTGCTGTTTTCATTATTTAATTATTATTTAGACTTTGAAATGAATATTTTGTCTACTTTATTTTATTTTATTTTTAAGCTATTGCATAGCTTTTATCGCGGGCCTAGACCAGCGCGGCGACCGAATGAAGAAATTTCTTAACGAAAATTAATGATTTTAAACTGATAATTACGTCTAAACGAGTACTGCTTACGATTCCAAAAAAATATATGTTAAAGAAGAACATTTTCCTAATATTCTTAGCTTTGAATATTTTAGATTTTGTTTATATTACATAGTGTAATTAATTTGTGAAATTAGGTCTAACCGAACACAAAAACGACTACTACGCAAATACTATCTGGCGTATTATTATGAAACCTGCACCATTTTAAATATAATTGAATTATCTATCTTTTTATCTACGATTTTTTTCGAATAATCCGTTTTTTTTTGCTTTATCGAATAAAAAATTCGTGCGCGGCGCTCTATCGGAAGACGTTTAAATTATTCCGAATCGGAATAATTTCAACGTTTTCCGATAAAGCGCAGTTGTCTGATATCAGAAAAAATAAAATTAATAAATAATTATAATTGCATAAGTTGTTAAAAATGCTATGCAATAGCTTTACCGCGGCAGTCCCCGCGTGCCACGCGTATTTTTTATATTTTTATTTGTAAATTTACTATAACAATTTCTTACCATCTTTTTCATAAAACTATTTATTTTCTTTTTTTAAATAATATCATATAAACATGGCGTTTTCCTTGGAACAGGCACTGCGTAGTTAGGAGTGACGCAAAATCATTGTGTAAAAATATTCCCTATATATTTTTAAGCTATTGCATAGCTTTTATCGCGGGCCTAGCCAGCGCGGCGACCGAATGAAGAAATTTCTTAACGAAAATTAATGATTTTAAACTGATAATTACGTCTAAACGAGTACTGCTTACGATTACGATACGAAAAAATATATGTTAAAGAAGAACATTTTCCTAATATTCTTAGCTTTAAATATTTTAGATTTTGTTAATGTTACATAGTGTAATTAATTTGTGAAATTAGGTCTAACCGAACACAAAAACGACTACTACGCAAATACTATCTGGCGTATTATTATGAAACCTGCACCATTTTAAAGATAATTTAATTATCTATCTTTTTATCTACATTTTTTATCGAATAATCCGTTTTTTTTGCTTTATCGAATAAAAAATTCGTGCGCGGCGCTCTATCGGAAGACGTTTAAATTATTCCGAATCATTTGCTACCGCAGCCGCAAATGATTCGGAATAATTTCAACGTTTTTCGATAGAGCGCAGTTATCTGATATCAGATAAAATAAAATAAATAAATAATTATAATTGCACAAGTTGTTAAAAATGTTATGCAATTGCTTTACCGCGGCAGTCCCCGAGTGCCACACGTATTTTTTTTTATCAATAAATAAATAAGTAAACTAAAAATCAGGTAATAAGTAAGCCATATTTAATAGAACATCACCCAAAAACGGCTCATAATTGAGATCAATAATTCAATCAATCAATAGTTCTAGTAATAAATGTTCTACATAAAGAGGTCTATCGTAGGCCCAAAATGGCCATTGTCCTTTATTGCAATCATTTATTTATCTATTTAATTAAATAATTAATTAACACATTTACACAGTATAAATGTCAAATATTGCCAATTTAAAAAGAAGATACCTAAATAAATAGTACATTTAAAACTCTTCCCGTACGTATTCTAGGAGGGCAGCTTGTATATTATTATAATAAACTATACCGTTGAATTTACGGTATAGTCAGGTTGACTGTGAGACCGCGACGAGATATTTTGCATTGCGGAAGTGAATGTAGAACCTCGTCTCAATCAAACCGAAAGCCATTTCGAAGCCATTGCGGTAATGTTCGTTGGAAATTAAATAAATAAATCATCCTCGGCGAAGAATAACTTGCGACTGCTTGAAATATGCAGCCGGTGGGTCGGTCGGCTGAGGCAACCATCTTGCCTTCCGCCGCCGCCGCCATTGCCAATAAAATGGCGCCGATTCAAATCTCGCGGTCGTCCACACAATGCGCCAACGCGCGGCGCCGCTAGACCGGAAGCCGACCGTCATAACCTTCGTCCATCTGGGGTGTCAACACAACGGGCGAACCCGTCACCCCAGGGAGTTTTAGAGACACCAGCAGGGTGATTTGGGTCTATCCACATATAACGTAATCACGTTGTTGGGATTTTCGAGCCTCCTCCCCCCTTCCTCCCCCATGTCAACAGACGTAATCAGCGGCGCGACCTCTCCCCTTTCCACCCTCCCAAGATTACGTAATCAACGAAAACTAAACAGAACATTTAAGAAAACGAAATAACTGAATAATGTTCAATTAATAATGTCGAAGTTTGGCATCGACATCGTTTAGGATGATTTTTCAAAGTTAAGGGATCCCTTGATTGTTCATTCACTAGAGATACCCTATCAACGCACATCGCGCATGCGGGGCAATCTTCGGGGCGGTATTTCCGTGCAGGTTTAGACCAAAAAAATTGCGATGCGATGACCAAAGTTGATTACGTAATATGGACGGACACCCTTTCCCCCCTCTTCCCTCTCACGTAATCAAGCGTAAGCCTCGCCCCCCCCCTAACCCTCAGTGATTACGTAACATGTGTACGGCCCCTTTTATACTTTTAGCGCTGTATATTCCCTTTGTTTCGCGCTGATTTAGCGAACTATAACCGGTTTCAGTTCAAAAAATGGGCGTCAAAGCGAAGGCAACAGAACGCTAAAGTTATAATATCACCCTGTTGTTCATTCTATCTCCCATGGAGGGAACGTGGAGACTTAGGGATAAAGACAGTCCACTGTTTAGCTCCGCCGACGAGCTTGTGAGAGTCCAACGCCTTATCGCTTGGCCTTATCGCTTGGCACATCGTTAGGACGTAAGATCCGTCGAAATCTGGTAAAATCTGAGGATGTGGTCGGATTTATCCGTCCTTCAGTCTGGTCGCGGATTTGAAGTCGGCGGGTGGCCTCTATCTTATGTCAGCGGTATTTCAGTTCGAATTTATCGCAGGCCGTATCGCGCTTTGTCCGTCAATTTTTGGACAGGGATCGGGTGGTCAACGCGTTCTTTCAAGAGTAGCTGATATCAAGTCAACAACTGCCCCCGCTGCTTAGGAAACGTATCAGACTATTTAAAGACACCCTTTTGCCGGCTGTTCGCCGGAGGATAAAGTCAATTGGCTAATGCCACACGATGGGCAAACCGGCCAGCAGCGCCCGTGGTCTTGCCTCAGAGGATCCAATCTCATCTGTTTATCATCATCATTTGATTAATGCTTCCTTCCATGATATCTTACAGTAATTCGTTTTACTTGTAAAATAAGTTATCAAAATTGATTTGAATTAAGTTAAACTACTATCGAACTGCATTATATCTTAGTTGCAATAGGGGATAGGATAGGAAAGAGAGGGATGGGATATAAATATTTATGTTATATTATTGTTTTGTTTATTTGTATGTAGTGTCAAAAGACGATCTCATGTGGTATTAATAAATATTATTCAAACTTTCACGTTATTTTCTGGACGTTTTTCATGATATTTCACGGGCTGTTTTATTCGTATGCCCGACTAACCAATATCATAAAATTGAGGGGATTATCAATTCAGTTGTAACTTTTTTTAATGTTTGTTACCTAAGAACTCTGTAATTTATGAACCGATTTGGAAAATTCTTTTTTTATTTGAAAGAATATAATTACAGATTCGTCCCATTTTTATCAAAATCCTATTCTGATGATGGAATCCATAAGGATTTGAGGGAACTTCTTAAATGTTATCATTTAAAGTTTAAAATGTACACATTGTTTCAATTCCGACGGTAATGCACGTTGTTGTGGTAAGTATGACCTGATTCTACATCCTGGGTTGGCTCTCGACGAGAGGACTCCTTAACGGTCAACAGCACAGACGCGAATGTTTGTATACTCATTCAGTTATGATAACCCGTTCAAAGTTTCACCATGATATGGCTGCTGCTCCCAAAGTTGGCTTCCGACGAGGGGACTCCTCAACGGTCAACAGCACAGACTTGAAAGTGTGTATATGTATTCAATTAGGATAGCCCTTTCTAAGTTCCAACAATACAGGACTGCGGTACCCAGGGTGGATTTCCAACGAGGGACGGACAACAGCACAGACACAAAATGTTGTACATGCATTCAATTATGATAGCCGTTCTAAGTGTTGCCATGACATGGCTGTTGCACTTTTTTTGTTAAAATGTTATTCATTATTCGTAAACACATTATGACTCCTGGTCTAAGCTGGTCGAAGAGGTCCTGTGGTGTGCCTGCGGCGCCCTAACGAACTCACCGGTCTCATAAATCACGACCGACACCCGGACACCCGCGGCATTGCTCCTCCCGCTCCCGCAATATTTACTTTCCGTGGTGATCTTCGCTTCCGATGCCTGGCTATGCATATCCCACCAACGCGCCTACAGTCTCGGCTCAAATTATTATACTCACCGCGTATTTCAGTACTAATTTGCATTAAAGTAAATCGTTAATTTTTTTTTAAATCAGTTTCGTATGTGAAAATTTATCTTAGGTGCTCTAAAAGATTTTATAAGGGAAATAGCAGAATGGAAAAAGCAAACAACGTATTGCACAATCGATTGGCTGACGCCGCACAGTGCGCAAACCATCCAGGAGCGCCCGAATGTTGACTCCTAGGGAGGACTGGCCCGCAGGCCAGCGTCCTACCCTGGCTCGCACTTCTGCGTGGAGGACGCCGGATGGTTGTTGACCCGTGCATTTGACCGATCCTATACAACTGGGTCTGAGTAGCCAAACTGTAACAGGGCCAATTATGTAGCTCCCAAAGACTAGTAGGGTGGTATCGACTACAACGGGCGAACCCGTCACCCCAGGCTAGTATAACGATACTTAATTGTTCTTTCAGCCGTGGGATGACGATAGAAGGCGTCCGTAGCCCCGTTGTCACCGGTTCTCCTCGTTGTTACCGAAGTTAAGCAGCGGCGGGCGCGCTCAATACTGGGATCGGTGGCCGCCTGAGTGTTTGACTGCGTGATGCTACAAATGCCCACCTATAAGATAAGGTGCCAATAGGCAACAAGGCGAGTTCCACAAAAAGGCACATACCTTGTGGGTAAAAAAAAAAAGAGACAAAGACAAACTACTGTCTAGCAAGCCAGCAGCCCGTTAGAGACCGACACCTTACTGCGAGGCACTGGGAAAAATACCCAGCGGGCAGCCTCGCCAACTAACTACCAGTTTTGGTAGAATATCTCCGTCTGGAATTAACCTTCAAGATACCTTCGTCCTCCCGACTGGTTACGGGTCCGACGTCGTTTACGCGACCTCTACCCATTGTATTACAGCGGTAATTCATTTAGTATTTATCGCGGACCTGGGCGCTCTTTGCCCGTAGTGCCACACACGAGTGGTCCAAGGTCATTTCAAGGTCAGGCCAACATCCAATCCCGCTGCTTAGAAAACAGTGTAAAAACTAGTGCTCCCAAAGACTAGTGCTTTTTTGTTATCGTGGCCTAGTGGCAGTATCATCTAGAAGTTCATTTAAAGTTCCACACGCCCGACAGTCAGACAGTCACCCATCAAAATACTGAGAGCACCCAATGCTGCTTAACTACTGCTGGGTGGAAATGTAACGTGAATTCTTGCTCCTTTCGTGCGCAGCCTCATAGAATAATGATGAATGATACTCTTAAGAATACTAAATAATAGGGCTTAACAAAGAGAGCACCTAAATGGAATAGTTCCCGAAAGAAAGAAAAAGAATTCTATAAGGGAAAATTTCAAATTTTCTCAAATAAACAACAAAAATACTCCCTATAAATAAGCGAAAAGTATGATGAATAGTCCTCAGCTTCATCGGCCTCAGAATCATAAATTTCATTTATGAATTCTTCTGACTATGAAGCATTTATTGTAAAGGAAGGAAGCTTATAGCTGTCAACTACAACGGGCGAACCTGCCACCGCAGTAAATTTTAACGATAATGATCGTTCTATCTCCTGTGAGGTGAGCGTAGAAGGTTTAGAGACGAATACTAACCGTATACTTACGTCTAGCTAAGCCAACATGCCCGTCAGATACCAACGCCTTACGGCGAGGCACCGGGATATATAAACAGCGGGCAGCCTCGCCTCCTGTCTACTAGTTTTGGCAAGATATCTCCATCTGGAATTAACCATCAGAATACCTAAAACCTCCCGTCTGGTTACGGGTTCGAAGTCGCTTGCGCGACCTCTACCTGCCGTATATTCAGCGGTAATTCAGTTTGAATCTATCGCGGACCATTGGCATCTTTTCCCGGCTCTGAATTCAGGATCAGGTAGCCAATTGGTCATTTCAAGAGTGGTTGATGACAGGTCAACATCCACTCACATATGGGGCTTCCACAGGAGGCTTACAACTCCTTCAGTAATTAGTCAGAGTGCACAATACCAGATTGGCTTTCTCCGCACGGTGCACAAACCGTCCAGTGTGGCGCCGGGAGGCAATGCCCCAGGGGAAACCCACCTACCAGCCGTGAGGCCCGAGACGCAAGAGTCCTTTCCGGGGTAGTCTTACACACGAGGAGGCTACTGAATAGGAGCTGAATCGTGAGTTGGACCGACCCGAAACACAATGGAACTGCACGAAACCGTTCGCTACCTAAAGGAAAGGCAGAGTGATCAACCGAATGATGTATGCATGTTTTGTGGCATGTATGCAAGTTTAGTGGTATGTGAAATTGGGTACGAATATCCGCTTCCTGTATTACACGATCTATTCCGGAAGGGGTGTTATGTTAAGAAATATGGTAAGGAAGAGAGCACAGTAATCAGTCGAATTTCTTTGTTATAAATTACTATTTTGTACAGCTTCACCATCGCCCACATTAGTCTTGTGTTTGTCGATTCTTCTTATTCTTCTGTTGTTTAGTTTTCCATGTAGAGTATTTCGGTGTAAAAGTACGCAGTGGGTAAAAGTTTGCAGTGCTGTTTTCTCTAAGGGGATAAGAGGGCAAGGACGCTAGCAAGTCGGGATTGAGTGAACGCAGGCCGCGATGTTGTGTCAATACCGGGCGGGGCGCTTTCCGCTTTGTCAATTACGTTTAAAAAAATATATTGTCTTGCATGTTCGATTGTTTTCGAACAAGAGATACGGTTTTGGAAGGGGTGTTTATCTGTTCTTAGAGGTAAACAGTTTTTGTTGCATAGTTATTAAACGAGAATTTTCGAAATAACATTTCAACCTAACCTTATTGAAATCTGAACTAGTACGAATAGTTTTGTTTACCTGTCAAACTGGGTAAACAGACGGTGCTAACAGTACGCATGCCAACTTTTACCTCAATTCTTAAATAATAATTTACACATATATTCGCTGAGAACGATACCTGGAGAATACATTTTTGCTGCCAAAGAGCTCATAGAGAAAAATAAAGCAAAAGATTTGCTGCGGATTTTGTGGGTATCAGTCATGCTACCCTCTGAACGAGGCTGAAGTCGAACCATGTATCTACTTCTTTGGGTCAGTTTAAACAAACACTATAAAAAAACATGAACTATTTAAGATACAACTAAACATTTTGCTATATATGAATGCGTCATTTTACCCAAACGACAGTGTATTTTTACCCACATCTCGGGTTAAATTTACGCAGGCTGACCAAGTCACCTTTTGCTTGGTAAAAAAAAACCTATTGAACTACTCGAAAATACTCGTCGAAAATACTACTCGAAAATACTGTCAAATATGCATTTTATGAGTCAACTAGCTGTCCCGTGCCCACTTCGTTGGGCGGTAAACATTTTTACTTGTGATGAAATTATGAGTGTGGATCCGGTTAGTACCGTGTGCTATGATTTATTTCCTGACTGCCAAAAGGAGGGTTATATTTTTACTGCATATGTATGTATGTATTTGCATGCCGATTTGGCTATATTACCGGGTTTCAAATGAGTGAATGAAATGATTATGATTAAATAAATTATGTTTATTTTTTAATTCTTTAAAACTTCTCTGTATACTAAATTAGATGTAATGTTTTTTGTTTGGTACCATTCTTTCAGCAGTTCCAACCCGAGATACGGTCGCAGTTCCATACCTATGTCGTATTATCTCTTTAACCATTTATGCAGTAATAGGATAATTATATGCAGTAAAATAGAAAAGTCTTTTGTCACACTTGAGACGATAAACTTAAACACTTGAGACGTAAACACTGTAAAACACTGTAAACACTTGAGACGATAAATTTACTTACTGTGATAAGAATTCATAATTGTTGATAATATAACCAATAAACATGACCTAACGATTTAAATTATTTTTTTAATATGAAAAACTACTTTTTGTGACTTAAATATAAAAGTTAGACACATGATGTCGCTGACTTTTTGTAGGCATTATCAAGCTCTAGAACTTTTCTCTAAAATATATCTATCATCGTTAAGGCACCGTTGGTAAAAAACGTTTTCATTCGACCGTTTTCTCTCCGACTTGATTTGCAAATCCGACTACCACGAAAAAGTCTTTTAATTTCTCGGATTAATATATAGCCTATGGTACTCACAACTAACGTGGCTTTATATTGGTAAAAAAAAATCGGTTCAGTATATCCAGAGATTACTCCCTACAACCTCACAAACTTTACCTCTTTATAATATAAGTATAGATTAAATATGTTACGATAATCAAAGAAGCGTTTCCCCGAATCCTCGAAAGACTATATTGCTCGACGGGTGCTACATAATACCTATTATATCTGTTTTAAACCGTTTGATGTCCTACCGCCTACGGCGCCTGTGGCGTCCTTATCGCTGCTATAAATAAGTGTGGTGACTATTTTCTTTTAACGCTTTATTAATAGCATAATAAATACTGATTAAATCGTTTTCTCGTAAATGTCTCCAGAGTGCAAATCATCCGCCAATTGTGTGGTCCGCCGCACCAATACTTTTGTCTGTCATTAAAAGATACATTATAAAAAAGGAATGTTTTATGACCGTCTTTCGATCTTCAAATTGTTTTAAATACTCATTAGGGGAGAACATATTGTTTATTTTTTCCAAAAACTGGCATCTTACAACCTGACGTTCTATGAAAGTATCACGAGAAAGGGCTAGTGTTATTCATGAAATGACAGAAGCCAATGAGGTTTCAACGAATCTCACATCACATAAGGGAAGTCAATAAACGTAATACTTTAAATGGACTTTTATCGTATCGCGATTCTAGCCCAGGGCTGAATAAAAATCGACTATTTTAGCGTCCCTTCATCAGAATTTACCACCATCCGAATGTTTAACCGATATGTAGGTGTGGTTCGGAAGTACATAGTTTATGTACTTCCGAACCACACCTACATACCTGTAAATAGTATGCATTCGGCCATCGAACAAATGAGTCTAATCACATAATTTGGGCCCCATCACAATGGCCGGCCATCTTTTAGCACGGAGTGTTCCAGAATTTTACGCAGTGCAATGTTGTCTAACTCACTATGTTGTCTAACTCACTATGATTCCATGGGATGACGTGTCAGGTAAGAATTTTAAGAGTAATTTGATATTTATATATATATATATATATATATATTTATATATATATATATATATATATATATATATATATATATATATATATATATATATATATATATATATATATATATATATATATATATATATATATATATATATATATATATATATATATATATATATATATATATATATATATATATATATATATATATATATATATATATATATATATATATATATATATATATATATATATATATATATATATATATATATATTGTTATATTTGATAAGGTTTGTAAAGAAATCCGTTTATAGGATGATGTTTTTATTTAAAATAAAATTAGTAAAAGATATATGGATGAATAGTGATCGTTAGTCGACTGCAAAAGGACCTTTAAACTTACATTGCACCGTCGAAAGTCGTGCACATCCGTAAGTATATCTCATTCAAACATAAGCATTTCCCAATACAAGCTGGGATTTCCTTCGCTACTTTTTAAGTAGCTTTTACTAATTTTATTTTAAATAAAAACATCATCCTATAAACGGATTTCTTTACAAACCTTATCAAATATAACAATATTATACTGTTTTCTACAATATTTCTTTACAATTTTTTAATATTATACAATTTTATATAGGTTTACCCTATTTTGATAACATTATACAATCTTTATTATAAACTCCTCTGCCAGAAATTAGGATTGAAGTTTCTTCTTTCATTTCATTGAGCATGTGGAGGTTTTTATATTTTTATTTCGATTTAATGGCTCGTTGATAACAAACTCAACCAATTGTATCATATTTTAAATGTTGGTAGCATTCGAAATTTGAATTATTTCGTAATGTCACTTTCATTTAGAAAACGGCTTTGCCGAAGTGATCAATAGTTAAATTTTTTATTTTTTCGCTTAATTCGTCTCAATTGAAGGCATTTTGTGTTGCATAAGGATAAGCCCTATTTAAGAGATATATGGATGAATAGTGATCGTTAGTCGACTGCAAAAGGACCTTTAAACTTACATTGCACCGTCGAAAGTCGTGCACATCCGTAAGTATATCTCATTCAAACATAAGCATTTCCCAATACAAGCTGGGATTTCCTTCGCTACTTTTTAAGTAGCTTTTACTAAAAAAAATTTATATATATAAGTAGCTTTTACTAATTTTATTTTAAATAAAAACATCATCCTATAAACGAATTTCTTTACAAACCTTATCAAATATAACAACTATATATATATATATATATACATATATATATATATATATATATATATATATATATATATATATATATATATATATATATATATATATATATATATATATATATATATATATATATATATATATATATATATATATATATATATATATATATATATATATATATATATATATATATATATATATATATATATATATATATATAAAATTAAATATATATACACTAGGATAAGACAGCAAAATTAGGTATATGCGGAAACTCAATTGCTTCCATTCTGCAGAGCGTTGACATCACCATTAACGACATCCTCTGCAGTAAAAAACAAGATAACCTCAATAAATGATACAGGTAGTGCATCTCTCGACTCTCAAACGACGTGTCCGTACGATAAACTGTAGGTTGCAAGTCTGCAATCTGTCGTATACCGTTAGCTTCTTGCTTGACTTATCATTTAAATACGAAATGAGTGAGCAAACCAACCCTTGCGGCTCGCCACTTATTATACCATTTCCCAAGTCGCTTGACCAGTTCGCTCACTGGGCAAAGGAATATTTCCTATGATGGCTTCGCGAATAACTTTAATTAAGCAGTGATTGCGCTTCTGCTCTTTAGCTGTCACGAATGCGATCAATGCATCCTTGGCCTACGGTCTCGCAGAAAAGTAGCGAAACTTCGTTTTAAAATAAGCGAATTAAATAAGTTTCGGGGTCAATTTTTATAATAAGGTGTAAAAAACCGGTTGGGTCACCCCAAGACTTTCCCGGCAAGTAGACAGGACTCTTGCTTACAGGTATTTTTCATGTAGTGTACTTGAGCTATCCCTCCATGAAAAATGCTTCTTCTAATACATATTTTGAGGCTGCACTGAACGCAGGGAATATGGTCTTCCATTGTTTTAAACACTCCGCCAGAAAAAAAAATGTACACCTATTTTGTACATAGTTAATATAAATATATTGTCGAACAAAAGTGTGGAACCAAGCTTTCTTTTAATCGATCCAGGCAGCGGATAAATTTTCGTTTGTTGATAGATTGCGCTGTCACTTATAACAAAATTCTTAGTGCCACGTCCACCCCGTTAACATCCGTTAACATTTGTTTTGTGCATCAGACATCATGCTATTGATGTCGATATGGCCACATATAATTGATGCATTGATGGAGGTTAGGATCTTGTAAAGAGTGCGGAGATAGAGGATAGGCCGAAAGTATTGTTTTTCATACGGAAGTAAATTTCATACGGTATTCTAGGTTGGGGAGGGTCTACACGTATTGTTCTAAATCAGCTTATGACAGCGCAGAAGGCGCCTCTTCGGGTTTATTGCCAATAAACCCCGAAGGTACCCCTCAAACGACTTGTTTGCAGAGCTAAAGATATTAGACATCAGGCAGATAAATGCAAAAAACAGTCTTTTTTAACCACCTAAAGATAAAGTAAAAAGTAAAGTTATTCACGTTAAAGCTGAGCATAAAATTTCAAAGAGGAGCGCCACAACATATTGTACAGAAAACCCGAATATCCTTCCACCAAAGGACACTTTGGCTTTTGACTGTAAGATATCGCTATAGCGATAAGTCATATAGCGATAAGTCATAAGTATGCATAAATTGTCTTTTTTATAAAACCAGCGTATTCATTAAGTTATATTCATTAAGTTATGTTTTTTATAGCACAATAAAGTTATTCTATTCTATTCTATTCTATTCTATTCTTTATAGGACCAAAAATTTATAACCATCTAAAAGAATCTATAAAAACATGGCAACACACTAATTCAATCCAATTAAAATCTAAAAATTACACAACATTTACTTCAACTTGATAGAAATAAGGTGAAAAAGGCAATAAGCCTTATTTTAAAGTAAAGGTCTGCATTATTATTATTGTCATACATTGCAGTAAACTTTATATTTTAATACTATTTATTTATTTGTTCTACAAACTTCATATTACGATATTTTATAATAATATTTATTTTCATGACCATGCAATATCAATATTTGAAATATAATTATAAGTTTAATTTGAATACGCTTATCTATTTTTTATTTTATCATATTTTGTATTTTTCATTTTAATATTATGTGCACATGAATAAATATTTGCCATACATAGAGTTTTTCTTGGTAATGGCTATGGCCTAGTTATGCAGATTTTGCAACTAATACAATTGTAAATTTATGTTTTTGAATGAATAAAATTATTATTATTATTGTGTCTCCATGGCACCGCCTATTTTAGAAAGCATGTATGTGACACGGGATGTTAAAAAATTCGGTAGGCAATGAAGGGTGACCGCGATCTGTTATTAAAAAGCGATAAAATTATGGCTATTTGTGAGCCGTTTCACTCAAAAGTCTCTTCAATCAATAAATAGAAAAATTGTATCGTCGGTGTTAGGGTTTTTTTTATTTAATACATAATATCTTCCCCACGGAGCGTGTAGATACACTGTGACTTAAGGATGATTAATGCTACACCGGGCCGGGGCCGGGCCGGGCCCCGGCCGGGACACGGTCAGATATCTATAGTATACTTTTGTATGAAGCAATTCATGCTTGGCCGTGCTCCGGCCGTGACCGGTCGTGCCACGACCGGAGCACGGCGTCGAAATGGCGGTGGATATTGTTTTCCCGGCTCCGGTCTGCTAATCGTTCAATGGGAGAGATAGGCTTCAGAAATCTTGAATTTTGTTTGGTTAAATCACGTTTTATTTTTCCAAGAAATATACTAAAGCATTCTTTAGACATCCTAAAATAACCGTAAAATTTGCTCTCATCATCTATTAATTCCTTGTAGAGCGTGGCGAATTCTCCCTCCGATTGTCGTTTTCTCCAGGCTGGATGTACACTCCATCTTCTTTTATTAGATTCAGTTCGTGTTTCCAATACTTCGTCTTCAATGGCAATTGCAATAGCTGCCAACTTAAGTTGTGAAAATTGCATTAATAACACACTTATCAATCAAGCGAAAATAGAAATTAAAAAATATTATTATCGCCAAAATAGATGGACACAACACTAGTTATCGCGGACACGGCCGTGGGATAAATAAACTCGGAAACAGCCCGGTCACGCCCGGTGTAGCATGAATGACTGGCCCGGCCGGAGCACGTTGGAAACGACTCGGCCTGGGCCCGGCCCGACCCCGGCCCGGTGTAGCATGAATCATCCTTTACTTCGTACTAGGATAGAATAAGAAGCACATAATAGCAAACCGCGCGAGTTCAACCGAGTTGAGAGATATAGTTGGACAACTTCTTCATGTCGCTTTTCAGTTGTGTTCCGCTCATATTGGCAATTTCAAACACTTTTAATTATTGATTAGCTCCCTGTAGACCGATCCTGAAAAACTTGGCGTAAAACCTGCCCGGGAAAATTCCCTACAAATATATGGAAACAACATCACTATATGTGTAGAAATTGTGAAGAATATCGGGTACACACTGAGAAAAATATAACGATGTACCTAATACACGAAAATACGCATGTTTCAATAAGGATTACGTATATAACTCGGACTGTGGTCCATACGTAAGAATTAACATGACGTATAACGGTGTTGGCGTGACGGTAGCAACCGTGCTGTAATGTTAACACATAATGTTATTTCATTACATCGCGACCTTGGGATCTCGTTTCTAACATGACAGCACGTAGTATACGTAGGATACGTACGGACATAGTCGGATACATGAATCATGTTGAAACTTCAGTATACTTTTATTTCCGTATTGACCATACGGAAATGTTGATATATATATTTGAGTAATAGATTTTCAACAAAATTCCTTGTAATTCAATAAAATTACTTTTGAAATATCGTTATTTAGTAAAAACTGTAATATTAAAATGGTAATGTAAGAATCAATCCAATATTTTTGTCAATGCATACGGCGAAAAGTCTACATTCATAGATCATCTTTTATGTTAGAGATATATTTGTACAGCAGATAAGACACGATTTCTGGATTTCTGAAAGGGTCGATAATATCGGTCGTTAAGTGTCATTCACCGAATCACATGTTTGTTTTAATTGAGACGCTCCACCGTACGATTATATCCAGGCATAACTAATTAATAAATGCATACTACTAATTGCCTGAACTATAAAACGAAGAATCGAATGCCTTGACAATAAACACATTCAAAATCGTATATTTCCATACATTTATATTCAAGAATGTACTTTTGAATTATTCATTGTATTAGGCAATGCTTGAAAGGCTATTGCGATTATAGATTAAACAAAGAGCCGCTTGGAATCTTTAACGCGAAAGCCCCGCTTTAATGACGCGAAACTTTTTAAATTAAGCAGTCGTTTTTTAATGGTATTTTACTTTAGTTTTAATTGGTTGATTGTTATTGCTTTGGCTAAATTTGTTTTGGCTGATACAGGTTGTTTAGAACCTAAAGTCCATTTTTCAAGTAGCAATTTTGTACACCAAACGGAGCAAGCAAGTTTAAAAATAGTTTTTTTTGCTATGACGTTCAAATAAAAGCGATAATGACCTATCAGTTAACTTTTATAAAGTGTATTTTACATTCCCGGCAAAGCAAAGTTTTGTGAACGCACTTCTGTGTGTCTGTATGTCTTTGTGTCTGTGTGTATTTCTCGACGATAGGGCCCAAACGCTTCACCCGATTGAGCTGAAATTTGGCAACTGGAAATTGGAAACCGGAAATCGGAAACTGGAAATTGGAAATTTGGAAACCTTATGGCAACGGCTCTTGAAACGACCATTCAGTTACCCGATGCCGAGTGAATAAGCCGGGCAAAGGATGCCGTGGTCCGCGATAGATTTGTTTTACACCGTATCACCGCTCCATAAGAGGACCGCAAAAGCGACCTCGTTCCTGTAACCAGTCGAGAAGCAGGAGGTATCCGGAAGGTTTATTCCAGACGGAGATATTTTATTTTATTTATTTATTTATTTGTTTCAAACGTAATTATAAAACACATAAAAATGGTCATACCAAGTAATGGTGCGAAGAAACAACGGCCCACATTCACATGATCATGCTCAGCGCATACCCAACTAGGCCAAATATAGCCTGTATCTGGGCATACGACTTATTTTCTGACTTAGGTGGAGAAGCCTAACTGACGTAGGTACTCATATAGATACATATACACGTACACACATACATATACAGACATACACAAATATATAAATATAACGATCTAAATATATTATAGTATTATTCTTTTGCATTATATTACAATATAGTACATTTTGTTTAATATCTTATATCATATTATATAGTATAATAGTAAAGTTATGCAGAAATATTGTTTTTTCCTTAGGATATGACTTGCAGAAGTTCGTTCTCTGTCTTTGAACGACCTATGTCGTCAAGAAGCCATTTTTTAATAAAAAAAATTATTAAAATGGTATTTTCTATTTCCTTTATTTTTTCATCAAGACGGATGAATATTTTAGAATCTATATAGTTGAATTGTCTTTGGGCAAATGAAGAATTAACTCGGGGAACGGCATAATTCAGACGAGAATGGCATAATTCAGACTAAAATATCCTTCCAAACTGGTTGTCAGGGGGCGAGGCTGCCCGCTGGATACCCTTCCCGGTGCCTCGCCATAAGGCGTTGGCCTCTGACGGCAGGTGGAGTAACTAGACAGTGAATTGATTTTCTTTTCAAGTCTTTTTATCGGCGGTCAACCAGAGGTCGCCCATACATTTATCTCGAAATATTTCAGATAGACACTTGAAATTCGGAACACAGATGCCTTAGACAGAAATAACGTAGTAAAATTTTGGTTGAAATATCTCGTATATAACTGACACAACTTATTTATAAATACCGCCGTATTTAAGTAAATACTACATTAATTTTGGAAAAATACCATTTTCCAAAAATACTACAAAGTACTACACAATACAAAAAATACTACGAAATATCACGAAAATACTAAAATTCACTTGACACAGTCACTATCGGGCGGAGGGGTTGAGTGGTAAGGGAGTTGGCAAGGTGTAGAGGGGTGTTGTGGTGTGTTTAAGGGGTTCTGGCATGGGGAGGGGGGTTCTGCTTGCCGGGAAAGTGTTTTTTTTAACGTAAACACCTTATACGCCCGAATCTATATTCGAAGCCAGTAGTGCTTAACGTGTGGCTCAAGAGAATTATCCCATGAACGATAGTTGAGCAATGCTTGGAAATGCTCAACGCATCACTCCTCTCTTTCATTGCGTTTACGGTGTATTTTGTGTACGGTTCTTGTATTATGATTTGTTTTTATCGACCTTCCGCCTTTGATGCTTTTATTTGTTTTTTTTTTGCTAATAAATTGGAAATTTTGTGAATATTTTAACGACTTGACCAGATTTTGATCGAACCTTCAAAATGACAAAGGAAAATGGCGGCCAGTAGCGCGGCATATTTTTTAACACGCTTTTATTAGGTCGACCTGTATGTAACTAACTATGTAATGGAATCTAAGGTAACTAATTTAACCATCTTCCAAGGATCGTAGTGACATCAAAATTTTCAGATGTATGTAGTTCTGATGACAATACAATAATATGGTACTGTCGAACTGATCTGATGATGGAGTCGGGAGATATGAACTGGAACTTCATGATGGAACATCGTATCATAGCTGTGTTTGGACTTGTTAGAAAAGTCTTGGAATGAACTTTGACCACGATTAGGTTTCAAGGTTTGATGATGAAGCCGGAAGATAGGCACTGGCATTTCATGATGGAATATCGTATCATAGCCGTGTGTATGTGAGTATCGTATCATAGCCCAAAAGCGTGTTTTTAGTGGTTTTTTTTTTATTTAATAATTTATTTAATGGCAGGCAATGAGTGATTGCGGAATTTAGCTAATATGTTGAAAAAAAGCACATACCCCGAAATATAAAAGTTAAGCAATTTATTCAGTAGTATTTTACAACAACTACAGCTATCAACTACAACTGGAGAACCCGTCACCTCAGGAAGTGTTAACGATACTATATCGTTCTGTCTCCCGTGACGTGAGCGTAGAAGACTTAGGACAAAAACAGTCCGCCGTCAAGTTACGCCACACGCTCGTAAGAAGCCACCGCCTTATTTCGACTTTCTTGGTCAGTTTTTGTACCGCTTGAAAAAAAACCCTGAACATGTGGCAAAGATGATTGTAACATTTATCGCTAATTGATTCCAACGTCGCAATTATTCGCAATATATGCCAAAAAAAGTAAATTAAAAAATATATATTTATCTCATGATGAGAGCGATTAAAGTCGTAATAAAAGAGCAAAATGGACATATAAATGCGTCCTAAGACACAGGTAAACGGTGTCGTTGGGCGATCATTTTATGTTTCCTGCGTTTACACGACAAGAAGTTCCATTATTTCTTGCCCCCTCAATCAGCGGATAATTTTAATTAAATGACGACCCATTTTCTTCCACATAATAACCATGTACACGTTTCCCTGTTTTTGCTACCATCGCTAAAGAGATATGGAGATTGATTTATGTGGCTGCTATTATAATGGCCATAAAATACTCCTTGTAATTTAACATTCAGTTAAATGCAGACTTAAAGCACGAATGACAGGAACAATAAATAACTTTTTATTTGCAGAGCAGATTTGAAGATTAAAAATAACGATGTGAAAGTTCGCTGCTGATTCACTTACGTCTTACACGATGAGATCGGGGCAGTTAGCAGTGGGTTCATTATTAATATTATGGAGTTTTTTTTATCAAATCATGTTTTCATTGTTCATTGAAGCTTGGTGTTTTTCGTTCCTGGTTTATATTGTGGAAACCATGCATTATCGAGGTCTGCTGTGGTCATATAACCAAATAAATCCCTCAGATTTATTAACCCAAAATATTTATTTATTTATTTATTTGGTAGTACTTTATTCATTTTTTTATAAATATAGCTACATTATTACCAATGTTATAAAGCAACTCGTAAAAATGTAACATGCAAATGTAGCAAATGGTCAGTGCCCACCTAACTAGGACTGTACTGTCCTGTATCTAGGCTGATCTATATTAGGTTATAACAATACTTACAAGTATCCTCGACTTAGGAGTCAACAAGCTTTCTCACAAGTACATCTCGGCCGTGACAAACAAGGCCATTGAAACATTCATTAAATAAATAAATATATTTTTATTGACATTATGTGGGAGTTAATGGGTCCTATTGCAAATCAAATCAAATCAAATAATTTATTGCCCTAAAAACTAATACATAGTTGTATAGACAGTTTTATTACATTTACATTTGGCCGTGACATGATTGAATTCTTCATTAATGATCAAAACATAAAAGGTTACTCGTAAGAATAAAGAAGTTATTATTGTAGAATTAAATCGAGTCTCACCATTAGTTTACCACATAAAAAACACAGAGTAAAATATGTAGAAAGTTATAGAGATGTAAGATATAGAGAAGATATGTAGAAATTAACTCAATAAGTAATGTTTCTATTACATTGAGCATAATGAATAATGTAATGAGAAAAAAAAAGAAAGTTTTAATGAACATAATTATTTTTTTAAAATACCGATAAAAATAAGTTTTTTTAGTATAAAATTAATAAATGTAATATCAAAAATAACCAAAAAAATGTGACGATTGTCAAAAAGTAAAATAAATGTCTTAGTGATTATATTGCACATAAAAAAAGTCAAGATATAATTAATATGTGCCTACCTAATAATAGAAATAGTCAATACATTTTAGTCTGACCTTTATTCGCCTGACCTTTATTCTGCAGTAGTAAATGAAAACACAGTAACTTCATTACTGTGTTTATACAAGTTTGGTTCTTTAAAATCACGAGTTGGAGTACTATAAGCCAAAGGTTTGTCTGTCGATGGATAGTTACCGAGATACCTTAGATAAAAACACAGTGTTTATTAAAAAAACAGAATATTTTAAATAAAAAACACAGTATATATATTTTTTAAAGTTAAAATACAGTAACCTATTATTTACTGTGATCTTTTATAATACCTATAAGCATTAAAGAAATATTTTTGTTTGGTTACAACACGGCGTTTTTAGATACTGTTGTTTTAGGTAAAATTTTGTTAAAAGTTATTTTATTATTACACGAATTAATCACAGTATCTCAATTACTGTGTTTAAGGTGCCTTCAGTTTTTTATTTATTTAAAATATATATATTTATTTTACATGGTTAGAACACAGTAATGTGTAAAATTTACCTATAACACAGTAACCACTCAGTTACGGTGTTATAGCTTAAAAATATAAAATTTATCAAATTACTTTCCTAACTTAAAACACAATATCTAATTTAATTTATTAAACAATTATAATTTAATATATAATTTTATGCAGAATTAAAGTTCTAACTATTTTTTAACATTATAGATTAAAAGAAATAATCTATATTGATTGCTTTGTTCATGAAAATAAATATTTAACAACTGAACTTTAACCGCGTTTTTCTCAAAACGTATTTTTTTAAGTTAATGTGTTTTCATTTACGACGGCAGTATTGTGAAGTAAATCTATCATAGCTTCCTTTCGATATAAACGAAAACAAGCTGTTTCTGAGCATTTATTAACAGCAATTTTTTTAAATCTAAGCAAGTATATATCGATGTATCTAATTATTATTATTGTTCTAGCTAACCATATTTGAAATTTAGGAGGTTTCCTTAACCGAAATATAGGGTGTATTTCTAGATGTCACCTAAATACAGAAAGCATTTATTATGAACATACTTTTTTTTCTGGCATATTATTTTCTTTCAGTTTCGCACTTCATGGCCAGTGATATTCACAAGTCACCGGATGGAAGATATTATGCGGAGGAACCTACCTACGGGGAAAACAAAAAAGTTTTAAAAAAATGCATTGTATTGAATTCAGGGTTTGCATGGGGAGGAGTTGGGGCGATGGAGGGAGGGAGGGGAAGGGGGCTGTCTACTTGCCGGGAAAGTCTCGGGGTGACCCAACCAATATTTATTTATATATCTACCTATTCTTACTTCAATTTCTAGTTAGTTTAATTATCCGTATGACGATTAATTTTTAATTCAGATAATAATCGATTATTTTATAATTTAGTTCTTGAGAGAGTTATGGGTGGCCTTCCGTTAGAAGGTATGGGCTATAAAATAACTCGACTTGTAAAATCGTTTAACAAAAGGATTGACTCTGACACTGAGCTATGTACCTACTCGCGCGTTCAGTGTTAAGGGCTCTTGAGACCATTGAAGAATAATGTATTGTGACATCAGAATCACCACTCAACTTTTCCGTCGCACCGTAGGTTCATTTTAGTAGCGAATGGTTTCGAGCAGTTTGGCCATAGGATCCATTTTGTTCTCGGATCGTCTTAATTCACTATTCAGCTCCTTTTCAGAAGCCTCCTCGTGCTGAAGGCTACCCCGGGTTATCTGGTCGACCGGTTTCTCCTGGCGGGATCGCATACAGGCGCCACTGGTCGGTTTGCGCTTTGTTCGGCGACGCCAATCGGTTGTGCATTCCGACTAATTGCTGAAGGAGTCTATGGGCCCTTGCTAAGTTGGCCACGAAGACCCATTCTGTTCAGGGTTGGTCACACTCACGGGTCAACACTTATCCGGCGGCATTCACGCATGAAGTGCGAGCCTGGGCAGGACTCTGGCCTTAGGGCTAGTTTCCCCTAGGAATCAAACTACTGGCGCTCCTGGACGGTCTGCGCACCGTGCGGCGTAAGCCAATCGATTGAACTCTGACTAACAGTCGGGGGAGTCTGGAAGCAGTAGGTACTGTTTCCTATAGAGCGGGGGTGGTTGCGGACCTTACGGCGACTGCTCTTGAAACGACCATCGGCTACCCGATCCTGGGTGAATAGCCGGGCAAAGGATGCCGTGGTGCGCGATAAATTCGGTATACACCGTTTCATCGCTTCGTAAGGGGGAGGACTGCGCAAGCGACCTCGAACTCATAACCAATCGAGAGACCGGAATAATCTGGTCGCAATTGGAAGTAAGGGCGTGAGTGTAAGCCCGCTGGGTAACACACCCGGTAATCTCTTACGGGCATGTGGCGGAGCTTGACGGTGGACTGTTTTATCCAAGTCTTCTGCGCTCACTTCACGTAAGATTGTAGTTGATAACTCTATTTGCTGAAGGAGTCTGTATAAAACTTCCTGTGGTGACGGGCTCGCCCGTTGTAGTCGACACCGCAAGATGCTGAAGGAGTCTGGATACTAAGGAAATATACTGTTTCCTAAGCAGCGGGGGTAGATGCTGACCTGTTGCCATGCCACTCTTGAAATGATCTTGGGTCACTCGATCCCGTGTGGCACTACGGACAAAGGACGCCCAGGTTCGCGATAAATTCAAATTGAATTACCGCTATAATACAACAGATATTGGCCGCGTAAGCGACTTCGGACCTGTCATCAGTCGGGAGGACGGAGGTATCCTGAAGATTAACTCCAGACGGAGATATCCTACCAAAACTGGTAGTTAGAAGGCGAGGCTCTCCGTTGGATACCTTTCCTGGTGCCTAGCCGTAAGGCGTTGGCCTCTAACGGGTTTATTGGTGGAGCTAGACAGTAGATTGTCTTGTCTCTAAGTCTGTTACGTACATCCCACGGCTGAAAGAACGATCACATATTGTTATACCAGCCTGAGATGACGGGTTCGCCCGTTGCAGTCGACACCGCCCTACTCTAGGGTTTATTTAATTTTAACACTTAGTCTTGATCAAAATCATTTTAAATTTTAATTGAATACCATCTAATTTAATTTTCATTTATTTATGTCCCAAAACATAATTAACCTTACAGATGATTCCAAATCGTTAATTATTTTTCTAGGCGTTTATTCTAGTGTATAACTATTATTCTACTATAGACTATTATTATAATTCTCCTGTTAATAATATTATTATTACTCTACTCCATTACTATTACTATCACTATTATTCTAATATATAGACTGATAATGACATCTAATCCCCGGCTCATCAACTTCCATGGTCAATTGACGATCGGCGGTTTCTCAAACCACGACCTTCTATATGCCTCGTATAAAATCCATTGCTGTAAAGTACCCCGTAGGTTAATTAAATTCAGGGATTTTCGGCGCTTAGACAACGAAGCTTTCTGTCGCGGCGCCTGGGAACTTGACTGGCAGGATGTTTTCCAGAGCCCTACCATCGACGAGAAACTTGGTATCATTAATACGAAGATCATCAGGCTTTACGACAAGCATGCCCCTGTGAAAATTGCTAAAGTTCGACATCAATCAGCTCCCTGGTTCAACGATTCCATCCGGCAATATATGTTGAAGCGCGATAGAGCCAAGTCTAAGTTTAAGCGTAATCCTTCAGTTGACAACTGGGAATTTTACCGTACTTTAAGAAATCGTTGTAACCAACTATGTCGTAACGCAAAAAAATGTTACATCTACGACTCGCTTGCAAACTGTACTCCCAAAGAAATGTGGAAAGTGCTGAACCAACTTGGAATTGGTAAATGTAAAGGACCCGTAGATCCCAATGTAGATATAGACGTTCTTAATAACCACTTCTCAAAGTAACCGGTTCTACTAGATAATATAGCAAAGTCCCGTGCTACCACCCATATTGCCAATTCTAGTGTGCCAGTCAATCCGTGGAAATTTCACTTTGTTCCAGCTACTGTTGAAACGGTTTTACTAACATTAAACCGGATTAAATCTAAGGCCGTGGGAACGGATGGTCTCAGTGTAGATATGCTCAAACGTATCATCCAATGTATTCTTCCAGTCGTTACCCACATAATAAACTCCTCATTAGAATTTGGTTCGTACCCAGCTCCTTGGAAAAATGCCTACGTTATACCCCTTCCTAAAATATCAAATCCTGTGCGACCAAATGATTTCAGGCCAATATCTATTCTCCCTGCTCTCTCAAAAGTGTTGGAGCATATAGTGTTCTCTCAGCTATCAGATTACCTATCTGAATTCAATATGTTTAATCCCTATCAGTCCGGTTTCCGTCCCGGTCATAGCACTACCTCTGCCCTTGTCAAAGTAACCGACGACGCACGTAAAGCTATGGACCAGAGACAACTTACTTTGCTTGTTCTCTTAGACTTTAGCAGCGCCTTCAACTCTGTCGACTTCGACTTGCTCGTTGCACGGCTACAAACTCTCAACTGTTCGCAAACCGTTATTAATTGGTTCAGCTCCTACCTCAGAGCCAGACAACAGCGTATAAAAGTAGGTGATCGATCATCCGAATGGGTTAATCTAGCGGCTGGAGTTCCACAAGGTGCGGTTCTGTCCCCGCTTCTTTTCTCAATTTTTATAAATCCTATCTCCAACCAAGTTCGTGGACATACTCATCTGTATGCAGATGATGTCCAAATATATAATCATTTCTCTCCCGAAAACATCAATGCCTCGATCGCCATCATGAACTCTGATCTTCAGGCCATTTGTGAATGGTGTGCGCTGATGGGTCTACTAATCAACCCTTTGAAATCCCAGGCTATACTCATTGGAGGTCGTAAATTGCTCTCCAGAGTAAATGTAAAATCCCTTCCGCTTTTAAAACTAAACGATATCACCATACCATTGTCGCGAAAAGTGAAAGATCTTGGTCTAATTATCGATGAACATTTATCCTGGCAACCACACGTGGACGAGGTAAGTCGTAAAATATTTGCTAGTTTTCACCCTCTGCAAACACTCAGAAGATTTCTTCCTATGGACACAAAAAAATCTCTTGCACAGTCTCTCCTCTTGCCTCTCCTTGACTATGCAGATGTGGCTTATCTCGATTTATCAGAGGAACTGCTCAACAAACTTGAACGTTTGCAAAATGTATGCATACGATTCATCTTCGGTCTACGTAAGTATGATCACGTGTCCGACTATAGGGCACAGTTAAAGTCGTTGCCTATAAGCCAAAGAAGAAATGTTCATATACTGGCTCTCCTATATCGTGTACTCACCCAACTAACACCATCCTATCTCCAGGAGCTTTTTGAACCACTAAGTTCCCACGGTCTCGTACTTCGGTCAGCCTCTGACAGTTTATTAAAAATTCCGAGTCATAATAGTGATTTCTATTCCTATTCTTTCTGTGTCCATGGTGCAAGACTCTGGAACGATCTCCCAGCAAATATACGAAACTCGCCTTCTTTACCATCGTTTAAGACTCACCTTAAGGATTACTACCTTTCTAAGAAGTAACCAGTTCTTCCCTTTCTCTCCTGTTCCTCTCCCAATTTCCTCTCCTCGGGCACTATTAGTCTTAAATTCTTCCACTTGTCTGTATGTTATGTAATAATCTTTATTTTCACAATGCGCGCATGTACCACTATGTTTAGGTTAGCTGTAAGACATTGCCATGTGGCAATAAGCTCGCCTTTTTTGTATACTTTTTAAGTGCAAATAAAGAGTTTATTATTATTATTATTATTAGACTATTATTCTAGACTATAACAAATGAGACTGAAAAATACGTCAGAGCGTAATATTAAACGATTATACTTACATATATCTAATGATTATCTAACCTTTCTTATTATACTAGTTACTACTTTTTAACAATGTTTATACTACATACTACATATTATCTAATTACTTGATTGCTAAGAAATGCCATTACTGTACTTTGCAGATGTGCTAAGTTCACCGTCCAAATATCCAATTCTGGCTCAGCCGAACATAGTGCATAGTGCATAGTCATATTCATATTCATAATCATTTTACCGTATAGTACATATAGGACGGAAGTAGGTAAAACAATAGCAAATATAAGCTGTCAGTCTAAATTTAATATAAAAACATATGAAAATATTACAAAGAAGGATATTAAAAATATTACAAAAATATAATTCTAAGAAAATAAGGGTCAGTGGACAAGTAACAATATATTATTCGTTTTTCTATTATTTTTCTTCTCTCTGTAACTATAAAAGTTAATTACTTAACTGGAAGAGCTGTTGGTTGTGGAGAAAAAACATGCTTGAATCACTTGATTGAAATGACGCTCAGAAAATTCGCACGTCACCGATTTCTAGCGCTAGACTGTACCATGCGTTTCGCAAATATAGACATTTGAAATTTTCCAATGATAATTAAATTTCCAAATACGAATACAAACTATTCTATAATGGAGAGATATCGCTTTGCAAACAGAGCCAAAACGAGATCGAAATACGTTAGATTTGACAGTTCTTCCCATCGGCAGCTCCATATTGTTTTCGCCACTGCTCAAATTATTTTCATAATAATATGTGGCCACCAAATAAATGACTGACACTTGCTTGACTATTGCGTATAATGATGAAAGGGATTTTGACTTTCGATCAAATTATTTCATACAAATATTCTGATCAACCTTTTGAATGTTTTGGTAATTCCATTTTTAAAATTTACTAAAATTTACCATTTTTAAAATTTAGTAAGAGTTTGCGGGAAAAATAATTAGTTTGTCTGTAAACCAATTATATCTAGATTCCTAACAAAACTATTTTCGACCTCAAAAACAAAGTAAAAACACGGAAAAGTCATTAGCCTCGATCTGTTTATTCCATCACAGTTCCTCCTCAGCGTCAACCGTAGGTTCATCGAGGTACCTCACCTCTGGACCTGACGGAAAAGACTGATAAAGGTCCACCCTCACTACGTGGATCTTATCAGTCTTTCCCTGCACACGTTTTCTTCTCACTTCAATAAAGGGCAGTTTATGATCTTTCTTTGCAATATCGATTCATGATTCAGTTCGTATGGGAGCAAGCCACAATATCTCAATATCACACAAAAAATGGCATTGATCGTTTTTTCTCGAGTCCCTTCAAATACCCCACAGTGCGTAAACTGTTATGTATGTACTCCAGTACCTCACGAGGCTAACAATTCCTCTGTTATTTTTCACCCACTTGTTAAAGTCGTAAAAATGCTCGCGGTGGATAGTTCAACTCGTAACAGCGCGTGGCGGTTTTGTAGCAACTGGAATAAATAAATGCTGTTGGTTCGTTTGCCATTTCGTACCTCGTAAAAGTGGTGATTTGCTGTGAAAGGCGGCGCGGGGTGTCGAACGGTATGGCATCCGCGGCTGCACGTTATAAATGTGACGGGAGAGCGAGCAATCGTGTTTCACTCGCACTCTCGCACTTGGTGATACGTATCAAAAATGCAGTGATTTACTAGCCTGTAAAGTATTACAGACCAGTAATAGGATTGGAAGGAGTTTTAAATCGCTTTTCATTTACACCATTTGTTGACATAATTTCAATTAGTTTTAACTTCAATTTTAATTACACTATTTGTTTTCTGTAGTTTCGTAACTGTATTTTTTATAGAGTATTTCAATGTTGTATAATATTTAGTATATCTTACTCAATTGTGTAATTTATTACTATGTTTATTACTATATTACTTTATTGTGATTGTATTTCATTTATAGCTGAAATTTGGCCTGTATAATTTCTAATCTGTGTATAGTCTATATGTATATCTGTCATACTTATATCTGCATATATTTGTAATTTGTATATATTTATATTCTGATGATAGATATCATTTAGATTTTCTGTGACTCACCTATATTTTCTTTCTTTCTTTTCATTAAAAATTGTTTTATATTGTTTTTGTATCTTGATATTAAATGACGATTATTTTTTAAGCTATTGCATAGCTTTTATCGCGGGCCTAGGCCAGCGCGGCGACCGAATGAAGAAATTTCTTAACGAAAATTAATGATTTTAAACTGATAATTACGTCTAAACGAGTACTGCTTACGATTCGAAAAAAATATATGGTAAACAAGAACATTTTCCTAATATTCTTAGCTTTGAATATTTTAGATTTTGTTTATATTGCATAGTGTAATTAATTTGTGAAATTAGGTCTAACCGAACACAAAAACGACTACTACGCAAATACTATCTGGCGTACTATTATGAAACCTGCACCATTTTAAAGATAATTTAATTATCTATCTTTTTATCTACGATTTTTTTCGAATAATCCGGTTTGTTTTCTTTATTGAATAAAAAATTCTAGCTTTACCGTGGCAGTCCCCGAGTGCCACACGTATTTTTTTTATTATATTGTAGTTAGTTAGGTTAGTTGTGGGTATTCTAGAACTGATTTCCCATTATTTTATTGTAAATTAGGCAATATTCTTAATGTGTCTTTATTCTCTTTTGTTTCTTTTGGTTTTAGATAATATATATTTTCATTATTTTATTTGAATTCAAGCACCATTATGAGATTTAACTTGTAATTCAAATGTTTGTTTTTAAGACTTAAGTATTATGACATTTCCGGATTTTGCGATTTTTTTGTATTTTTTACGACCAAGGCAAATGATAAAATAAATTAATTGGATTAGATTTGATGAAGGACATTGTTGCTAAAGTTATATTTTTGAGTACTTTATTACGCTTTAATCTTTTCCAATGTTACAGTTTACGACCGAAGCTATTAAAAAGTTTTTGTAAAATGGAAATGTCAAATATACCAAAATAGAGCGTATTTAATTCTCTTTTTAAAAGGTCCAGTGGCATAATGGTTAGGTTGCCTTCTATTACTTTGTAAGAATGCAGAAGAAGAATCGTAGAAGAATCAAACGATCGAAGAAGATGAAGACCACCTCCTATCCTGCTCGCAGTTGTAAACCCCCATCACACACCAGGACCTAGAAGATGCGAACGACCAGGCCATCCAGTCCTCGTTCTTTTGGAGAAACGTGAACTAACCTGGCCCGGATACGTTAACGAACGAACGAACATTGTAAGATTCCGGGTTTGATTACCGGCTGGGTCACTATTTTCCGTTGGGATATAATTAACAAAACTGTATTTGAATTCTGTCGATTGAATGCAATAACATGTAAATCTTACATACACCTTATGTTACAGGCATACATACATATAAACAATTTATATTAGGTTTGGTTGTACGATGAAACGTAGTGTTGATCAGAAATTTTAAAAGGCGTTTCTTCCTTAGCTGTTAGACCTTCACCGATATATCCAACCGTGATCTTCAGAAAATAATGCATAACCTAGTAGAAAAAAATATTTTCGTGGATTCTCACTTTGACCCTACGCAAAGAGCAGTGGCTTTTTAAACCCCTCAAGACAGTAACGTCCCGAATCGGGTACGATTGTAGTCAATGCTCAGTAACGTCCCAAAACGGGTACGAGCGCGGCGCGACAAACCGCGCTCTCAACGAACTGAATTTACACCAAAATCACAGTGCAACCACCGCCTGTTAGATATGTGTGAGAAAGACAGATAAATTCTGTATTGTACGATTATTCAGTCGTGCTTCTCGCAATCTAGAATCCCTAATATAATTGTTTGTATTCTGGGGGCACTTAGTCGAGTGCTGCCATTGCTCGGATCTGTGCTTCTCTTCGAGTATTATGTAGCTTCTCTTCGGGTATATTTATGAAAATAAATAAAACGAAGTAATAGATTTGGTAAAGTATGTAATGACATACACAAATGGGTTTACAATTTATAGATAGGGTTTCGAATTTTGAGATAAAACGTCGATATCGCTGAATAAGTGAGTTTTTTTCAGTTCTCCAACTTTCTAATAATTATTCATAATTATCTAATTGTTTTACAACATTAGGTTTTAATGTTTTATATTTCAAACTAGATGACCCGGTGAACTTCGTACCACCTAAAATTCATTTGATTGTAACTCTTCATAAGTTTTTATTGATCCTAATCAACCTTCCAAATCCAATTAATTGAAATCTATAATATGGCCGAATCATGTACAGTTTGAGTTTCGTTTGGTGATTAAATGAAAGTCGTTTGTAATTAAAATAAATTCATTGTGTTTAATTTACATGTTGAAATCTAAATGCTTTTTCGACTTTTCCGACTTTTTCGACTTTTTCGACTTTCTCGACTTTTCCGACTTCTTCGACTTTTTCGCATTGTCCGACTTTTTCGACTTTTTCGACTTTTTCGACATTTTCGACTCTTGACTTTTTCGACTCTTTACACTTTCGACTTTTTGACTTTTTGATGGCGCAGCTGTCAAACAATAGTCGCCCATTTCCCAAAATGACCAATTTCGATTTTTTCGATTTTCAGTTGTTTCTTTTAATTTTTCTTAAATATTTTAAGCTATTGCATAGCTTTTATCGCGGGCCTAGGCCAGCGCGGCGACCGAATGAAGAAATATCTTAACGAAAATTAATTATTTTAAACTGATAATTACGTCTAAACGAGTACTGCTTAAAATTCGAAAAAAATATATGTTAAACAAGAACATCTTCCTAATATTCTTAGCTTTGAATATTTTGGATTTTGTTTATATTACATAGTGTAATTAATTTGTGAAATTAGGTCTAACCGAACACAAAAACGACTACTACGCAAATACTATCTAGCGTATTATTATGAAACCTGCACCATTTTAAACATAATTTAATTATTTATCTTTTTATCTACGATTTTTTTCGAATAGTCAAAGAATAATATCCGTTTTTTTGCTTTATCTAATAATATTCGTGCGCGGCGCTCTATCGGAAGACGTTTAAATTATTCCGAATCGATTCGGAATAATTTCAACGTTTTCCGATAGAGCGCAGTTATCAGAAAAAAAATTCTTCATACTGCATAAATAAAATAAATAAATAATTATAATTGCATAAGTTGTTAAAAAATGCTATGCAATAGCTTTACCGCGGCAGTCTCCGAGTGCCACACGTATTTTTTTTTTGACTATCGCATAGCTTTTATCGCGGGCCTAGGCCAGCGCGAGCGCGGCGACCGAATGAAGAAATTTCTTAACAAAAATTAATGATTTTAAACTGATAATTACGTCTAAACGAGGACTGCTTACGATTCGAAAAAAATATATGTTAAACAAGAACATTTTCCTAATATTCTTAGCTTTGAATATTTTAGATTTTGTTTATATTACATAGTGTAATTAATTTGTGAAATTAGGTCTAACCGAACACAAAAACGACTACTACGCAAATACTATCCGGCGAATTATTATGAAACCTGCACCATTTTAAAGATAATTTAATTATCTATCTTTTTATCTACGATTTTTTTTCGAATAATCCGTTTTTTTGCTTTATTGAATAAAAAATTCGTGCGCGGCGCTCTATCGGAAGACGTTTAAATTATTCCGAATCATATGATTCCGCAGCCGCAAATGATTCGGAATAATTTCAACGTTTTCCGATAGAGCGCAGTTATCTGATATCAGAAAAAATAAAATAAATAAATAATTATAATTGCATAAGTTGTTAAAAATGCTATGCAATAGCTTTACCGCGGCAGTCCCCGAGTGCCACACGTATTTTATTTTTTTTTTATAAACCACCCCTGTATCAAGGCAAACAAAACAAACAAATAATAATTCAAATCGGTCTAGTCATTTTCGAGATCTTGCGAGACTAACGCACGGCGATTCATTTTCATATATAAGATTTCAATGCGTTCTTCTTTTCATGATCCATCAAGTAGTTTCTTTCTTATGATCGTTTTTCTAAACTGCTATATTTTTGACCTTCAACTCTCAGAAATGACAGGTGACTGCCAAGATTTACACCCGCCGCTTGAGGGGTTAATTAATACATATGTATGTAAATCAAGTTATAATACATTTCGTTAAAATAACAGACTACGCCCTGCAGTTCGCATTAAAATGCCAATCCATTCTGCAATGGCAGTGTTTCAAACTGGTGAAAATACTTAACATCTTTATTGCTTTTCTCCAAGTCACGCCTTTACAATGCCGCATCTATAAATATTGAGTATTATTCAACACTTAAACGAAACACTGTGGTTATTTTGTATTCCTTAGCTACGCAAAACATAGTTCCTTGCTCATCTCTTTTATATCCACCTTTTTAGGACGAATATCGCCTTTTTTTTAAATAATAAAACCATTGAAACTGCGACCTTCTTATAATGGTACCAACAAGTAAGTATTCGGTAGACATGATCCAAATTATTTTATTTTACCGGATATAAATCATAATGTCATATACAAATAAACATATGCATTATTACATCTACAACAATATACATTATTGTCTGCTCGAGTTCATCTTCATTTTGATAATCACACGATCACATTGAAAATTACTTTTTTTAACGCGCTTTTATTAGGTCGACCTGTATGTAACTAACTATGTAATGGAATCTAAGGTAACTAATTTAACCATCTTCCAAGGATCGTAGCATCATGAAAATTGGCAGCTGTATGTACATAGCTCTGATGACAATACAATAATATGGTACTGTCGAACTGATCTGATGATGGAGTCGGAAGATATGAACTGGAACTTCATGATGGAACATAGTATCATAGCTGTGTTTGGACTTGTTAGAAAAGTCTTGGAATGAACTTTGACCAAGATTAGGTTTCATCATAGCCGTGTGTAAGTGAATATCGTACCATAACCCAAAAGCGTGTTTTTAAGCTATTGCATAGCTTTTATCGCGGGCCTAGGCCAGCGCGGCGACCGAATGAAGAAATTTCTTAACGAAAATTCATGATTTTAAACTGATAATTACGTCTAAACGAGTACTGCTTACGATTCGAAAAAAATATATCTTAAACAACAACATTTTCTTAATATTCTTAACTTTGAATATTTGAGATTTTGTTTATATTACATAGTGTAATTAATGTGTAAAATTAGGTCTAACCGAACACAAAAACGACTACTACGCAATTACTATCTGGCGTATCATTATGAAACCTGCACCATTTTAAAGGTAATTTAATTATCTATCTTTTTATCTACGATTTTTTTCAAAATATCCGTTTTTTGCTGTATCGAATAAAAAATTCGTGCGCGGCGCTCTATCGGAAGACGTTTAAATTATTCCGAATCATTTGCTTTCGCAGCCGCAAATGATTCGGAATAATTTCAACGTTTTCCGATAGAGCGCAGTTATCTGAATATAAGAAAAAATAAAATAAATAAATAATTATAATTGCATAAGTTGTTAAAAATGCTATGCAATAGCTTTACCGCGGCAGTCCCCGAGTGCCACACGTATTTTTTAGTGTTTTTTTTTAATTATTTAATAATTTGTTTCAGCCCCTCAATTCGCAGAACCCCCGCAACGTATAAAATATTTGAGATAAAATAGGTCTACAACCTATTTAGAAAAATCTTGTAATCTTGTAATAATAATAATCATAATTTATTAATTCTATCAAATTATTACAATTTAATTGTTTACATTACAGAATCTGCCTGACAATGCCGTAGGCCGTACCAAGATAGATTCTATGTATGGTGATGATTTGTTTTGTACGCACATTTAGATTTTTTTTAAACATATTTAGAATGTGAGAACTCATTTTATTTATTTATTTCTTTATTTATTAACGAAAAGCACATTTTTCACGGCAGTACATTGTAAGTTTAACATTAGAGGCTTAAATGAAAATAATAGCAAAATAAAAAGCACCGCAGACCACATTTTCTTTTTAATCAACGCCGCCTAACTAGGCGTAAGCCCATACTAAGGCAAGCGTACCAAGTAGATAGTGGCTTGTGCATACTTTAGAGTAATTAATTTTAAAAATATGCTAGGTATCAAATAATATTAAAAATTAACTAATAATAATTAACACTGTAATTTGAGTGTAGTGTGATGTAACTGTAGTGTAGTGTAGTGTGATGTAACTGTAGCTGTAGTGTGCTGAAAAATTAACATTTAACAAATGGTGAAATAATTAAATTGAATAATAATAATATAATGATGTAATAAATACAAAAAATATAAATAACATTAATAATAATAATGAATCGAAATAAATGGAAAAATGATATCGCAATAAATAGTTAAAGAATCAAATTTAAATAGTAAGAGGATACAATTATATATAAAATGTCCATTGGTGCGCACATTTAGAATAGAACACTATAACGGGAATTTATAAACGAAACAAAAAAGCTAGATTGGGAACTCTGGATTTGGCAGTCTGGAAATGATCCTATTCGTCTTGGGGGGAGGTGGTCAAAATATATATTTCCGTCTTTATCTCGGAAAAAGTGCGCTTTCACAATACTTCCTCGTCGGTTGTTTGGTCGGTAAAGTAATACAATATTTAATTTTCCAGTATTTTCGACAATTCATATGGAAAGATCTTTTACTGTAAATTAGTTGGAATTCTTTCTTATTATTCCTGTTGAAGTAGTGGAATTCTGCTAGGCGTTGAATTTCATCGGTATTTCTAAAATCAAACAATCAGCAAATTAATACTTTTCTTTACATTAAACAATAAGCACATATACGCACATATTATTGCAATAGGCGCGCGTGCGAAGCAAGCAGCTGCATCGGTGCTGCATATGGTTAGGCGCACATGGCAAACAAGCTAATAAAGATGATGCTCCCGACAAGAAACACACGCCGAGTTCCGCATACCGAACAAACGACCGATTATCCCTATCTCCGACGGTTTAATCCAAGATTAATCTAATTCTAGGTAGCGGGTAGACCTCGCATGGCTTGCCTATTATGTTGTTTTATAATGGAACCTTTGTTCGCTCCTACAACGAGAAAGATGCAATCGGCGCCGATGCTGAAGTAGTGGATATGAAGCTGGGGGTGAGAGTGGACGAGAACGAGGAGTCGCTATCAGTTTGCACAGATGTGGTCCTAAAATTTGGTCCGTGATATTTTTTTTAGTCGTTCCTACTTTTGTTTTTTTTTTCAGCATTGAAGAAATTAACGAAAATAAAACCCACTTTTAAAGACTGCCTGTAAAACAAGGACGCCAAGAAGAACTAAAATTGGTATTCTAAACTAATCTGGATATTTGAATATTCAGAATTTTATATATTTTTTTTTACCATTTTTATTTTTATTGAGTTCGCAGAATTTTACTCTTTTTTAAAAAAAAAATTTTTCTGATTTGACTTGATTTACTGACATTTTAATATTCCACTCCTAATTTTATGTATTTAGGTATTTTTTTCATACAAAATTAAATTAGAGCTTTACATTTATATTAGAGCAGTTTCCGGTCTATTCATATCATTTTCATTGCATAGATTAATTAGCAAGTATAATGGTTGGTGAGGTGTCTAAGAATTAATAACAACAACATATACATATATTAAACAGCTTGTTAACAGTGTGGCTGTAGGTGTCTTTCCTACAACGAAAAATATTGAAATAAACAACTCTACAGGTAATTTACAAAAGTTCTGAAATAAACAAAATACCAGGTATGTAATAGGTATGATTTACTTATTAGGTACCGTGTACGTTATTTAAATGGAACGTTACTACAAACTTCTGAGGAATCCTTTTATTATGGTAACCAGGAGTGGTATTGTTTATTTATCATTTCTCACCCCCACTCCTTACCCCCTTTGCATTGTCCTATATCCTATTAATACTTACTACAGAAAAAGACCCAGAAAATCTATTTTACATACAGGATAAGTTTTTTTTTTAGTAACGTCCTTGAAGTGGATGAAACGGTACGAGCAAATAAGCAACTTTTGATTAATATTAAAAAAAATATTAAAAAACATTATTATTTTTTTAATGTCTTTCTTGGTAAATTTGAAATTATATCAGACTATATAATGAGCTCCCAATCATAAAGACCATACCAATCATAGAATGAAGAAATTTAGCCAGCATATTTTACTTAACACTTACAACTTGGGTTGTCGACTACAGCGGGCGAGCCCGTCACCTCGGGAAGTTTTAACGATTAGTCGTTCTATCTCCCTGGAGTGAGCGCAGAAGACTTGAAGATAAAACAATCCACCGTCTAGCTACGCCACAAGCCCGTAAGAGGCCAACACCTTAACCGCGAGATAGCCAGGAGTGTTACCCGGCGGGCCTACACTCACGCTCTTACTTCCAATTGTGACCAGATTACTCCGGTCTCTCGATTGGTTACGAGTTCGAGGTCGCTTGCGCGGTCCTCTCCCTTACGAAGCGGTGAAACGGTGTTTACCGAATCTATCGCGGACCACAGCGTCCTTTGCCCGGCTGTTCACCCAGGATCGGATAGCCGATGGTCATTTCAAGAGCAGTCGCCGTGAGGTCCGCAACCACCCCCGCTCTATAGGAAACAGTACTGCTTCCAGACTCCCCCGACTGTTAGTCAGAGTGCACAGTCGATTGGCTTACGCCGCACGGTGCGCAGACCGTCCAGCAGCGCCAGAAGGTTGATTCCCAGGGGAAACTGACCATAAGGCCAGAGTCCTACCCAGGCTCGCACTTCATGCGTGGAGGCCGTCGGATAGGTTTTGACCCGTGAGCGTGACCAACCCTGAACAGAATGGGTCTTCGTGGCCAACTCAGCAAGGGCCCATTAACTCCCTTAACACTTACAGTGGGCGTAAGTCTTTCGGTGTTTTAACGGCCTAAGTGACTATGCTGCGTTTATGTATGCGTGACAGTTTACGTATCTGGAACTGGCCACTTATAATAAAAGAAATAGAAAACCAATTACAAAATATGAAAATGAAACTCTCCGGGAACATGTTACTTTCTTGCGAGATGTTCATTTGTCTTTCATTGTGGCGTCGTTTTGAAAATTGGGTCGAATTACCTTTCATTTTTTACGATTTTTGCTGCTGCTTAAGTCAGCCCTATCTTGTAGCTCTGTATGTGCGTGGTTCAGTGAGTTTGGACATGGACTTAATCATCTCCATGACGATGCACGTGAAGGTCGACCAGCGACTGCGGTTACCCAATCTAATATTGATACCGTACATCAATTAATTGAGATAAAATCTTGTCAGCAAATTTGTACTCTATTAAGCATTGGAATGAGTCAAGTGCAAAAGATTTCACATATGTATCTGAAGGTACGGATGCTTTTCACTCGATGGATACCGAATGATTTGACGGAGGACCAGAAACGACTGCGTGCAGAGTGGTGTCGTAGAATGATAGCAAAGCTTAATAGAGGGCAATCATTGGCTGTATATAATATTGTGACAGGTGAAGAAACCTGGGTGCTTTAAACAGGAAAGAAAAAGCTAATCGGCAGAATGGGTCTTTCCTATTGAAGTTTTGTCAACGAGAGTTGAGAAAAGACGAAGCATTGGTAAGAAAATGAATGCTTTTTTTCGGCAAATCAGGACATTACACAACAGTGTCGCTTCAAGACTAAAGGGCAGTAACTGCAGATTAGTATGTCAACACTTATTTGCCCAGAGTCTTACCTAGGTACTTAGGTTATTAGGGTATGACCTAAGGACATACTGAAAGCTTATGGATACTGATAAATAAGACCCGATATTAGACTTACGATATATTTATGAGATACATATTTTTACAGGCGATGAAAGCTGCTAAAGAAAAGGCTTATCGATTTTTGTGGCTGAAAGATGGCATCATTCGAGCTAAAAAGGAGGAGAATGGCCGCACCTTAACCATTAATAGCTTACTATCATTAAACAAAATGTGACGCATGAGCGTCAGCATTATTTGTAGGCTCAGAACGGTTTCTTTATACTCATATTTTATGTTATTTCAATATTCTTTGCTATTTCAATATTTTATCCTATTCCAATACAATTGCAATCAATCACTGATGTATTGGTTTGACGCTGTAAGGATATTATTAACTTTTCATTTAAAATTTTCGATTGCAGTGATTATTTCTCTTTCAGTATTTTTTATTTTTATGGCTTCTGTTATTCACCATTATGGAAATCTGACTGTTATTTTTAATTTATATTACAGTCTTACTATCGAAATTGTACTTTTTACATTAATTGCTATATTGGATCAGTATTGTGACAATTTATTCCTGATTTCTAATTTACTTTGTATTTTAATGAGTAGAGCTAGTTGTATTGCTATTTTTATTGGCTATTCTGATATAATAACCTTGACTTTCGATCTATATCGCAGATTTATGACTGGAAGTATGGTTATTGTTCTAATTAATAATTTTCTTCGCTATCGTTACATCATATTTCTGCTTTCGGATTTATATAGTATTTGTATGTTAGAAGTTGATATTGCCACTTTTTTTGTTTTTTATTATGACATTCTAACCCTACAATTCAATGTATATTTTAATTTTATAACCGTAGTTCTGATTATTGCAATGATTACAAATCGTAGTCTATACTGTAACAATTTATTTTTGCATTTTAATTTATATTATGGATTATTTATGGGAATTATGATCAGTATAATAACTGCCAATTATATATTTTTTCATAACCTTATTTTTTGGATTACTAACTTACTTTTTATCTTTATGATGGGTACTATGACGATATTGTTATTTGTTAAAGTCTTTAAAGTTATTATTGTACCTGCTAAAAAAACAATTATTTCAGCAAAAGCTATAGGATGTAAGCTTAACATCAGATTTTTATTTGGATATCATACCTATTTGAGTTATCGGAAAACTATTTCTAAAACCAGATTGAGTCATTTACGCTTCTCACTACAGATGTTTTTTGTTAACATTCGCGGCTAATGTAGATGATTTACTAACCTTCCAAACCATTACGACTTTGCAACTTCCGGCATCGAAATGTAAGTCTATAATGTATGATGGATTAAATAGCCTGAACATATTTAGCTGTAACATTAGGAGTCTCAACAAAAACATTGATAACCTGCTGATTTTACACTCTACGATACATGTTGAGTTTGATTTGATGATACTTAGCGAATGCTGGCTGAAGGACAATGAACCCCATCATACAATAAATGGCTATGATGTCATTTATACTTGTAATAACAGAAAGCAAA
Organism: Micropterix aruncella; assembly: GCA_944548615.1. Lineage (NCBI taxonomy): Eukaryota > Metazoa > Arthropoda > Insecta > Lepidoptera > Micropterigidae > Micropterix > Micropterix aruncella. The sequence continues at coordinate 8,339,332 of OX155958.1, forward strand.
ATGACGGTGTTTCAATATTTATTAAGCAGTCGTTATCCTACACTTCTATTGAACCTAGGTTAATAGATGCCAACTGTCTTCAAGTTATTATAAACAACAGCATAGCAATCTTAGGAATATATAGGTCGCCTTCAAGCCGAAATATCAAGCTATTCCATACTTCCCTCATCGAACTACTGGATAAATACAAGAATCAGGACTATAGGTACATAATGGGAGGTGATCTAAATATTAATATTCTTGATAATACCGACAGTCAGGTGAATGAGTATATATGCCATCTAGCTGAATACAATTTGGAATCGGCCATCAATAAGGTCACCAGATGTAACTCTTGTTTAGACCATATTTTTACGTCAATTCATAAAAATGTCATAGGGATCGTCTGCGATAGTCAATTAACAGATCACTACCCAACAATCTTATCTGCCAGTTTAAGTAGTCATTTACATAAAACAATTCCACTTAAAACCATAACCTCCATAGATAACAAGAGTCTGTCGACTGATATTGATCAGATTGAATGGAAGGACATGTACGCAATGAATGATGTTAATGTGGCTACTGACTTTTTTGTTCAAACTCTTGAGGCATTAATTAAGAAAAACACTAAAACGATAAGCATCTCCCATAATAAAAAGAAATTAAAACCATGGATTACCAATGGCTTACTTAAAAGCATTAGAAAGAGGGACAAACTACATCGAAAGTTTAAATCTGATCCTGGAAATAGTCTCTTGCAACATGAGTATATCCGGTACAGAAATGTATTGAAAATAATCATTAATAGAACAAAAAATACGTACTATCGAGTTAAACTAAAGGAAGTATCATCTGACGCGAGGAAGACTTGGCAGATTGTTAAGGACATTGCTTACGGTAAAAATATTAACTCCACGGATATAAGACAATTAAAGGTCCATGGACTCACAATAACTGCCGTCGATCTTTAGCTGCGGACTTTAGCTGATTATTTTAATGATTATTTTTCGGGAATAGGTGAAACTTTGGCAAATAGAATACTAACTGACAATAAAGTCAGTGAATCGGACCTGTCAGATTTTTTGATAAACACAAATTCAACTTTAACACGACAGTTATCCCTATCAATCGCTACTGTAGATGAAATTACTAAAATAATAATGAACATGAAATCCACTAAATCTAGAGGTACCGACTGTATTACCTCCCAGATTATAAAGGCCAACAAGAGAGTTTTAGTTATACCAATCAGGCACTTAGTTAACCTAAGCCTCTCAACTGGATGTTTTCCTGCACATTTGAAACAAGCTGTTATCTGTCCAATATTCAAAGGTGGTGCCAGGGACGATTGTGGTTGCTATCGTCCTATTAGTCTTCTAAATTGCCTATCTAAAATCTTTGAAAACGCAGTCAAGCAACGTCTGTTAGCATTCCTTGAGGACAACGACGTCCTTACGCCTATGCAGTTTGGATTCCGATCAGCGAGAGGCACCCAAGACGCGATTGCAGCCGTCACTGGAGAAATAGTTAAGGCATTAGACGATGGAGAAAAATGTGTAACAGTATTCTTAGATCTGGCTAAAGCATTTGATACTGTCTCCCATCGTCTTTTGCTTACAAAACTTCAATTAATAGGCATTCACGGTACGTCTTTGCGATGGTTTGAGGATTACCTCTGTGGTAGATCTCAAGTCACTCAACTAAGGGATACGTCTAGTTCGAGATCAGGAATCAAATTTGGAGTACCTCAAGGTAGCGTACTAGGTCCAATTCTATTCCTTATTTATGTAAATGGACTATCATCGATTCCTCTGTGTAAGGGGAAAGCCATCTTGTTTGCAGATGACACTGCCCTAGTTTTCAGAGATAGATCCTGGCAGGGAGTGTTTGAAAACTGTCAAATGGGTCTCAAACGGGTAAAAGAATGGCTTGACTGTAACCTTTAATCTCTAAATGTAGAAAAAACAAAATTTATGACGTTTTCCAAAACAAGCAAGGGAATGCAACAAACAGCTGGACTATCCCTCATAGTACACTCATGTAAGGACAGTCCATCAACTATCTGTGCTTGTTCTAATCTAGACAAGGTGAGCACGATTAAATACCTAGGCTTGACTTTGGACGATAGATTGACCTGGTCTTACCATATCTACAACACAGCGGCTAAAATTCGCAAACTCATTCATCCATTTAAACTTCTACGTAACGTAATGTCGAAACCATTACTAAAAGTTGTCTATTACGCACTTGCTCACAGCATTATATCATATGGGATTCTTGGTTGGGGCGGTGCAGCACTATCACACCTCGATCCACTTGTTAAAGCTCAGAAGGCGCTGTTAAGAGTTGTCAACAAAAAACCGTTGAGATACCCGTCTGAGCAACTTTTTCGTGAGTTCTCTGTTCTTGACGTACGGCAAACATTTGCTAAAACGATAATACTCTATTATCATAAACATAAAGAATTGCACCAGCACACAACCCATAAAATTATTACACATAGTAATAGTTCCCATGCACGTAATAGTTCCCATACACAAAGACATTTTCTTTACTTGGCACCGTCGTTGTTCAATAAAACAAATGATATACCCGGCATTTATACTCAAGATATTAATATAAAAATAAATATAAACAAAAAAAGACTAACCCACTGGTTGATCACCCAGGGAAGGAAAGAAACCGAAAAATTAATTTGCTTTATTCCTATCTAACTTAACTTTCCTAACACAATATTATTAACCTACCATATATTTATGATTATTATTATTTATGATTATTATATATTATTATTATTATTATCACATACCTTTTTAGATAATTTGAAATTTTATTTTTTACTAAAATTTTACTTTACTTGATTTTATTTTTCACGGCATTCTTCAACGAAATTTTTTATTTAGCATTAGGCAGTACGTACTTAATTATATGATTCTGAGCCTACCTTAGTGCGGACGTCTCGTGCGATCCAGTTAGGTTAGGTTTATTCATTTGTAACTAATACTATGATTTTTTGTAAATAAAGAATTTGAATTTGAAAATTTATTGTTTTGCAAAATAAATGCCCTAACAATTTGTATTTTTTTGCATTCGCTGATTATAGGAAAAAAAGTGTATCATGTTCACGTTCAAATTGATTTATTTTATTTTTTTCTAAGAGATGGACTCACTTCTCACAAAATAAAAAATAATTTTTAACCAACGATCTTTGAATACCCTGCAAAACTCGTTACTTTAAAACTAACATCATGAGGACCAATTTAGTGTTTTAAAATGACGAATTTTTCTTAATTTTGGGTTCAGGCGTAAATTGGATATTCCTATTATTTTACGACTTGTTAATTATCTTTCTTGGATGTACTTCGACAAGTAAAAGCATTCGTACTATTAGCAGGATTACAAGATGTTGTCGGTAATCTAATATCGTATATTTTCAATCAATTTTCATTGAAAAATAACAGACGGTCAATCCTTTCTTATCCATAGTATACAGTAACTTATGCCATATATCGATCATGTCATTAAATTAATTAGAAAGAAAAATCGCCGATTCCTCATATGTACATCACTTGGCCACTGCCCTGGCTGGCACCCTTATTAAAGTAGTTTTATGGCGGGAAATTAATAAAGCGAATGGGTTTAATGGTCCTCTCTCGCGGGCTCTTTTCAAATGCTTATAATTATCGATGGGCAAATACCCGTTTTCAATATAATTTTAATCACGTGGAAGTCAGGGACGAGGGATAACTGATTACCTCGACATTCTCAACGTGAGCGCCTGTAAGCAACTTAACTCGATCCTCGGTAGCTCGCCTGGGAGGATATTTAACGATGACACGGTGCTTCCTTCTGCCTTGCGGAGATAGGACGAGTGTGACCCGGGGGCGACTCCTCAGCATTTCTGACAGCCGGAAATTGAATCAGTTACTTTATAATCGGTCAGTTTTGCGCAAATTTGTCTAGCACCATATCTCCACATATAGTAACTAGGGACGAAAGATATCTAGACAAAGATGACATATGTATCAATTGCTCTGTATATTTGACTACATTACTACTATGAAGTTAGAAATGGACACTAGATGAACCTTGGTGACGTTGGGCAGTCTCTTATTGGTGTTTTCATGCACAACAAGTAACTGCTATCAGTTATCACATACATTATGATGTATTTATGAATTGAGCTAAACAATAAGAACCACACAAAAAAACGTTTTAAAAATATTGATTTTTCTGAATACAACTATTTCATGTCGCTTATCATTTTTGCAAAAGCTCATGTATTAATATATAATATAATTTCATATTAACCGATAAACACAATTATAAGACTTAAAACTCAAGCCTAATATCACGGTTTCTTAAATAAAATGAGCATGTACCTACCTACATAATGTGGCAACTAAAGTAAGGAGACTTATGTACATTGTTAATGTCCTTCGAAACGTGTTCGATTTAAAATCCCACAAAAATGTCTCAGCTTAATCGATGAACGACATTCGACTATAGAACACATTCAATAGTTAAGTACTACTTGGCACCTGAGTAATACTTGGTTGAGTAAAGACTCAAGTAAATATCAATACACGACTATAGATTCGAGTGGTAAGCTTTGGTACCGAACGATTAAATCTCAAATATTTTAACTGACAGTCTATGTAAATTACCTTTTTATGCAATATTATTTAAATACTGACCCTTTCGCGTTTTACATAAATAAACCATATATAAATGATACTCCATTAGGATTCTGGTAAGCGCGATAACGAAATGCATCCATAAGGTAATATTATGGCATTGGCTGTTGATTCATCAATTTCAGTAATGGAATAACGTAGTAACTTGGATTGGTATTTTGTTGTGAAATTAAATTAAAAACTCGCTAGACTATTAGGCTTCAGAAATAGATATCACGATATCAGAGGTCTTAAGGGGACAATTTCTGGGACGCAATTTGTATTTTTGGGATTTTCTGGGGATTATATCAATTTTTATTAAAACCTCTGAGGAATTTTAAGAGTGGCTTTATCATTTAATAATAATTGGTCCATATCAATAATAAATAAATTATCGATGTAATCACGTACTTACAAGTAACATTGTATATAATTTTGCTTACTTCACAATTTATTGCGGGCATGTTTAAGTAAATGAAACTCTAAACTGTAATTAAATTAGGTACATTTAATGTCAAATTTTCAGTGAGTCGTGTGGTGAAATTTATATTCTACAGTGCAACAGTACAACATTAGAAATGCCAGGATCTGTGATTCTTTTATATTTCTTTATATTCTTTTCAAACTGACACTTACACTTACACTATTTTTAAACTTACACTTGATTTACTACGGAATCACATTTTATTAGATTTGCGTATTTGCGTAGCTTATTAAAATGTGTAAAATATATATTTTTTTTAAATAGATTCCAGTAATAATATATCTTTTCTAGTATACTTCTTGTGCTAGATAATCCTAACTTTTGTCTATGTATCTTATAATTAATAAATAGTTTGTAAATTATAGAACGAAACTCAACACTTCTACCATGATTTAATTTGCCTGTGCCCCCCCCCCCCCCCCCCCCCTCCCCCACCCCCTTCTCCCTTACCGCAAAGGTCTATTTTGCGACCAAGATTGAAATTATTTTATACAGTGTAAAATCTCCTAAGGCAACATATGGTATAATACGAGAACAGAACTCGAGGGAGGAGATTATGCATTTCATAGTACGAGTAAGTACCGTAAAATGGGGCTACTTTTATATAAAAAACAAAAGGCTGCCGTTGATAATTTCTATATTTATTTCCAATTTCAGTGCTAAAAATTATATGTATTATTATATTTTATTATTATTATTATTTGTTATAATTATTATTATTAAACTAAAAATAAATTTGACAGCTGCTGTGAGAGAATTTTTCAGTAACTTGTATAATTATGTCAACGTTCCAATAAAAAAAATAATTCAAATCACGAATTCATTATTAAATTTGCTAGTTGCTAAAACTATTCTAAAAAAATCGGATATTCATTCGCATAACACTCGGAACAAACGAGACTTGCGTCCTTACAAAGTACGACTGAGTAAGGTACCTGTACCTGTACTAGTTTCCTGTACCAGTCCAACCTTTTTTATAATAAGTTTCCATTGTGCGTCAGGGTTCTTGGAGACGTTCATTTTAAGAAAAAGGTCCAGGACATTCTTATCAAGAACCCAATTTATTATATTAGGGACTTTGACAATATTGAATTTCCTAATCTTTCATGATTACTTTTAATACAATACAATACAATATATGTTAAAAAATCTTGATCCATTCATTTTGATAAAAGGAGATGGATTATAATAATAAAATTTGGATCGACTATTTCTATTGAAACATTTCTATTTGTAATCTTATATTGTGGTATTTATGATTTGACTGTTTTATAACTGACTATTCGTTTTTATATTTTGACTATTTGTATTTTTCATTTATACCTACTTAGGTATTTTAGCACCTCAAATAGTTTTTTGAAGGACCATATATTTTTATTGTTCTTTTTTATTAATTGTTTTTTCCTTTAAAAAAAATTGTTAATCTGTATAAAAAATAATTATACCACATAAGGTATAACATATTATCTTGTATAAAGAATTTGACTATGCCAAGAGTTAGGATACCTACGAACTGGTTTATTTTATAAAATATATATTTTTTTAATATTCTTTGGTTTTGAATGATTCATCGAAAGGTTTCTCCTATTAATATTCACAGAGAAAACAGAGGAATAATCTTGAAATACTAAAAACTACTAATAAAAATGTTTTTTCATTCAATATACATCTGAGAATACAAGAAAATGTCCGATCAAAACTATAATATCTTACATGGAGCTACTTTGATAACAACTACTTTTTTACTCGAAATCTCAAAGTAACCCACTCCTTTCATCCTTGATTGTTCAATAAAGCAGCAGGTATATTTTAAAGGTTTAAATATTTCTTATTTGCAAATTTTATACTTTCATAACAATAACTTCTATACGAAATTTATAAAAAAAATGCAAAATTAATTATTTAGATTTGCAAGGGTCTCTTCGAGTATACATGTGCTTTGTAGTTCTAGGAAGTCCTACTCTCTGATTTCTTCTTATACTTCCTTACCGTAATGTAGTATCTGGAAATTATTAAATACCTAGTTATTGATTGATGTGAGTTTGGCCGCTGCTATATTTTATAAGTAATATATTATTATATAAAGAATGGGCGAATTTGATCACGATTAATGTGGATTTAGCAAAAAAAACAGAATCTAAAATAAATCGAGTGGGCAGAATCAGGCGAAATGTGAACGCCTAGAAGTCAGTCAGAGTCAGTCGGAGTAGCCAGAAGACAATAGGCTAAATAGGTTACAATATATAATAATCGGCATTGAACTGTCTAATAGACAGTCTGTATCTAGCTGTGCTTTATGTTATACGTTATTTTTCTTGTTGCGCGAACTGACGCATCTGATTTAATGTTACATAGCTTTTAAATCTACAATACAGGGTTAGGGATTCTTATGCATTTTTTTTTTAATAATGAACACTGGATAAATCAAATGAGACAATGCTTTTCAAGAACTAATCCTAGAGATTTACTATTTGCAATACATTATTTGTTTATATAGAATGATTTTATAAATTTGTATCCAGAATTATTTGACTTTGACAATGAATTATACTTTTTCGACTAGGTATTTTTATATTAAATCCTATATTACTTACACTTATATTTTCAATGACTTTCTTTCTTTTCTCACATATAAGTAACTTTATTTATATTATTTAATCGAATTTTATATTATATTTATTGCCGATTGCATTTAATTTATTATATTACCTTTTAATATTTTTTCATTATTATTTTTTTATTTTATTCTGAAGACCACATTTTAGGGCGATTTAGTATTATTAGCTTTTTACTAAAACTTGTACATTTGTAAGCAACCAAGCAATCAAGCAAACTTGATTGTAATATTGGAGTCCTGTCCACCCTAGAACGGGCTAGTGCCAGTTGGGTGCCATTCGGTTCCTGTTATTTTTGTAAGCTAATCAATGTTTTATAGTAATTAATTCCTAAATAAATAAATAAATAAATAAATACAATAAATAAATGTTTTTAATATATTTTTCTAAACAACTGTAAAAAGCTATTACACTATAAAATGTCACGCCCAGGAAATCTAGAGTTGCATTTCCTCGCGTGAAAACGCCGTGGAAACATATTTCGATTTTACTCGATATAAATCGATATCGAAATAGGTTAAATCAATACGTCAAACGTCTTGACAGCTGACAGCTCTATTTTTCCTTTTTTGTTAAAGCCATGAGAACAAGCATTTTGCACCAAATTGCTGATCGCGTAAATGCAAATCCGAAATTGTCTTTGATAAGTACCTACGTTTCATATTTAAGGAAATAAAACAAATAAAATTATTATTAACGTAGAAAATTAAAATTTAATACGCTGGTAAAACAGAAATAAATCTAGGAATTATTCCACGTATTTCAGTAAATTCATATTTTTATGAGACTCAAATCGTTTATGGTTTGACACTTTCGGCCTAGATAAAAGCGGCCATTACGGGCCCGCCACTTCACTTTTTGGACATTTACGCCGGTCAGAAGGTCGATTTTTGGCAAGCTTTGGACCCCATTCCCTTCGGTAAGTCGTTTTATTCGAATATTCAGGAATGCCGTGACGGTTTCCGATAAGTGCACGTAGTTTCATGTGAGTTCACATCGCGTTTCGCCTGTTGGAAATGAGGGAACGTGTCGCAAACACGTGTTCGCTGGGGGTTGGGAAAAAGGGCCAATCCGCGCTATCCTTTTCCCAACTACCGGCAAAAAGGGAGATTTCCGCTTAGGGCGAAGCTAATGCGTGGCGTTTCTTGTGGTTTTTCAGGGGTCCTTCGGGGACACTATTTCTCCGCCAAGGATGGAGCATTAGACCAGCGCATGGCCGGCGTATAAAGGCCGACGCGCGCGGCGTGCGCGCGCGTCTCCTCGCCGGAAACCAGCGATTGCCAGAGTTCTTCCTCGCCTTCGGCCACGCGGAACAGCGGCCGTTCTCCTTCGCCGGGGGCGCACACAGGAGTTGAGCGCCCCGTCGCCCGCTCCAGCTGCTGCGCCCGCCCGGGCGATAGTTGACGACCGCCGCACCGCGTGCGCCCATCTTCGCTCTTCAAGCGTTCCTGCTCCGCTCTCCAGAAGCAGCCTTTCTCTTCAATCTTTCGGCACCTCTTCAGGGACCAACTTCGAGGTAGTCAGTGCCCGACCCCGCAAGACGTCCATCGTATCGGCTAAGCCACGGAATCTCCCCGATTTTCGACTTTTGCCTACTCGTCCTCCGAACCTATTCCCATAAGTTGAACTCGAGAAATATGCCCTCGACCTGGGCTCTTGCTCTTTCTATTATTATATCCATTAAATTAAATCTCTAAAGAATGATTTAAATTATCTAGGCGCTTTATCGCCAAATATATCCGTCGGTCGGTCGACGTGTTGGAAATTAAAGATTTATTTTATAATCTCATTTCTTTTATTATTATTATGTCATCTAGTTAAACCCACAACGTGACAAAAAGCAGAGCTATTTTGACGCAAAAAAGTGTAGTTTTTCGTTTTCCAGGGCCAAATTTTTATATTCTCAGTATGCCAGCGATGTCAGTACTATCAATGTTGCCATATGTCAAAATATCACATTATATGAGGAAGGATATTAATTAGCAAATATTTCTGGAAAGATGGATGTAGTTATCAAAGTAGCCCCTGGAGATCAAAGTCGCCACATATTACGGTACGAGTCTGGCGCATAAATATTTATGAGTCGTGAACAATTGCAGAGACGAAATTTATGATCGTCGGTCCCACGTCGCGTATTCCAGCATTCGACCAAATGATACAAAAGTAGTATGTGCCCTCTGATGCATCGCTCGTGTGATTCATATCTTTAATTCGACGTGATTTACGATAAAACCCCGAGATATTATTTTGCAAACGCTTATAACATCATTTATACGGTCGGTCGCTAAACCTATGCATGCATGTCTGATGGTCACGTGAGATAGCACGGTACCCTCTTCGGTTAATCCAGCGTTTTTCTCTGTTGCTATTCCAGGCACGCTAACGCCTCTCAGCCTAAAAGCGTACCAGGAAAGTTTAAAGGGCACAGTCAACAAAAGTGCACTCTTTCAAAAAAAATCTAAACAAACAAAAACACGAGACACACAACAAAACAGCCTCAGTCACCAAATGACGCTCCGGCATTCTTGTCATTTTTCTATTCCTTTTTGTTTTTACGGAACGATCTACTTCATTTTTAATGACAATTATCTTGGAGGCGGCTTTTATAACGTGTCAGTACTCAGGCGGTCACCATCCAAGTACTGACCACGCCCGGCGCTGCTTTACTTCGCTGATCTTACTGAAACCAGCGTTTCAACGCGGCTATGAACGTTACACGTGGCTACGGATGTTATGCTAAGGAACGTTACGTTACGTTACGTTATGTCAAGGGATTTTATGATCGAATTACCAAAATTATCAACAAGTTTGGCATTAAAACGATCTATGGACCATCTTCAATTTCTGTTCAATTTCTGAGGCGCCTAAAATATGTACTGCCACATCAAGCCCTGGTGTTAGCAAAATCCAGCATATATGTGGGCTATCTTATATCGGACAGACGAAATGACCCCTTAATGGAGTGGAACACATTAAGACGGTAAAAAAACATCCGGCGGTTGGACAGCAGAACTACATAACTCTTGGTTGTAGTTTCATAATCCAATATCCTATTTCTCGCTAAATTATCCGAGGAAAATAGAATTTCCTAAATTCTAATTTCGAATGCTTCGTTGATTACAGGGAAGCATTCGAAATTAGAAGAACGCCAGACTTCAATCGAGATGTATGTTTCAAACCCTCCTATACTTAGAACCCTATAATTAGGAAGTTCTCATCGCCGACTCCTGACAACAAGACACAATTTGCGCCAAAATATTCATCGCTAATATAGAAATTGAACTACCCGCCCCAACATCCAATGAACGCAGAGTACCAGCACATAACATTCGCAACCGTCGTACTTTTATTGTCCCCGTGTAGATGGCAAATGAACCTTTGCCGAAACGTCGGGAAAAACTATCGTCTACTTCGACGCCACGGAAAGCATGTTTCACGCCCTCATTTTAAGTAATAAGTCAGCCTTCGTTTACAGATGTAGTGTGGTAGCACACTGCTCACTCCCCAACAAGGACTGTTACAGAAACTTATGGATAATGTAATATCCTTATAGGTATGCGCGGGGGAAAAGGAAATTTTGAACGATAGAGTTGGCAACACCGTAGTTCCGGGTTGTTCGGAACCGATGCGTAGTTGTTGCGAACGCGTTGCCATTTACTTATCAAATCATGGACCAATCGAGTAGAGCGGTATATGCTATCGCTTTGAGAGCGTTTTACAAGCACGGTGACAATGTCACTGCTGCGCAGAGTATTCGACAGCATTACGGGCTAAAACGTCATGGACGTATCCCATCTGCTCATGCGATTATAACGTGGGTGCGTTTTTTAAGGCACTGCTTTAGCTTTGAAAGCAAGCCTCCGGGTGGCCTTCGAACCGTACGTACCCCAGAAGCCATTGCAGCTGTTCGAGTTTTCATCGAAAGGAGCTCTCGACGCTCCGTTCAACAACATGCATCTGCGGTAGAGATTGGGCGGCGAAGCATGCGAAGAATAATGCAGGAATTAAAGTTCCATCCTAATAAGTTACAGGCTGTGCAGAAATTACATCCACGAGACCATGTGTCGCGTGGGGACCGTTTGGTAGCGAATGGTTTCGTGCAGGCATAAGATCAACTTTGTTCTCGAATCGGTCCAATCACGATTCCGCTCCTTCTCGGGTGGAGGGAAGTTCCCGGGTAGAACTCCAGCGTCTCAGGCCTCGCGGCCGGTAGATCAATTTCCCCTGGGGGAACGCCTCCCGGCGCTACTGGGCGGTTTGCGCTCCGTGCGGCGTCAGCCAATCAGTTGTGCACTCTAACTAATTGCTGAAGACAAATAGGGGCTATGGAAATATACTGTCTCCTGAGCAGCGGGGGTGGATGTTGCCCTGTTGTCATGCCACTCTTGAAACGACCTATATGCCACCCGACCCCGTATGGCACTACGCGCAAAGGACGCCCAGGTCCGCGATAAATTCAAATTTAATTACCGCTTTAATACATCAATTAGAGGCCGCGCAAGCGATTTCGGACCCGTAACCAGTCGGAAGGACGGAGGTATCCTGAAAGTTAATTCCAGACGAAGATATCTTTCCAAAACTGGTAGTTAAGGGGCGAAGCTGCCCGCTGGGAAAGCCTTACGGCGAGGCTCCTTTCCCGGTGCCTCGCCATAAGGCGTTGGCCTCTGACGGGCATGTTGGAATAGCTTGACCGTAGATTTGTATTGTCTCGGAGCCTTCTACGCTCATCCCGCGGCTGAAAGAACGATCACATATAATTATACCAGCCTGGGGGTGACGGGTTTGCCCACTGTAGTCGACACCGCGCAACTGTCGCATAGGAAATTTAGTGAATGGGTGTTTCGCGGAAAATAGAATTTAGGAAATTCTATTTTCTGCGAATAATTTCGCGAGACCTACAACCAATATTTATGTAGTTCTGCTGTCCAACCACGCCTTGGTCCGCGATAGATTCGGTGCACTCCGTTTCACCGCTTCGTAAGGGAGAGGACCGCGCAAGCGACCTCGAACTCGGAACCAATCGAGAGACCGGAGAAATCAGGTCACAATTGGAAGTGAGGGCGCGAGTATCTCGAACCCGCCGGGTTTATTCCTGGCTAACTCGCGGTAAGGCGTTAGCCTCTCACGGGTTGTGACGTAGCTGGACGTAGAATTGTACTGTCCAAAGTCTTCTACGTTCACTGCAGGGCGACAGAACGACTAATCGTTAAAACATCCTGTGGTGACGGGCTCGCCCGTTGTAGTCGACACCGCAAGATGTCCAACCACTGCATGTTTTTTACTATTATAAAATCATTTCCCTGTGTAATCCTGTATAATGAGCATGTTTCCACTGTATTTCACCACGGAATGCGCTTGCTCTGAATCTGTCCACATTTTTTGAGTATACTCAAAAAATGTGGACAGATTCAGAGCAGGAACATTCAGGCGCCTAACTTCCTATAGGAAGTTATGGAAACTCTGCGTTTTCGCTGTGTTGGGCTGCTCTCATAACTTTTTTTCTCGTTACATATCACCATGAACACTTCCTTTGTCACCATCAAGGGGTCAGTGACTTCCGACAGTGATACTGCAATACGAGCTATATCAAAGAAATCCAATTTTAAAAAGTAGCTAAAGTAATATTCCACACAATTTGCAAATATGTGCTTTTTATAAAACCAATTAGAAAGCCAGTTTATTTTCATGCAGCAATACGTTTTAATATCCATTGGGTACGACACAGTAAATTGTAAATAGATCTATGTCAGCTGTCATTTCATGGTGCATTTTACCGGGGGGTTATCTCAATTTTGGCATAATATTGGCCCTGGAAATAAGACAGGAAGTGCCATTGTGCATTATTTGGTCGCATTGCAATTTCATCCAGCAGAATGTGTTAATTATAAACTGTGTTTTAATGCTGCGTGGAATGATTTATTTAGAAAGCCTACTAATAGACCTGTTTGTCGATTTTCTTTACACAACAATTCCTTGCCAATTGAACCGCTCCGTCACCTACAAGAAACACTGTCATTCGTTTTATGTTATGTTAATATCTCGCAAATGCCGTCACCCGGAATGGCTTTTCTGTTCATCTTCAAGCGATGGAAATTAGTGGTCCTAGCCTGCCAGCTAAATCTCTGTTTCACCTCTGTCAAGATCTTGATCACTGCAGGAATATAATCGATTCCTTACTAGAAAAAAACATTTACAACCGCAATTCTACATATCAAATTCTATGGATTCGAAGGGGGGAGTGAATGGGTGCTAATGTGTACGCTCACATGTGGTAGGACAGCTGTCCTAAACCTATCACCACTGGTCGTTGTCCGGAGTCCAACGCTCATCATTCAGACGTGTAATAACAGTATTTTGATGGACTCGACTGCGGTCGGTAAATTCCATGGCAGCTGCATTTTTATTTATACACTGTACTGCACTGTATTATCTACCACACAACATATGCCACGTGACCAAAATGGTACCAATAAATTCCATTATTTGCCATGCGATATGTGCTGTCACCAAAACTCTAAAGAAAAGTGTGGTACCCTGATTCTCGTGTAAAGCGTTGTCTCTAATAAAAGTATAAAATTGTATGGTAATCGGTATTAATAGGATTTCTAATATAATTGCATTTAGTTATTATGATTTACTGTAAAGTTGGTAATTTTTGACATAGCACGTATTGCAGTATCATCGACGTTTTGCCACCGCACTTATTTAAGTACCAAATAGGCTATACATGCTGTGAGAGTCCACAGTTGCCGCAATAGGCGATTCAAAAGGCACTTCAATTACGTGTGAGGCGTCGCCCGCGCCTGGCACATCTACGTGACTTTGTTTTAAAAGTCCCTATCGTTCAGTGGGAGATTTTCAATCGCGCACAGTGACATAGTGCAAATGTATGTAAATGATTGGCCGCGGGCCACATCGTGGCCGCGACTCGATGCGGAGCCTTTCGAGTGCGTGTTGTGTGGCCGCGGCCGCCGGAACACTCACGCCATCTATAAAAGATCATCCACACGGTAGAAATATAAACTCTGTTGGTTATGCTGGAAAATTTGACCAAGTCCAATTTGCAACATTCTGAGACAACATTGAGTTTAACCCTTTGAGGACCATAAGCTTTCCGGTAGATATCGATATTTTTGATATATAAAACTGTATAAGGGCGATTTAAATAATTAATAAATACCATGTATCTCAAATTGTGTGAAAATTGGTTCAATAAATTTTGTATAAATTGATTTGACATAAGTGTCCCCATCCATAAAGATGCCACTTTTTCCGACATACCACTTTTTCCGATACCACTTTTACCGATACCACTTACCGATACCGATACCGATACCACTTTTTCCGACATTTTATTATTTAACAGAAATCATATGAACTGAAAACCGCACTAAAAAATCTGAAATTTTCTTTGATAAATCAGGTGAGAGATTTCCAGTCACATTATTTTATCTTAAATGTAATAAAATCTTTGACCCTAATAATTTCTCAGTACTATATTAGAAAAGATTTATTTAGAAAAAATACCTAATAATTGTAAAAGGAATAAAAACACGACTGCCGTTACAAAAAGTGAACTACTGTATATATAATTATTTTTATTACGTTTCTTTTATGAAATATTTGTAGTTTAAGCATTTATCCATATATATAGATACATACATATTTATGGAATGTACTCAATCAGGCCTCTCATTTGACAATAAACATGATGTATTTATGTTAATTTATTGGACCTTTAGACAACTGTTTACATGATATTTAAACAATTAAGGTACTCAATAACAGTCGGGATGGCATAATGATTCTAACAATATGACATACTTCTAAATCGGTTGAAGCGCTTAGAAGATATGGTAAAATATAGAAACTGAAAACATACATATATGAACCCTGAACACATTACACTCTTATTTTCCTGGGCAGTCGTGTAATTACTTGTATCTATGTGAGCAAACTGTCTAACTCACTAATAAGTTTCCACAATGACTAAACTGTTTAGTCGAGATGGACAGATATATGATTTTATGCTTTATTTTCACTATTCTTGAACTGAACTTGCGCTACCGTCTGCCAGTATCATGCCCGCAAAGCGTTTACAATCTTTTCACACTATTCAATTTGAAATGTGCACAATTTGTGTCGTCTGCGCCCACGAGACTCTTGCTCGCTGAGTTGCACAATGCGCCTGCGAGGCGTTCTTCGTTTGAAGCGATAAGTTGCGACCATTTACGAGGATTTTAACACGCACCCTCGCTATTTATATCAGTTTAAGAATCAATTGTTATACTCGCTTCGACGAAAGTGCACCTAACCCCTTAACGGTTTGAATAGATCATAAAATAAACATATTTATAAAAAAGTATTCTACAAAAAAAATAAAACCAGAAAACCTCTTCAAACGGACACCTCTCAAACGGGCACAACACTGCCCTATGAATATTTTTCAAAACCTGTACTATTTTTTACTTCATAGTAGACGTAAAGGAAGAGATACACTGGTATCCCACCTCCCATATACCGCCTGGCGTAGTCTGAATTCTCACTTATCCAGGGCGAAATCCCTTCGAAGCCATGGTACCACCACCAGCCATTTAGTCGGAAAGAGATTTCGATAATCTGCCGCATGAGGATCGGACATTGCTCCACCCCATCGCACCTCCACCGTATTAATGTTCTCGCGTCTCCGCAATGCGATTGTGCACACGAAGATTGCACGCTGGACCATCTATTTTTTTACTGTCCCATCCTCAATAATTATCCGAGGTTTATCCCAGACCTTGTAAAGTATAACATCCAACTCCCTCTATGTGTTCTCCACTTGTTATCCCTCAACTCTCCCAAAATTTATAAAGTAATATGTAAATTTATTTCCCTTAATAATATTTCTGTATAGTGTAATAACACCCTTTCCTTGTTTGTATCATCCCAATAACCATGTTTTATGCTATATGTACCTACATTT
This sequence comes from Micropterix aruncella, assembly GCA_944548615.1. Lineage (NCBI taxonomy): Eukaryota > Metazoa > Arthropoda > Insecta > Lepidoptera > Micropterigidae > Micropterix > Micropterix aruncella. The sequence continues at coordinate 8,356,054 of OX155958.1, forward strand.
TTATAAATTAGTATCCCTTGTTTCAGTATTGTGCCGTCTTATACATGTAACTGTGCATGTGAAACTAACTTAGATGCCCTCCGAAAACGACTTGGCAGAAAAGCACCGACTATCAGTGATTGCCATAAAGCAACAAGAAGAAGAAGAATAGACTGAGGGTGGTTGTGACAAGCTGGAGAACCAATCTCGTTCGCTGGGGCTACACAGTGAGCTATGCAACTATGGAACGCTGCAGGATGAAGACCACCTCCGATCCTGTCCGCAACTGTCAATTCCAATGAGAATTTACAGTTGACAAGTTGACAGTTGACATAGACAATGTGTAATGACACACCACGACCCACCTACGAGTCAAACGATAAAGCCATCCATGCCGCATATTTTTGGAGTGTCCTAATCTGGTCCGAACACGTTAACGAACGAACGAACTTCATAGTGGACAAAGACACTCATTTCTTCCTTGCCATCTTATTACAGTGCGAAAGTTGCCTGATGGCTGATTCGTGCCTAAACTCTGTGATGCATTTAAGCTAGCGCCAGCCCGACCTGCAACACAATGCTATCGCAGAGATACATGTACCTACCTAAAAATTTACCAAAAAAAAACTATAATAAATTTTGCTCAAAATCTGATTTCCGAACATTTTAGATCATTTAGAATCAAAACATAGCAAAAATCTACTAGCCCAAACTTGACTATCTTAGCTCTTTCGATCAGAGAGTTTCAGTGGTAATCTTCCGGCTCCATTTTCAGACACTCAACATAATGTGTAATAGAAATTACTTAAGACAAAAAAACAAACAGCCCAAACTCGACTATCTTAGCACTTTCCATCAGAAAGTTACAGTGAAAATTCTTCCGGCTTAATCTCCAGACCCTCGCCATCAGGTGTAATTGAATGAACTCATTATAACAAAACATACTAGTGCAAATTTGACTATCCTACCATTTTCCACCAGGATTATTTAGGCCCTACATCCTGGCTCCATCATCAAATCAGTTTGATGGCACCATAATATTGCATTGTCACCGAACTTATATAAGCATGCTAAGTTTCAGCTCAAATGGATATCAGCAAGTGGTTGAAAAAAGGTTTACAAATTTTGAAACGGACGACTTACTTACATACGAACATTGCAGGTTATATAAAACCGTATAATAAACGGACGCTCAACGTAGGGTAATACGTAACATATTTTTTTTTAAATATTTCTAGTGCATGATTCGCTGTTCAGATTCAATTATGAAACTTGACAGGAAAGCCCACAGCTTTTGTGGTGATTTGGTCCAGCTCTATGCAGATCAGTAAGCCCGCAGGCTCACCGTGCAAAGTGAACGGGACGAAATATAGTTATAAAAGTAATAATTCCATGCTTTGCATATATGTTTATCGGAGATGTTGCCGGACAGAGTAACACGAGGCCGAGGTCCGACCTGAATCCTGTAATTTGACACATAATTTAGGCAATATTATGCGCCCCTCGCGGGCGTCGACGCCCGTCATCCGTCGCGCGAGATTACTTGTTTTATAACCTCGCAATTGCACGAATAAAAACGACATTGCCGGCAGTGTTGCCAGGTCACGACGTAAAATTCGCCGTTCTTCGCTGACTGATGGGAATCAGAATCAGAATCAGAATTAATTTATTTACCTGTTTCGTGCTATACATTTTGTGTTATACGTTTGTGCATGCACTCGGGTGTGTCAGCTAACTACGAACGTCACCAGTAGATGCGCAAGCATTCCGAGTGGTGCCTCCACGAGAGAAGATGTTAGTCCCGCAGGTTTATTCGCTTGTTAGTCTGATTTTATTATGTTCTTACGCTCCAAGTTATGAGTACAACTAACGAGCTATGTTAGCTACGATCTACGTCATATGTACAACTTACAAAACTATGTTAGCGAAGTAGAACTAATGTGGTCAATTGTCAAAATTATGTTCTATTGTAATATAATCGTAACGTAATATAAATTTTATTTTACTGCACTTTTGGCAACTCGCACACTTGGGTCTCTAGATGAGTCGCGGTCGGGGAGCGGTAGGTCATTTGCTGACCTGCCGCTTCCTTTCTGCGCGTTTCACGTACTCAATCCGCCGACATGTGCCGGTCCGACGGTCCATAAACTCTAGGCTGTTCAATATTCTTGGGAGCTAACGAGCCCAGTGCAGTAGGGCCATTATGACCCATTTCGTTTCAGGGCCGGCCCAACTCACGGATCAGCACCCATCCGGTAGCCTCCAATTAGAAGTTCGAGCCCGGGTAGGACTCTGTGCCCGGTGGATCCGTTTCCCCTGGGAATCGCTTTTCGGATGCTCCTAGAAAGTTTGCCCACCGTGCAGCATCAGCTAATTGACTATGCATTCCGACAGATAACCGGGCGAGCCTGGAAACGACTTTGTTTCTTATAGAGCGGGGGTGGCTGTTAAGCTACATAATGACAGCCGCTCTTAAAACGACCGATCGGCCGACCGATCCCGCGTGAACAGTCAGGCAAGGAATGCCTCCGTCCGCGATGAATCGAAAGAATCGCAGCTTACATTAGGTAGAGGACCGCGCAAGCGACCTCGAGCACCTAACCAGTCGGGAGGTCGGACGATTCCGGCCGAAACTAGTAGTATGGGCGCGAGGTTGGCCTGTTATTTGCACATTCCCGGTATCTTTCGGTATGGCGTTGGCTTCTTAGTTAGTTAGGGAGTTAGTTAGTGGAATGTCTTCGTCTAAGTATACGTTCATCCCACCGCAGATAGATCGAACACATATATCTGTCTGGGGTGACGGGTTCGCCCGTTGTAGTTGACACCGCCCCGATGTTCAAGTTTCTGTTTAAGAGCATGCCCTCCTCCATACATCAACATCTACAAGTAGAAAATAAGAGAAAACGCATTTACCATACCTGAGAACTGATATCGATGGCTTAGAACGCAAATGTGTCAAGTGCAAATTTCTAAATTTTACAGGAGAGCTTTTTGAAAGTTTAGGTATAATAATCTTAAAACAAATTTCAGTTAATATTTTTAACCTATATTATATGTATTTGGCTTACACTATATTATAACAATTATATTTATTTATTAGTATTTTATGTATTAATAAAAAAAAACCGACCAGACGTGGAACTTACCACATTTTTATATGGTAATAAAATAATGTATGTAGTTACCACATTTTCATTTTCATTATATTATTTATGTTTCATTTCGTTCTCATCTTTCTACTTTTAGAATTTGTTATTAGAGTAAATAAAACCATTAAGCATGTATAGGGTTAAGCATGCTTTGGAGAATATTGTGTCAACTGATGATAACACATATGCATTTTATGATGATTTAATTTTGATTAGATATCAATAGTGGTAAATGATTATGCAACATTTACATTTCAAAACACTTTGTTTGATGCACTTACCACAGTTTTTACGAAGAAGTATTCGAAGCCTTGGTCGTTAGATGCTTATCACATTAGCACAGAATGTGGAGATCAATATATTGGATGTCACTTAACCCATTTTCGTAAAAAAAGTCACTTAACACTTTTGCGTTCCAAGCCATCGATCTAATCAGTAAATTAGATAGTTACTGCTAAAGCATGCCTACAGCTATACGTGTCATGTTTGCTTGTCGGTTCCAGTAGAAATCTTTACTTTTTTGCTCCTGCTACCGCGACCAAAAATGTCATTCGCAAATAAGCTCTTCTATATGCAGTCATTTACATGAATTCTAATGAAGTAGTCATCTTTTATATCTTTATAGACATAAGCATCGAAATGCGTCAATTCTGTACACTGCTGCGCTATTTCGTGCTCAAAAGACTGCTCCGCATATATTTAGAACTACTGCTCAACTTTACTTAATAAGGCAGTGTAAATATATATTCTCTGACTGTGTCCTATCTAATATCTTCTTCTTGCAACCTCTATAGTGTGTTCAGCCAACTATCGCTTCCAAAATGGTCAGATGCCCAAAATCAATTTATTACATTCAAGCAGCATAAAAAACACTCTCTATCGTAAAAATAATCTCCCCTTCTCTCTTATTGTATCAGGCATAATAATATTACATAATGCATTTATAGGTGTAATACATAGTAATTAAATACATAAATTTATTGACATATTAGTTTACTATTCATCATAATATATTATTTTTATTTATTTATTACTTAATTATGTACAGGTACGCTTTATTAATTATTATTTATGTCTTATGAAAATAGTTGTACGGTCCAAAAACAACCTGAAATGATTATTTGTAAGAAATTTAGTACAGAATAATTTACCATTTGTGCATACAAGTTGTTTCAGTGATAGTGTGCAATAAAGATTTTTCATTCATTCAGTCATTCATTCAATCATTTATTCATCAGCATAAAAATGAATAACAAAAACTAATTTTTAACAACACAGAGACTTTAAGGCGGGCGGAGCTGCGGATACAACTTGTATAATGTATAAAAACGAGAAAAGTCACTTTTCAATATTGAACATAGTATAATAAATACAAGATTTTAATCTCTTTTTTTACATAGTAACTGTAATTATTACCTAACTTACCTATTTACTACTTCTACTTTTATAGAGCAAAAATAATTTGGGTGATTTTTACCGACTGAGGGGCTTGAGGTACAATTGAGGGGCATGCAGTACTGATCAGCTCCTTTAAGTTATCTTAACTGGAAAAAATCTGAGACATTTTTGCATTTAGCTGGCAGCACCAATTGCAGGGTGTTTGGACTCGTCGGAGGCGGCGAGGGCGCAACGATCAACGCGTCGGATAAGAGAGTTATTGCAGCATGCAGATCCGTATCTCGCATGATGGGATAGAAGATGGAGCCATTCGAAAATAATGGCAGCAATGACAAGCAAGAACTCCTTTTAAAATACCAGCTTAGTCGAATACGAAAGGTTTCATGTCCACATCTCTGAAATGGTAAAAATATTATACCTTACTTTTCAACACGTGATTTTGCGGAAATGGTTTTGGAAAGTCAGTGACGATAGTAACTATTTGCCAAGCTATCTAAATCAACTATGTTCAAACGATATTTACTGTGGTAAATCTCTGTGTACCAAGGGTATTAGCCATATTTTTATAAATTTACGGCGTGAAGTTAGTTTGTTCAGCATCCGACGTTTCTGCTATGTTGCAACCGCCGTTTTCCAGGGAAGACTATCTATTATGTCTACCCTGGACAACGGCGGTTACAACATCGTCGAAACGTGGGGTGGTATACAAACTTCACGCGGTAAATTCGTTTTTAGCATATTTATAATGTCAAAACACCACTGTAGTCTTGATTTCAGTATAATCGTTGTTGCAGAAGCCTCACAAATTTCTTTTCAACGTTTTCCAAGTGCATAATATACGATTTTTCATGAGAAATGTAATTTAATTTTTCTAGTTTACTCAGGAGGAGTGTATCAAATAGCATATAAATTGGTTGGGTAATTTAAAAGTATGTAGAGATATATACATATCTTATGCAATCCTTCATATATTATGCCACAGATGATTTTTTTTTTCATTCTACCACTTTTATAGTTTCTTTCGTTCCAGAAAGTTCCAGTTCTATGGTCCTAAGTTTTGATAGTGAGGTGGCTTCGACTGTTGCATATACATTTTAAAACGATTTTAGGAAAATGGAACGAAAGACAACTATTATTAACAAATTGCCTTTTAATCTATGTATAGGTACGCCCTTGGACCCCGAATTCCAAGAATCTGCAAATCTCGCTCTGTTGCTACTTCCCCGTTCTACTTTTCTCTACTTTCCCGGTCATTTGCCGGACTGAGCAAATGATTGGCCCCGCACTGTACGCAAACCGCCCAGTTCGGCCCGAGGGGTTCTCCGGATCGGCATTTTGCTCGCTGGAATTTTCGATACCAACGGCCTACAACTGCAGGTTGCTGCCGCGCGCAGAATTCGCCGCTGCCCCTGCAGGTTAATCCCTTATAGAGGAGGCTACCAGATGGGAGCTGAACCGAGAGTTACGCCGGTCCAAAAAAAAACAGACAGGCTATCAAGCACAATTTTCACGGAACCAGTAGGAACCGAAAGTTTGAGCAGAGTTTAGATATATTTGCGATGGACGGTTTTATGAGGGCCATACCTACTATAAAAGTATCTACAGCTTACGAACCGCCGCCACCGCCATACTAATCCACACCATTTACAGTAAATTTAAAAGTAATGATAGATTAGATGAGGATATAAGCCATATAATGTTGAAGCATGAAAGACGATCTAAGTTATTATATGTAGCTGCCCGGGTAGTGGGTGTATGAATGGCTTTGTCTGAATGAATCCATGAATTGTCTGAATGAATCCATTTGGAACAAATATAATAAAAGGGCCCAAAAGTATGAACTTCCCTGCCCTATTGCATTTAATCTCCTGGGCGGAGAAGACGACACAAGTTATTACAGCTGCCACAATGGTCGACTATCCTCCATCCACCATCAGCAACAGAACATGAACAGCCTTCGAACACCTCAGAAACCGGAAATAATGCCTATCAAGTCACCAGACACAGGTGAAAGCACGAATTAAAAAAAGTTGGGTCACTGCAAGACTTTCCCGGAAAGTACACAGACCCCCCTCCGCGCGTCTGCCCCCCCCCTTCCCCCCACCAGTGGTATTTTCGTAATATTTTAGTAGTAATTTCGTACTATATTTGAAATATTTTTTGTGGTAATAAAATGGTATTTTTCCAATATAACGTAATATTTTCCTAAATATTACGGAGCTTAAATAAAATGGTTTCGTTTGTAAATGAGATATTCCAACCAAACATCGCATCTGTGTACTGAATTTAAATTCTTTAGTTCCAATATTTCGAGATTGAAGTATGACCAGCGCGCCCCCTGGTGGACCGATTTCAACCACAGCCTTTCTAACTTTTGCTATGACCAAATGATGCCTGCAAGCCAAATTTCAGCTCAATCGGGTTAAGCGTTTGGGCGCTATTTATTATTTATTTATTTATTTATTTAGGTACTTGTGATTAGGTATACAGTTCATTGATCATGTAATCTTGTAATAATTATATAAATTATTTATTAAATAATATAGGCAGGTTTAATACATCTTACATGACCTTTCCTGCCAATAGCACATTTAACTAGGCGATAATTTGGCCGTCGGCTATCATGGAGGAATTCACACTCTGACAAAAATATAAAGCTGTCCTATACGGAAATATTCATATAACAACAAGGACAGTGCTTTAACTAAAAAAATGGCCCCCCGTTGCAAATTTGAACAAAATGCTCCTCCCCCTATTTATTTACCTTCATTATGGTATGTAGGATATAGTTATTGTACACGTTCAAAAGATTTGTTCCCATGTTGGGAACAAATGGCAAACACGGCGCTTTATTGTTAATTAAACTACTGAATAATGCAGTGCAAAATCATCGATCAGTTTGAAACATCCATTTTTTCGGCTTTCTTAGCTTCCTAGCAGAGTTGGATGCAACATCGATCGTAGACTGAAGTTCTATTTGGGCGCCCAAACCATCGTGGGCTCGGGTGCGCCGCACCGGCCGCACCGGCTTAGTTACGCCACTGAACAATGATTACGTATATAGCTCAGACTGTGGTCCATACGTATGAATTTAAACGACGTGTGACGGTGTTCGCGTAATGGTAATTACTGTTTAGTAATGTTGAAACATAATGTTATTTTATTACGTCGCAACGTCGGGATCTCGCTTAGAAGCGTGTCGTGTTAGAACACGACAGCATGTAGTAGTATACGTACTGTTATAGTCGGGACATGAATCATGTTGAAACTACAGTATACTGTTATAAGGAAAATGTTGATACATATAATCGACTAATGAAGTTTTAACAAAATTTCTTGTAATTCAAGAAAATTACGATAGAAACATCGTTATTCTGTATAAAACCGCAATAACCCTAAAGCGATGACCTTATATTTTTATAATAAATATTTATTTTATAAAATCACTTGTTTTTAATTCTTATTTGTCTGCCGTGTAAAGCCGACTTTAGTCAACGCTACTGTCAAATCAATATTTCTGCTTGATTAGTTTTATATCTCTATCAATGTCAATATTACTATCAATGGAAGAAATCTAATATGCGATACCTAGCTTTAATGGATTATCCATTCTTTTATTGTATATTCTGAAAGAATAAGTTGAATACTGAATACTGAATACTAACAAAATGGTGGTGCAAGAATCAATCCAATATTTTTCTTAGTTCACAGAGTGACAGATAGACACACAGAAGTGCGTTTACAATACTTTCCCTCCGCCGGTAAAGCAAAAAGTTCAGTGCCTTGAAGTAAAATGTTGCCATCTCTCGGCGCGATTACGGTGTGACATGTCTGTTTATTTACCGCTCACGCCGTGTCAGCCGTAACGACCTGGTAATTGCGCCACGCTCAAACACCGTTTAATCCGTGTTTTCTCGGAGACCGTTTAAATTAAGATTTACTAATCCCGGTTCGCGGTTAATCCTCCGTTAATAACTGTCGTCTGTCTAAGCGTCCAATTTGGAAAAGAAAGATATGAAAACAAATGGAGAGAAATTTGCCTATGATCTAATTATGCTTTGTGATGTTCAAAATAACGGTTTTTAAAGAAATTTGCGAAGTTGATTCTAGAAGAAACATCTTAATTAGTGGTCATTATCCTCATCGATAACCAACATATATTTACGGTAAATAATCAAATCAAAGGTGTAAATATATTACGTGCACATAATATCTGATAGTCAGTGGTGGTTCCTCCATATAAGCTAAAAAGCCCGGCTTGTCTTTTTCTTTAAAAGAACGCTAAACCAATACGCAACGCGTGAGTATTCGCGTGAATATTCGTAATAAGGCTGCAGGTTGCCTTTAATAGTTGCTAACTGTCAGGACATCGACCTTCATATACGAGTATATTGTAAACCTGCGCGCTGTCGCGTAAAAAGATGAATGAGTCACATCTTATTAAAGATGGATTTATTTGTCTTCTGGACTTTGGCCGTTCTGAACGAAAATTGAATAAACTTTTTTTTCAACCTCTACCAAACACTACAAAATCGATTCGATAAATCATTTTCATCATCCGCGCGGCATCGATATTCGGCTTAGCGGTTGCTAAAGTACAGTGAAGGATCCGACCACAATAGCCGACGCATTTTGTTTTTATATAGTGGTATGACAATTCATTGTATTTGTTTTGACTAGGTATTACTATATTAATTTATATATTAGTTATCACATTTTTCAAATTTATGACTTTCATGTTTTCTCGTGACTTTTTGTTTCTTCCTTCTCTTTTGTATTCCTTTTTCTAACTTTCAATTTTCCTTTCTTTTATTTTTAAGTCTATCCCGATTTTATAATGGAATTTCGATTTATTTTTTGGGGACCAAAATTTAATGCAATTTAGTTTTACATTTAGCGAGAATTGTATACAACGTTTAATTTGTTTACTGTATTATTAGAGCCCTGTCCCCCCTAAAACGAGTTAGTCGCAGTTGGATGACAGAATCGAATAAGTATAAGGCATTGGGTTCCAGTTATTTTTGTAAGAAAAATCAATGTTTGATGGAAATTATTTATCAAATTATTAAATAAATAAATAATATATCGTGTATATATGGGCATAGTTCCGTTTGCTCAAATTTCGAAGGGGCGAACTGTCAGATTTGTAAATTAAAATTTCGAACGCGTGAACTGTCAGATTTGAAAATTCAAATTTCGAACGCGCAAGCTGTAAGATTTGAAAATTCAAATTCCGAACGCGCAAGACGTCAGATTTGAAACTCAATTTTAGAATGCGCGAACTGTCAGGTTGGAAAAATCAAAGTTCGAAAGCTCGAATCGTCAGATTTGAACATTCAAATTTCGAACGCGTAAGCTGTCAGATTTGAAAATTGAAATTTCGAACGCGCGAACTGTCAGATTAAAAAAAAACAAATTTCGAACGCGCGAGCTGTCAGATTTGGAAATTCAAACTTCGAACGCGTGAGTTATCAGATTTGAAAAGCCAAATTTCGAACGGGCGAACTGTCAGATTTGAAAATTCAAGTATCGAACGCGCGAACTGTCAGATTTGAAAATTCGAATTTCAAAGGCACGAACTGTTAGATTTGAATATTCAAATTTCGAACGCGCGAACTTTCAGTTTTGAAAATACAAATTACAACAGCGGGGACTGTCAGATTTGAAAACTCAGATTTCGAATGCATGTTTCGTTTTAATATCATCTCATATCATCGGGCATAGCTCGGTTTGCTGCGTTGTGGTCTTTAGGTCACCTTTGCCTTCACCAACTTTGTTAAGATGCCAACACTACGTTACATTGAATGCCATTGGTATCGATGCTATCTCCACGATGCCAATACACCACAGGTAATAATGTGGTATTCATTAGTTTGCCTAGGTGGTTGAAACAATTCCTCGACGTAGGCGCGTCGCGCGCGTCCGACGCTCGCGGCTGAATTATCCGCGCTATTCCTGCCGACGGAATGACTTCCGCGTTGTTATCTCAGCGATAAAGGAAACGTGGTTCGATGGGCTGTCATTACAAGGGATAACTGTAAGAAATATGCGGGACTGGTTCGTAATAACGACGTTCTGACCGTCCTATTCACTCGCTTAGACAACGGAAACGGCGAGCGCAATCACGCGTACCGCACTGCACTTTATCCGACTGCTTTAACAACCGCCGCACTGCCGGCTAATTGCAAAAGGATGTAAGTTCAAAATCGCTGTTTTAACATTGTCGCAGAGATACCAAAAAATATTTTTTAATATACGGTATTAATATATCTTCATTATATTATATATTTAACCTGCGTATGTTGGTTTGTTTTTTTGAAGAAAAAAAACACATATGATAGAGTACAACATGGTGACCATATTGCCAAGTGGCAATATCTTACAACCATACAGTCATGGTTATTGTGACTAGAAGGCTATGAAGGCAAATTTATATACAGGTTGAGTTTTTAATTATTGAAATCCTTCAAGTTTTTTTGTGAGTTTTAATCCTCCAAGTAAGTTTTAATTATTGACATCCTCCGAATTCTTGGAAAAAAACTTTTTTTTTTTGAAGTTATCAAAAATTTCTCTGATAAATAAAAGTTTGGAAAACGTTAAGCGCTCTACGCCATCTAGCAAGAGGTAAATTATCGCGAATACACAATATTCGCGATCATTTACTTACCTCTAGATGACGTAACGCGCTCAACTCTTTTAATGATATTTTTAAACACATTGAATTTTTCAAAATCTAAAAAGAAAAAAGAACCTTTTTCTTTGTTTTTTTTTTTTAATAACAAAGTTTTTTATTGCTTGTACTGATTCAATCGATTCAAATATGTCACTCATTCAAAACTCGCACGTACAACAAGTGTACAATAATTTAGTAGTAATTTAATTAAAGTAGTGGACATAATAAGTGAAAACAATTAAATAATATTTTATAATAATAAAAATTAAGACAGAATTTAATGTGTCAACTCAATATTGAAGGACGGAATGATATATTTATTTATTTATTTATTTATTTATTTATTTATTTTTAGGTAAACCAACAGCTATGTAATTATAATTTTTTTAAAAGACGGAGTAGGATAACAGAGAGCCAATTAAAGGTTTTCACGTTTAAGTAACGTTGTAGAACCATATGTGACCTTTCAATTAAAGCTATAGATTTTAAAAAATACATCAAAAATTATTCAACAATTAATATTAAAGAATTTACTGTTTAGCCGCTGCCTAGCTGACTTAATACTTGTACAGAATATATCAAAGTCAAAGCGTTTGATCAAATTATTGAAATTGTCACTTGTTCGCTACAGAAATGCATTTTGCCTATAGTTGGTACCAGCATGAGGAACATGTAGAGCAGGGTTAAATCTATTGCGATTGGAAGGAACGCGGAGATTAATTTTATTTAGTATGTCGGGACAGTTAATATTATTGAAGGTGATTTTTAGCAAAAAGTGCTTAGTTTCACGCCGCTTAATCAAGGGGAGGATATGAAATTTCTTGCATAAATTGAAATAGTTAGATGAGCTGATTGTGCGATAGGAATGTGCGGACGCCGAAATAACATCTGCTGGGAGAAAAAATATCCGCGGTGCGGGGCGTATCGTCATGTGGTATTTATTAGCTCGAGCTCGTTCACATTACGCCGGTCCAGCAGTGACAAAACGTCCGTCCCAAATCCCAGGATGTATTTTTTCCCGAATCCGTCTAAATGTGAACAACTTCTTATAAATTGTTCAGTCACCTAACATTTCCATCTGTGTTGACGGCCCTTCGAAACAGACGACCCGTCATAACTGAAATAACCGTCTGTTTCGACGGAAACCGTCGCCTGGAGATAATAAGCGTTCGCATACAGACCGATCCGTCAAAAAAATCGTCGAACTTAGTCGAGGTCAAACCTGGAGGTTTGACCTCGACGTCTTTAAATACAGCCGATTGGAATATTAGCCCTTATGATTTTGCAGCCGCTTAACTAAGAATAATGTTTGAAGGCAACAAAGCTGTTAATTGTGTTTATTATACTGAGGGACATATATCTATATATTAATAAAAAAATCTAGAAAAATAAAAAACAAAATATGTCGAATAAATAATATTGTTTGAAGTAAATAAAATGTTATTGAATATATTTAAGGGTTATTGAGATATACAGTGTGTTATTAGCATGTGAACATATTTTTGTAGATAAAACTAAATAGGAAAATAAATGTATTTCTTATCACTTTGACTTCTTTTCTGGATAAACACGTTTTTGGGTATTGAGAGTTTTAGTACAGAAGATTACCCTACATATAAAATAGATCCAAAGTCATTTATACCTTTTTTTAATTCAAGCCATGGTTACGATAAAAAAGCTTTTTTGATGTTCAAAATTTTGATATTCAGATATTTTTATTAGAAAACAATCACTCACGAAACTGTCTGCACTAGGAACGAATATTATTGCCCATATGTGTTGATCTATTTTGGCTATTATGTTTTTTTATTCATTTATTTAAAGTTAAGTGCGAGATACGCATTCCTGCATTATTACAAAATATTCTTGTTTGTACTAGTAGCAAAAAAGAAAGCACACCGTAGAATCCTAATCTCTACGTCAAGGCCGCCTAAACAGGCCCAGGTCTATACTAAGGCAGGCTTACCAGAAAAATAGTTTACTTGTGCACACGTTTGTATGTAATTTAAAGAAAAATATTAAGGGTTAATTAAAACCTAAAAAGTATTATTTATTACTTTTTGTTTACTATTCATTCACATAAACGTTTTACACATTTTTATTTTATTTTATTTTACAGTTCTACACTCAGAACCTCAGCTCTGGGTCTATGCGTCTCCGCAGCGGAATATGTGGCTCCAGTGTGGATTGCATCAACAAATGCAAAAATGGTCGATACTGCTATGAACGATGCTGCAAGAATTGTCTCCGGCTACCTCAAACCTACTCCCGTCGAAAAGCTTTATCCTATCATCGGCATCGCTCCCCTGCAATACGCCGTGATGTCCTGGCTGATTCAGAACGCCTAAAGGTGAGAGATGACCCAAGACACCCACTTCACGGACAGGAGTCTCTCCACAATCGCCTCAAATAGCGAAAGTCAGTCATGAGCCGAACACATCCGCTCCATGGGAGTCAATCATCGAATCGCATAACTCAATGGAGGGCTTCACTTGGCGAGGATGTTAAAGAACAGATAGCACCGGGGTCCTATCTCCCCTACACCACCTGGCGCAGTCTCAACAGACTGAGGGTGGGTGTGACAAGATGCCGGGCTAATCTCGTTCGCTGGGCCTACACAGAGAACCCTATATGCATAAGTGGAACGCTGCAGGATGAAGACCACCACCGATCCTGCCCACAACTATCAACCTCTATCAGGCACCAGGATCTACAAGAGGCAAACGATAAGGCCATCCAGGCCGCATATTTTTGGAGGGACAAGTCCTAAAATAACCCTGATACGTTATAAAATATATTTTTTTTATTTATTTATTTATTACGAGCAATAAAATTACAGCGGCAGAGCTATGATATCCGATACATTTTATTATAAACCGCGCAGGATAAACAAATTAAACCCATTGGCTCATCGGATACCTTCCTAACTGAGCAAAAACGCTCGTTTCCAGGGGTGCTGGTATTTTACTTATTATATTGCTTTCCGCGAGCTGACTAGTAAAGGTATTACGTTCGGTTCTATGAAAAAAAGTTGTTGACATTTACACTTGTACAGCACTTACACACACATTTATAGTACTTACGCGCACATTTAATAAAGCTCAGAAGGCGCTGTTAAGAGTTGTCAACAAAACACCGTTGCGATACCCATCTGAGCAACTTTTTCGTGAGTTCTCTGTTCTTGACGTACGGCAAACATTTGCTAAAACGATAATACTCTATTATCACAAACACAAAGAACTGCACCAGCAAACATGCCATAAAATTATAACACGAGCGATAATTAATACTAACCACATAGTGCCCAAACTGAATAGTACCCATGCACAGAGACGTTTTCTATACTTGGCATCGTCGTTGTTCAATAAAACTAAGGATATACCCGGCATTTATACTCCAGGTATAAATATAAAAATAAATATAAACAAAAAAAGACTAACCCACTGGTTGATCACCCAGGGAAGGAAAGAAACTGAAAAACTAATTTGCTTTATTCCTAGTTAACTTACCATTCCTAACACATTATTATTCACCTACCATATAATTATGATTGGCATGCTTTTTGTTCTTTATATTATTATTATAACATACCTTTTAAGATTATTGGAAATTTTATTTTTTACTAATATTTTAGTTTATTTGATTTTATTTTTCACGGCATTCTTCAGCGTATTATTTTTTCATTTAGCATTAGGCAGTACTTAAGTATATGAATCTGAGCCTACCTTAGTGCGGACGTCTCGTGCGATCCAGTTAGGTTAGGTTTAATTTAATTGTAACTGATATTATGTTTTTTTGTAAAATTAAGAATTTGAATTTGAATTTATAGTACTTACACACATTTATGGTATTTACACACAAATTTGTATTACTTACACACAAATTTATAGTACTTACAAACACATTTACAGTACTTACACACATTTATAGTACTTACACACCCATTTATAGTACTTACACACATTTATAGTTCCTTGTTGTATAAAAACCCCACTCCCTTTACCCGTATTCATGTTTATCTTATATCCCATTCCTCCCTTAGATATAGAGTGATAAACATAACTATGTTTATTATTGTAACCGTAATCATTTATTATGACCACTACTTTACTAAAAACTCATTTGTTACATATTGGGTCCTAACCTATGAAGTTGCTGTTTTATAAAGGAATTTTAAGGCCGAAGACTTTGCATAAAAAATATATATTTAATTAATAGAAATATTGACCCTTATTACCTACGCAGATATGTTATTTTAATGAGAGTTGCTTAATTCCTCTTCTGTAAAATTCTCGTGGACAAAAATCAATGATTTCTTTAAAGGCGTTTTCACCCACTCTTCAAAGTTATCCCTTGTAAAAAGTTATCTAAATTTTGAAAAAAATAACTCTATTGCAGCAAGGTCTGGTATTTACGGTGGGTGACAAAGACTCTCCAGCCTGCAACTTTGCGACTGTTTGCAATGAAATCTGTGGTTATACGTTGGCATGCATAGGCAGTGGCGATGAGCGATTGACCAGGCTCGGTTATTTAATTACTAGCCTCTCTAACATTGTTTTTAGGGTAACTGTATAGCCAGACTGAAAGACGCTGTAATAGAAAACGCCAGCTCAGGATCTCATATTGGAAAATAATGCAAATTTTCAATTTTACTATGGATTCTTTAAATAAATTAATAGTTAAATAAAACACACTAAAAACACGCTTTTGGGCTAGATACGATATTCAGATACACACGGCTATGATATGATATTCCATCATGGAATGCCAGTGCCTATCTTCCGGCTTCGTCATCAGACCTTGAAACCTAATCGTGGTCAAAGTTCATTCCAAGACTTTTCTAACAAGTCCAAACACAGCTATGATACGATGTTCCATCATGAAGTTCCAGTTCATATCTTCCGACTCCATCATCAGATCAGTTCGACTGTACCATATTATTGTATTGTCATCAGAACTACATACAGCTGCCAATTTTATGACGCTACGATCCTTGGAAGATGGTTAAATTAGTTACCTTAGATTCCATTACATAGTTACATACAGGTCGACCTAATAAAAGGGTGTTAAAAAATAACATGATCCTGAATTAAAATTTATTTGAGTATAAAATTCCAACTTAAACCCAACTTATCCAAGTTCAAAGTGGCCAGTGTCAAAAAAAAAACAGCAAAAACATAGGTAAGAACTTAATATTCGGCGTAGTAAAAAGAAATACATCACTCGTGCAATACATCAATTTGAAGGTTTTATTTAGCATAGATAGAATGGTCCGGTTAAGACTAAATAGCCGTTTTAATCGATAACTTGTTACATTTTGAAGTTAATTGTGCCTCTTTCATAAAACCCGCTTTCCTATTAGCCATTTGGCAATATGTAATATATCGCCACTTGGCAATAGGCATACCATGTTATGTTCTATTGAGTATGAAATAAAGTTTTTCAATCAAACAAACAAACAAACACTAAATTATTCACTCATATTATCTATGCCCTGTGGTGCGCGTGGCGGGAAGATTGGTATGTATTTCTTAATGAAAGAGCTTGTTTAATGGAAATAATGTCAGCCAATTAAATACGGGCACGTATTCACGACGCCGTCGCCCACGTGACCGTGCAGAGTACGGCATGTACGTATTAGTCGCCGTGCCGTGCCGTGAGCGCCGTGGTAGACGACTCCCACGAGGAGATCCCCGATACGGCTACACGGCCGGGGGTTAAAGAAGGCCAAACTGAGATTAGCGCTATCGCCATTAGAGAGGCGGACGAGTTTATTTAGTACGTGCCTTTCTTCCTTCCTTAGATGAATCTAACAAACCTATCCCGTCCGCCCATAGATATTGCGCACGATTATTTCCGCATGATTTGTGTACACGGAGTTGATATTTTGCAGCGGGATTCAACTCCAGCATAACTAAAAATACTGCTTATATAGGGTATTAAATTGCTCAATTCTGTACTATCATTTAGCAGCTAGGATTTTACTACGAAACGCAACGTGTAGATGACACTCATAGTTCCAAATAATAATAATAATAAACTCTTCATTTGCACTTAAAAAGTATACAAAAAAGGCGAGCTTATTGCCACATGGCAATGTCTTACAGCTAACCTAAACATAGTGGTACTTGCGCGCATTGTGAAAATAAAGATTATTACATAACATACAGACAAGTGGAAGAATTTAAGACTAATAGTGCCCGAGGAGAGGAAATTGGGAGAGGAACAGGAGAGGTAGGGAAGAACTGGTTACTTCTTAGAAAGGTAGTAATCCTTAAGGTGAGTCTTAAACGATGGTAAAGAAGGCGAGTTTCGTATATTTGCTGGGAGATCGTTCCAGAGTCTTGCACCATGGACACAGAAAGAATAGGAATAGAAATCACTATTATGACTCGGAATTTTTAATAAACTGTCAGAGGCTGACCGAAGTACGAGACCGTGGGAACTTAGTGGTTACACATACGGTTACATACAAATATACTCATAGTTCCAATAATGAATCAGTCCTTTATTAAAAAAACCATTCATTATCAATATTATTATAGCCAAATAAATTGCTATTAGTTTCCGCCGTCAATGCTACCAGCGCAACCTGCATTTCATCAACGTAGAAGGGTGGCTAAAATGTACTAGTTAAGCAATATATATACCATATACAATCAACGTTAAAAATATGAATCAGATCGTCAAAAAACTAATCAAACAAACGTAGTTTCTCAAAAGGGGACCAACTCACAAAAACAAAGTGAGTTGAGAAAATTTAGTAAATTGATATTAAACAATAGACCTGTAAAAACCATTGCTCGCATTGCTAGTAATTTGTTACCTAGAAAAAAACTTTTCTGTTTCAGCTGATATCCAGCTGATGTCAGAGGATTATCAAAAATAAAGCTGATATTTCAAGAAATATATTTTCCAAATATTATGTATATCTGTTAAAATTTGACAAATAACACATCTTTAAAAATAAAGGTACAGTGTGTTAATGGACTATTGCGAGATATTGTAAATAATAGATAATATTGAAATAAATAATCGCCTAATTCAGTCAAGGGTTTAGGTCATTTTCGGATTTTACTTCTCCCTATCATTATTTTTTATATTTATTAAACATCAGAAAATTAACAGAACTGAATTACAAAACCTTTTCGGCTCAGTTTTTTTAGTAGAATAGAATCGAACAGGTATTATAACTTTATTGTGTTAAAAAAATATAACGTAACATAAAGAAGATTATACAATTGAAAAAAAACAATTACTGCACAAATAAACATATTTTTAACTATCGTCGCACAGTACACATAGAAGTAATAACATCAATTTAAAATAAACTAACAAAAATATAGGTCAATAAGTTGAAGGTATTTGGCTAGTAGCTGTGTGAACGCTAATTTTTCTTTAACAACTTTTTGAAAGTGACCCCCCCCCCCTCCCCACTGTAACCCCCTCAAAAATTATATCATCTCTAGATGTAAATTAATAATGATATATTTTGTCACCATATTCTTTGGCATTTTTCAAATATTTTTCGTTGCGTTTCCCTCTCTATATATTTCGTATATAATTGACTTTTGCTTAATTTTGATCACATGATTATATTGGAAAATATTTTTTCCACCTTATTTTTATGCATACCCCTCTCCAATAATCCTATAATCTATTTTGAAAAACATCCTATGTATTGTTTGCAATAAAAAATATTAAAATTGACCCAATCGTTCTAGAGTTACGCGGTAACAAATCCAGACGCACATACGCAAACGGATGAAATTGATAACCTCTACTTTTTGAAGTCGGTTAAAAATATTTCGCAGGGAGGGTAGTTGTAGACTTGGTAAGTATGGGAGGTAGTTGATGCTTGCAATCTGCATTCTCTCCAAAAAATCATGCACAAGGATAGACTTGTGAGGCGTGCGTTGTCGCGCACCAATTTCCACTGTCTATCAATATAATGCACCAGTCCAGTAAATCCTTGATGATGACATTCTCGATGAATGATGCCCAATTTAAAATCAAAATTTGATGTGCACAAGGGTGCATGTGCAATGATGCACATGCACCCTTTACGCCCTTTACATGCAAATAAACGCTGCAATAAACTACATAAAGTCGGAGCTGGTCAAAAATGAAAGCAACCACCTGATACCTACGCATGGCTAAAAGTCGTTGCTTCTTGATACCGTCGGTTGCGCAAAGATAGCGCCCTATATTTTTTTACGAGCGGGAGTCCTGAAAATTTTTGTATGGAGTATGTATTTGATATATTATGTATCTTTTTGTATTGCTTATTTTTTGTGTTTCCTTGTATCGTTGTTCTACTTGTTTTTACTTTTCGCTAGTTTCCGTGTCCGTTACCTCTATTTTATATATTTTCTGCACTACTCTCTAAATTTTGGCTATGTCTTGTGAAAATTCTTCCAATTCCTTATTCGTTGTATCGATGTATCCCATGCTATGATTAGGAGAATCTTTCCATGTGTACTCAGATTCTATGCCTACTCAGTATCTGTATGCGGCTGTAAGTAGGTATATGCAGTAACATCATGGAAAAAAATGTGACCGTAATTTAATCTATGTGCCTTGTTATTTTTATTAAAGTCTTTGCTTTGAAATGCTTGATGGCTGATTTCTAACTTCATCGATTATTTTCCTCAGTATGTATCTTTCGTTCTCCCGAATTCTCGATCGGTTGGCCGTTGTCAAAGCGGCTGCTTACAAGATGTATGACCAGCTATTTTGATTTAGATATTAAGGAAAACATTGTTTTGCTGCTAATAAATATTCCATTAAAATAGCAAAAACCGGCATAGTTCCGAATATGCAAGGATGTAAATAAGACAAAAACGAATTTACCGCGTGTTTAAGTTTGTAGTACCCAACGTTCCGGCAATGTTGCAACCGCCGTTGTACAGGGTAGACTGAAACTGCGTCCTATACTTATTTCAAATTCCTATTGTGCCATCAAAAGAACAATTTTACTTTCCCTGCATGATCTGGGAAGCCACTAAAATAAGAATAACCCTGAACTTCAGTACAGGCGACGCAACGGTTTCAAAATCTCTACTACGTGGAACCCTCTTCTTAAAATGTTCCCAATGCCCATCGCCGAGCGCAAGGACGTTACATAAGATACAGTGTTTTTTGCACGGCAGATTTTCAAAGTTAGCACCCGCCAACCCGCCACCCCACCACCACTATAATTGCTCAATAACAGCAAGAGTTTGCCGCCTACCCGCAGAACAACGGACGACAACGTACTTCAGTCTGTGCGATTGTGGTTGTGCCAAGCGGCTGTGCACTCTGACTAATTGCTGAAGGAGTCTGAAGACTATGGAAATATACTGTCTCCTTAGCGGCGGGGGTGGATGTTGATCTGTTGCTGTGCCATTCTTGAAACGACCTATTGGCCACCCGATCCCGAGTGGTATGACAGGCAAAGGACGCCCAGGCCCGCGATAAACTCTTATCGAATTACCGCTGAAATACAACAGATAGAGGCTGCGTGAGCGACCTCGGTTCTGTAACCAGTCGGGGGAGGGAGATATCCTGAAGTTAAATTCCAGACGAAGATATCCTACCGGAACTGGAAGTCAGGGGGCGAGGTGGCCCCACTGGTTTACCATCTTAGTGCCTCGCCGCAAGGCGTTGGCCTCTGGCGGGTTCGTGGTTTTTTTCTGGACGGTATATTTGTATCGTCCACAAAGTCTTCTGCGCTCTCCTCACGGGAGATAGAACGATCATTATCGTCGAAAAATACATAGGTTTTCCGTTGTAGTCGACAACCACAGTCTATCTTGGACAACGGCGGTTGCAACATCGCCGAAACTTCGAGTGCTACAAACTTCATGTTGTAAATTCGTTTTTATTTTGATTACGGTCAAACAACCGCGATAGTCTTCAAAGGCAAGAATAGTTTGGCTTAGGCGACTTGGCGAAATACCTTTAGCGACAGACATCGATAATTAGTTCATTATAAAGATAAATAGTTCATATCACTTCATTGATAATTAGTCGATAAATGCCCAAGTCATTCACTGTTTCGAGTAAAGTCTCTCTTAAGTCACTCGATCAAGGTTAAAATAATAATGTCAAGATAATACCTATGCGATATATGTATCATCATAATTATCAACGATGGTAGATTTTAGTGCGTGATTCTTGGTCCGACGAAATGGTCGCCGCGGGTTATTTAGTGATTAAATGAAGCTATTACCCAACAATATCGCTTATGATCTGACAGTGAGCCATAACGGCCAGCTAACAAGCGCCCAGATATCCAATACCCTACATATCCCGGGGTGTTAATATCGCGACTGGCTGTAAAGGGAGCACTTTTCGTTTACTTGGCGGAACGAGCGGAGTAATTGCGCTGGCAGCCGCAGGCTTTTCTTAAAATGGCCGTCTTTTGAGCGGTTGCAGTGCACATCGATTTTATGCGATGGGCCTTAGTCACCGGCAGCCCTATTACTGACAATCTCGCGTCCCAATCGTTCTCGCAATTGTCCCATTCGTTATTTTGAAGCTCGTATGTTTGACCAGTATTACGGAAATGACAAACTTCTGACTGCATTTTAATATCAAATGCTTTACAGAAATATTGGAAAATCCCGATAGTATCCTGTGATCTCTCCCAATCGACATTTTTTTGTAAAGCAACCTGGTTAATCCATATTGGTGATTGTTTTATAATATACCTACTATTATTGAACTGACAGAGAATATGATTGAAAATAAAATATTCATATTTTTTTCTAAGGATTGGTAATAATCGTAATTTTATCTATAGTTTCAAGATTATTTTTATTTTTTGTACACTTTTGTTTTGTTCAAATTTATTGTAGAGCAACCTGGTAAATCCATATTGGTGATTGTTTAATCATCCACTATTATTGAAATCCCAGAGAATTTGATAGAAAACAACCTATTAAATAATCACTTTATTTCGAATTGTTTACTTTGATAACCAGAACGAGGCCGAAAACTACAGGAAGGGCCAAACAGACGAAGGAGGACCTACAAGAATGATCCGGACAACTTCAAAAATATTCAAAATACTTTTCAGTGCCCTAAAAGAAAGGCATCCTAGCTGCTGTTGTATTGTGTTTAAAAAGTTATAATGTTGTTTTATATGTTTTATACTATTCGTAAATCAATATTAATCAGTGGCTGTTATTACTCCTCTTAAAGCGACCATCAGCAACGGTTATTTAAATGTTTTTAATAAGATTTTAATAAAATTACAGCTGACAGTAAATGTGGAATAATATAATATCATAATGTTATAAAACGTTACGTTTAATAAAATGATATTGATTTCATGAAAAAGTACCTAATCTCGTGAAATATCATCATTCCTGCTTATAGGACCGCCATTACCCTATCTTAATCCACTGATGTATGCGCCCATACAGTCTTGATTATCTCAAATAGCTGTCTCCGTCGGCGACATGCCGCTTTGTCAATCCTTTTACGATAAGCTACTGCGACCTCCGAGATGGACAGCATTTCTGGTCGCATTGCGAGATGCGACCAGATTATCGTATCCATCTTTGGACACGAGACTAAAGGCGTGAGCGAAGATGAAAGCTGATCGATGACGCCAAAGGAAACATCCTGAAATAAAAACAGTTGCATGCAACGGCGTATTCTCAGCCTGCAATACTGTTTTCAGAAATGCCCGGCAATTAAATCATTTCAATATACTATGTAGTTAATGTACGCAAAGAACATGTGCATGTGTATAATTTCAATTATATCGCAATTTATATAGTAGCTTTCAAAAAATCAAGTTACTTCTGAAGTTTTTCTGGATAATTACAATTCGTATTTTTTTGTATGTATCAACATACGTTTGCAATGCGCCTGCTGGATTTCTCCTTATTTAATTATAATATTCATATGTTTACTATAATATAGGCTAGAAATTGAAATATTATATACAATTCACAATAAATCACTATTTTTTTCAAACAAAACTCATGGAAATAGGTAACTTTTTCCACCAACAGAATTCAATTAAAAGGCACACCAGTCACCACTCAGTAAAAAATATTACATAAGGAAATTGTCTCAGGATTTGACGAAAGCCAACGCTACTGTGATATACTACTAATACGTCGTCATATAAATTAATCACGTATACCTATTGTAAGTGTCTACAGGAACCGCAATTAACTCTAAAACTCTGGAATGGTTCCAATCATACTTACTCGACAGAGAACAAGTCACTGCTGCCAATGGTGGGGATATGTAGCATTGACTCAACAATTTCGTGTTGTAGTGCCCAGGGCAACGCTCTCAGCCCTCTACTACTCCTGATGACACGTCTGAGATTTTAACTAGAGGAAGAAATATTAATTTGCTGATGTTTGTTTCTCTAATAAATAGGGGGTCATGAAGCGATGCTTTGCAAAAACTAATTTAGCTGTCAATATTGCCCGCGCTCGACCGAGGGAATCGTTGCTCACTCGCAATACACAGAAGAATAAGTACAGGGTGAGCTTAATTAGTGACATCCTTAAAGTGGATGAAACAGTACGAGCAAATAAGCAACTTTTGATAACAAATTTTAAAAACAAATAATATAATAAAATTATTTGGAAATTACATTTTATTCCAAATTATTTTAAAAAGTTTGAAATGCTATCAGCTGTTTTATTTGACCTTGCTAATGGATAGAGGTCATTGAATTTGGCGGCATTGAATGTCGTTCAATAACACAATAGTCGCGAAGCAAGGCGCTGCACGTTTATTTCTGATCGATGTATTTTGCATATTTGATGCATTTACCACTGCTTATTGAACCATTTTTATAATTAAAATAGACATAACAAATAAAACAAGGCCTAAAATGTTCCTAATAGTAAAAACATCAGTAATTTAAAAGAAATCAATAAAAAAACACCGATTGGCGTCTACCGGTTCGAATGATTACTTTTAATGAGCTTATAATTACATATCACAATAGTCGCGTAAATAACCGATAGATGGCAATAGTAAAATAGAATAAAAAACTGTTTTTCAACTATATGGTATATTTTAGACACTGTTTTATTTGCAATGTCTATTCTGTTTTAGACATCAAGGTTCACATCAAGGTTCAATATGTGGTGCTAAATATCCCAAATATTCTAAATATATCTGTTCAGAAATAACAGCGCAGAGCCATCTATGGCCTTGTTTCGCGACTATTGTGGTATTGAACGCCATTCAACGCCGCCGAGTTCAACGACCTCGATCCATTAGCAAGGTCAAATAAAACAGCTGATAGATTCTTAAACTCTTGGTAATCATTTTGGAATAAAATTTAATTTTAAAATAGTTTTATTATATTATTAGATTCGACACTGTTGTCAAAAGTTGCTTATTTGCTCGTACCCATTTCAAGGATATCACTAATTAAAAACTAACCCCGTATATGTATAAATATATATGGTCATCCTCAAAGAATTTCAGGATACGTGTAACAATACCCTGCCTTGTACTCATGAGATTGTTGAGAAAGTTGGCTTCCTCGAATATCTACATATCAGACCTATAATGGATTGCTACTTACGCTGCGATTCCCACATGGATTTGGCGACTATAAGAAAGAAAAAGCTAGCTTGTATCATTGATTATGCAGCGTATAAGATTGCTCAACGTCGTACAACGATTTAGCAACAAGGATTTTACCACGAAACATAACGTGTCGCAACGAGATGGCACTCAGAGATCCAAAAATTGATGAATAGAAGATTCATAAAATCATGGCGTAAAACACTCGTATACGGAATAATATAATAACAATTCAATTTTTAAATGATAGCTCTTATTATTCCAATATTATTTACATAAAGATGCCATTTTTTTATTTGGTATACAGGTTTCAATACGTAATAATTATACACACTGTATTGTTCATATAGGCTAACATGTGGCATTCTATTTCATCCTTTAATTTCTGTGATGTTATCATCGTATATACAAAATGCGATAGATGGCACTAATAATGTAACGTTATTATTGTTATCATTGGTTAAATTATTGGGTTTTTATGATCAATCACTCCTTTATCAAAAAGCCATTCAATATTGTAAATATTATTATAGATAACCAAAAAATTATAAATTATATATATATATAATTATATAATTATATAATTATATATAATTATATATATAATTATAAAATTATAAAAACCATTCAATTATCTAAAAGAATCTATAAAAACATGCCAACACATTAGGTCAATCCAATTAAAATCTAAAATTACACAACATTTACTTCAACTTGGTAGAAATGAGGTGGAAAAGGCAATAAGTCATATTTTAAAGTAAAGGTCTGCATTATTATTATTATTGTCATACATTGCACTACACCTTATATTTTAATACTATTTATTTATCTGTTCTACAAACTTCATATTACGACATTTTATATTAATATTTTTTTCCATGACCATGCTATATCAATATTTTAAATATAATTATAAGCTTAATTTGAATTCGCTTATCTATTTTATATTTTATCTTACTTTGTATTTTTCATTTTAATATTATGTGCACATAAATAAATCTTTGCCATACATAGAGTTTTCCTTGGTACGGGCTATGGCCTAGTTAGGAAGATTCTGCAACTAATACAATTGTAAATTTATGTTTTTGAATGAATAAAATTATTATTATTATTATTATTAATTATAAATGTAATTATAGACAGCAACGCTATCAGCGCCACCTGATAGTACTGAATTGAGCAATCTAATATCATATATAATCGATGCTTATATGTTTCGCGAACTGCGATATATACAATAATATACATTTGCATGAAGATTTTGGTTAACAATATATTAAAAAGAATAAAAAACACGACTGCCGGTACAAAATAGGAACTACTGTATTTATAATTGTGGTTTTTACAGTTTCTTAGTGAAATATGTGTGGTTTATATATTTACCCATATAGATACATATATATATATGTTCGTAATGTACTCAATCAGATCTTTCATTTGACACTAAACACGATATATTTATGTGAATTTATTGACATTTGGACATTTAGGCAAATGTTTCCTTGATATTTTGACAGTTAAGGTGCCCTATGACACTCGAGATAACATAATGGTTCTAACAATATTACATACTTCTAAATCAGTTTGAGCGTTTAGAAGTTATAGTGGAATAAATAAATGGAAAACATACTTAAGCCCATAAATATATATTTAGTTACAAAAACATTCTCTTAGCCTAATATTTCATAATTAATTGAACAGTTTTCCAATTTTCTTCCAACTCGGAAAGAGATTCAGAAATGATAGTTTGTGGTTTACCACCTTACTAAGAATAACCTGTATCGAGGTGGTACCAACAGAAATCGTATATTGCCTGCCGAAAGAGCATGATATATCCGCTTTTAGGTTTTTATTTTATTTTCTTAATTTTTTTTACTTTATATTGCAATGGTATTTACATTTAATAATGACAAGGATGGAGGTAGTTACTATATTCTAAAATTAAAAAATTTTGAAGATACCAAATTAAACGGAAGGTATAATAGTTCAAATATTCATAAATAAATATTCTTACATCTAATATAATACATACATAGATACGATAATTGCATAAACTTTACATGAATTTATTTTAAAAGTAAATATAAATAAAAATTATTATAAATAAGTACATACATATAATATGATAATTAAATTTTTTTAATATATTATTATGATAATATGAGTATATATTGACATATGCAAAAGTGCCTTGATAACTATTTATCAAAGAAAATGACAATTTGCTATGCCATTTTTTATATAATATAGAAGTTAATCAAGAATGTTCTACAATACAATATAGCCGTAAATTTGCATAATATATATAAATATAAATAAATAGAAAAGATAGATGAACACATAGATAGACATATATGAACATATTACACAACTTTTTTGTTGGGCAGTCGTGTAAAAAGAAATACGGGAAAATCATACATAAAGATTACTCGTAGTATTCTTGTCTATATAGAATACGATTAGAAAAAGTTAAAGGCCTCTGTGGGCACTATTATAAGAGATAATTTACTCGGTCGCAGATAGCCATCTAATACAATGTTGTCGGAGGGCAAAACAATGAGAGCCGCTTGACACAGCGGAATAAAAATGCGGTTCAAGCGTGTAATAACAATGTAAGTGTGCTAAGTGCATGCGCAGTGCAGTCGGTATCTTGTAAAAGATGCAATGGCTATAACGGTTCAACCAGTTGACACGGCACACGGCATGCAACGAGTCTCGCTCGTGAGACACTTTTAACTATGCTCGCTTGTAGTGTAGTGCACTGTAATGTACCTACTGCAATCGATTCAACATCATCATCGTCATTGCAACCATCCTACGGTATATGCCAGGATATACAGACGTCGCGCAAATACAATAATTCCATCATCATCCGTAGCGCTACAGCCATTCGAGAGTCTTGCTTCGTCAATTATCCTTTTCCATTTAACACTATCCTGGGCTTTGGTTTACCAGTTGTTCAATGTATTTAGATATCTCACCGACAAGTCCTGGCTGCTTAATAACATAAGATTAATAGTAAAAGGCATTTCTAAAAACAAGCTTTTATTAAAATGCTCTGAAAAGATGAAAGACAGGCTATCATAATTGAGTGCGTACACAAAATTTCGTGTCTGTCTGGTGACCGTGCAAGAGTAGCCTCATTGGGAATTGGGAGTCAATCCTGGGTGTATAATCAGGACATGCTTACCATAAAATGCATTTTAATCGGAGCAGAACCAAGATTTAAAATGTCAACTTCAAATGATACAAGGTAAATAAAAGCTTGTAAAAATCCTGTCAAATCCACAATTCGCTCGATTGTACCGCTCTGTCATTGGAGTCAGTAAGTTTGTATCTATCTATTGGGACCTATGCGGACCGTCTAACTTGAGCCTGATGGCCTGCCTGTGATTTATAAGGTCGCCCCAAGTCACTGTTCAGCTTCCATCTGGTAGCCTCCTCTATGAGGGACTACCGTGAACTCTGCTTGCGGCTGTAACCTACAGTCGTAGACAGTTGGGATCAGAGATTCCGGGGCGAACAACACCCTGGAACTGGGCGATTTGCACACCGTGCAGTGTCAGCCAATCCGCGGCTTCCGACGGGCTGCCTAGCAGCTCCTGCACAAGAGTCAGCAGATCAGGAGTTTCAAAATAAGGGACGACATTTTGAAATAAGAGATGATAAGAACCCGCTTATAATCTAACACAAACAAATATGGGTAACCACTGTCAATACCTTTAGACGGCGAAAAAAACATATTTTTCATGTTTTCTTCATTTAAAATTGAAATCTATCCATGAATCTATCTCAGATTGCTGTAACTGTAAAAAACGAACTACTTTTCTTTAAAAAAACTTTTAACGCGTTTTTCTCGAAACCATAAAACTATCAAACCCTTAATCGAGTTCGATGATAAGTTAAATCGAAAAAAGGAACAATCGAGTTCGACGAATATACACTCGACATTCCTATATACCTTATCAAAGCATTCGCACGCAGCACATCTAAGTGGCATACTGTCACGCAGAGTAAAGTCACCGCCCGCACCGTTAAGCTACTTTGCAAGCAAACCAGCCAGTCAGAATAATACAGCTCGCTCTACACGATAGGGCGCATTGTTTCGTGTGATTCGGTCTATTGTCGCATTGTATTCCATTGTTGCTGATAAAACCGTACAAAGCTTTAGATGCGCTGATTAGCACAAAAATGCAGTTAACACAATAACTCATAAGAGTTTTGTGCTAGACTAAGAATTCACAATCTGTAACGTTGTACGTCCACATAAATTAGAACCAGTGTTGGAATAACTCTTCTAGAGGCGGTCAGACCGTCGAACTCTCGGGGGACCCTTTGCACTTTTCGGGGTCCCTCTTTGGGCTGTCAAACATTCTGCCGACAATATAGTTTAGAATAGACGTTTATATAATCAAAACACGATCGCACCGGCAAAGTGGCCCGTTAAACATTTCTGGCAACACTTATGTCGCGTAGCAAAAACGCGCATATAAACAAAATACAATAGCAAAGCCTGGCAGCGGCCAACTGTCGATAATTTATAACAATTTTATTATTTTATGAATTCCGATTTCAAAGTGACAGCATAATTATTTTGAGTTTTTATAATAAAATTTTTATTTAATATAAAATAGGACACAGAAGGAGCCTTCTCGAAGATTGTGCATATTTGGTCGAAAAAAAAAGTTAAACTAAACATTTTCTCCTTAGAACTTCAATGCATTGTTTTATTTATATCTATTAGAAACAACAGTATACTGTAGAAATAACAGTATACTGTAGTTTCAACAAGATTCATGTGTCCGACTATAACTTTTCGTATACTACTACATGCTGTCATGTTAGAATCGAGATCACCAGGTCGCCACGTAATGAAATAACATTATGTTATAATATTACAACAAGGTAACTACCGTCCCGCCAACACCGTTACGCGTAATGTTAATTCATACGCATGGGTCATTGTCCGAGTTATATACCTAATCCTTGTTGAAACATGCGCATTTCCAGGTAGGTTATACCATCATTATATTTTTCTCAGTGAGTCCTTGGACACTCACAATCAAGTGGACTCCATTTACACCGACTTAAAAAAAGCCTTTGATAAGGTGGGTCATCGAATGCTCATGCGTAGGCTACATTTCAACGCTATTCGCGGCGATTTGCTCAGATGGCTTTCTTCGCGGTCGTCCTGACTGGATTACGTTCAGGTAACGTCCACATTACTCCGGCGTTCCTCAGAAGCCAATTCTTAATTCATTGCTATTTTCTACGTACCGGGTGAGTTTTTAATTAGTGACAACCTTGAAATGTGTCAATCAGTACGAAGAAATAAGCAACTTTTAATATTTTTAAATATTAAAGGTTTTTATTATTCTTAAATATTATTGGTAAATAAAATTTTGACAAGCATTAAGCACGTTGAGGTATCTTACAATAGGCAAAACATCGCGAATAAACAACATTCGCGAGCAACACGATCAACTCTTTTTATACTACTTTTCAAAACATTAAGTTTTCCGAGTTTCAAAAAAAAAAGTGTTCTTCCCGAAATTTTCTGTCAAAAGTTGCTTATTAGCTCGTACTGATTAACCCACTGCAAGGATGTCCCTAATTAGAAGCTCACCCTGTATATATATATATATATATATATATATATATATATATATATATATATATATATATATATATATATATATATATATATATATATATATATATATATATATATATATATATATATATATATATATATATGTATATATATATATATATATATATATATATATATATATATATATATATATATATATATATATATATATATATATATATATATATATATATATATATATATATATATATATACATATATATATATATATATATGTATATATATATATATATATATATATATATATATATATATATATATATATATATATATATATATATATATATATATATATATATATACTAGCAGACCCGGCCACGCGTTGCTGTGGCTAAGGTTTTTGTTATATTACATTGTAGTAAACTATTTAATAGGAACGGTAGGAGAACATCATTCATGGGGACCACCATGCTTTTTTAAATAGATGCCATTTGTAAAAAAATATGGCGAACTCCATGACAGATTTTCTACTACCGTAACCCCTTAATTAATACAATGAAATTATTATTTACGAACGAAGACGGAAACGTTAATGCTGGTATAAAAATCCTCTGGATTGGGATTTAAAGGGGAAGGACTTTCAACACGATTGATTAAAATTTTCGTACAGTTGATATTAATCAAAAATCAATACAAAAGAATTAATTTTAAAATTTATTATTATTTTTATTAAAGTTTGTAACAAATGAGTATATTACAAAGTTGTTAGTAAATAACATGTGTTTTTACAAAATGGCTGTTGATGATGACGAAAGGTAACCTGAAACAACGAAATTTCTTCAATATCAAATTAACACCGTGTACAAAAACGTTTTTTCGAATTTACCGCAAAATTAAAAAAAAAAAAAAAAAATATTGAAAAAAACTTAAAAATTTGTGCCCTTTTTTAAAAGTTTCACGAAAATATTTTTTTTTTTGATCGTTTTTTTAAAAATATTTCGGTTAATCTTAAAACTCTGCAAATTGTCATAATTTCTGTAATATCGGTAATTGTTATCGATATTACGATATGCTCGAATGTGTGGGGCGCGCCAGTTTTGCATGCGGCAAACTTGCCTGTCATGCCACTTTGTCACTTTTTCATGTCAAAACATGTCACTTTTGACAGCTCCAAATTTGTTGAGGGCAGATTTGCAGGAGGCAACCTTGCAGGCGGCAACCTTGCAGGCGGCATTTTTCCAGACGGCATTCTTGCAGAAAGCAAACTTGCATACAAACCCGAAGTTAGCAACGTTTGAGAATGGCGCATTAGGACATGATTACACGAAATAAAATAATTTTATATTATTTTACAAACCAAAAATAAAGCAGTAAAGCATATGCTATTAATTTTAAATTTAGAAAAAGAAGTAGCAAATTATCATGTCAGGGTAAATTAAAGTGGTGAATATTTTTACCTCTCCACATTTAATTACCGGCATCCTTGTAGTGGATGATTCAGTACATCAAACTAAACATTAAAAAAAATGTTTTAAGTTTTTCTGTTAGGTTAGGTTAGGTTAGGTTTTTCTTTCCCTAAAATCGAAAGTTGATTGCTGAGATCTGCGATGGAGAGGACACTCAAAGAAGTGGACTGGTTTCCCTACCCTGACATATGAAAACGCGGCTTTTGTCGATTTCTACTCTGGTTTGTCTTTCTTTTGTCGATTTTTAATACGATGTTTTTGCTCCTAACTTCATTTTCTGCAAAAATGCCGTCTGCAAAAATGCCGACCCTCGAAACGTTAGTTTGACATTTGCAAAACTGCCTTCTGCAAGATTGCCTTCTGCAAAACTGCCGCCTGCAAGAATGCCGTCTGCAAGATTGCCGTCTGCAAATCTGCCTTCTGCAAGTTTGATGGGACCCGAATGTGTCGGCCACGGTACGTACAAACAAAATGACCGCAAATTTCTTGACATTGCAATGAACATTTTGAACGCCTATATCTCTCTTATTTATTGAGATCGAATAAAGATTATGGAAGATTAGGAATCAGCGTGGCGAATATAGCGTGGTGAATTACTTAATTTTTTATTTTGGCCTGTTTTTAAAATTTAAACTTTGAATGCCTATCTCGCTTATTTATAGCGACCGACACAATTTTCTTCCAGATTTAGCATTAAAATGAAAAAAAAATGGAGAGAGGTTCCTATACTGCAGTTATTCCACTTTTATAACTATGTGATAATACTTACCTACATGTATATATTTTAATTAAAGAGTTTTGAACAATGAAGCACAAATAATTAAAAAGCAGGAATAATTTCACTGTATTACCTTCACAATATTTTGAATTTAGAATAACGCTTGCCCGACTATGACGTTTGTAGGTTTAACATAGCAGCGCCATCTATGGATTACTCAATAGATAACGCCATCTGTTAAAATCGTTTGGAACTAACAGATAATTGCGAATGTCAAATAATAGACATTGCAATAAAATAATATCGCGACTATAAATTAAGACGTAAGCTATCCTATCTTTCAAGTTGGATCAAACTGCACATTGTGTGCAAATTTGATTCAAATCGGTTAAGTAGTTTAGGAGTCCATCGCGGACAAACAACGTGACACGTAATTTATATATATTAAGATATATATATATATATATATATATATATATATATATATATATATATATATATATATATATATATATTTTAAAATTATTTTCAATAATATATAAAATTAGATTCATGAAAAGTTACTTATCTGGGGTCCTGGTGGACCAGAAACATTTTCGATAGTTAATGTCCTCTTTAAATACTTAGGGCAGCAGCACCTGTTTCCGCAATTGATAACTTATGATGTTCTTAGTTATTGCAGCCGAATTATTGTATGCCCTTGGATGTAATAAGTATAGGAGGATGGTTTCTGTAACAGAAATGGATGTTAGTAACTTATTTTAGAAGAAATTATATGACTGAGAATATTTCGACACTAGTCGTATTCATCTCTATGACATTTCTCATGAGAAATGTCATAGAGATGAATACGACTAGTGTCGAAATATTCTCAGTCATATAATTTCTTCTAAAATAAGTTACTAACATCCATTTCTGTTACAGAAACCATCCTCCTATACTTATTACATCCAAGGGCATACAATAATTCGGCTGCAATAACTAAGAACATCATAAGTTATCAATTGCGGAAACAGGTGCTGCTGCCCTAAGTATTTAAAGAGGACATTAACTATCGAAAATGTTTCTGGTCCACCAGGACCCCAGATAAGTAACTTTTCATGAATCTAATTTTATATATTATTGAAAATAATTTTAAAAAATTTACACCCTTAAAATATCTATATATATATATATATATATATATATATATATATATATATATATATATATATATATATATATATATATATATATATATATATATATATATATATATATATATATATATATATATATATATATATATATATATATATATATATATATATATATATATATATATATATATATATATATATATATATATATATATATATATATATATATATATATGATATATTATTATTATTATTATATACGTTATTATTGTATATTATTATTATTATTTAATTATCATTGTCATACATTGTAATAAATTTGATATTACCTATTTATTTTTCTAAAGGCTTCATCTTACGACATTTTATAATAATGTTATTTCTATGACCATGCTATTTCGATATGTTTAAACATAATTATAAGTTTAATTTTATTGCAATTATCTGTTTTAATTATTTATGTTTTCTTTCCTGTTTTATCTGTTTTTATATGTTTCCCCTATGAACAAATCATTGCCATACATGGAGTCTCTCTTAGTAGGCATAGGCATTCCTCAATGAAAAAAAAAATACTTTTTTGAATGAATTTCGTTCTTATCATTGTGTTGTCAATAATAGTTTACTCCTGTACGCCGATACTTTAAAGGCGTCCTCTAATATTAGCTCTATTTATTACACGACTGCCCAACAAAAAAGGAGTATACTGTTTTCAGGGTTCATCTATGTATATTTTCCGTTTCTTTATTCCCCTATAACTTCTAAACGCTACAACCGATTTAGCATTATGTGGTATTGTTAGAACGGTTGTATCATTCCAAATGTCATACGGTTAACTGTCAATATATCAAGTAAATAGTGGTAGTAATATCCAAACCTCCAAATGTCAATAAATTAACATAAATATATCGTGTTTAGTTTCAAATGAAAGGTCAGATTGTGTACATTCCGAGAATATGTATGTACTTAACTATATGTTTAAATACGTAAACTACAAATATTTCAATTTAAAAAAAAACGTTAAAAAATAATTACACACAGAGCAGTTATTGTTTATTTGTAACGGCAGTCATGTTTTTTAAACCTTTTAATATATTTACTTGTTGCTGTGTTAACCTCTAAACAAAGCTATACTGTTTGTATAGCTATTGTTTAGAAAATAAACTCTTTTTAAGCATTGAAATATAAATATATAAATTTTACTGCAAGTAAAAATGTTATTAATTACGCCTACTTAAAACTGTCTCTAATTCGGGACCGAGGAGTATACTTGCCTAGTTAGGCGACATTAAAATAGGATCACTAGCAGCAGTTTCTGGCATAACATGTTATCAGTTTTTTGCTACTGGATTCTCGGCTATGACATTGTAATTATACAATTACATACGTACGTATGTATACATGTATACATTACATACGTACATTATACATTATACATGTATAAATTACATGTGTACATTACATGTGTACATTATACATGTGTACATTTTACATGTATACATTACATACGTACGTACATATTGCTCATGAAAGCTATGCTATGCTCATGAAAGCTCAGCGGAGGTGGTGTGGGCATGTAGTGCGTATGAAAGACGACCGCCTCCCGAAAGCCGTGTTTTATCCCCAACTCTCAAAAGGCGCACGCAAAGTCGGCGGACAGTACCTACGCTACAAAGATGTATTAAAAAGGCACCTAACCGCCAATGGTATTCCACCTGAGAGCTGAGAGAGGGCTGCTCACAAACGCAGCGAGAGGCGCTCCACGGTGACCACAAAAATTAAAGAGTTTGAGGAAGCCCGGCTTATAAACCTAGACTCAAACCGCCAACAGCGCAAAACTCGTCCGAAACCCACTTACACATACACTTACAACAACCGCGGTGAACTCTACTGTGGTGTTGTAATCGGACATTTAAAAACAAACTGGGATTCACGAGTCACTTCCGCGCGCATCTTCGAAGAAGTCCTGTCATCCAAGAGGTCGCCGTCGTCGGATCACGATGAGGAGGACATCATCACGTACATATTACATCCGGACGTATACACGTCCATTTAATGTAGATAATTGTAAAATTACCAAACAAAAATAAAATACTTTGACTCTAATCGTGTTTTCGTGTTCCGTAAGAAAATTGACGTCTAGAATCCTTCTTACACCTCTTAAATCAGGACACCAATTCAAGATGTTCGACATATATGACAAGGTTTTTTGCCGATATTGACCTGCTCATGGACAAATGGAACCTAATGGGATCGTGCAGCTTGGCCAGGATGGCTCGCTTACGTGTACAAAAGTCGGTCTAACTCAAGGTTCAGCTCATATCAGGTATCCTCCTCGAAGAGAGACGAACCTGGAAAGGACTCTGTGAACCCCGGCTGCTGCCGTAAGCCCGATCGTGGACATACTGGGATCTGAGATTTCAATCTGGGGAAACACCTTGTGTGGTACTGGGTGGTTTGCTTACAGTGCAGCGTTAGCCAATCGACTATGCACTCCGGCGAATAGCCCGGGGTGTTGACCTGGTGTTAGCTTCCTTTGAAACGATCCAACGGTCACCCGATCCAGGGTAAGAGTGACGGGTAAACTCTAAACTCCACTTTAATATGCATATCGATAATATGCTTAAGAAAGCATACAAATATATGGGAGGTCTGAAAGTTAATTCATTCATTTACATCTTTTGTTGCACAAGATCTTAGTGCTTCTAATGTTT
The DNA here is from genome assembly GCA_944548615.1 of Micropterix aruncella. Lineage (NCBI taxonomy): Eukaryota > Metazoa > Arthropoda > Insecta > Lepidoptera > Micropterigidae > Micropterix > Micropterix aruncella. The sequence continues at coordinate 8,392,458 of OX155958.1, forward strand.
GAGTGTTCTTGCGCAGCCTGGTATCCTTTTTACTCAAAATACAGAAAAATGGTAGAGATGGTACAAACGAAAATTTTTAGGACTATGCAGTACAAAATTCGCGAGCCCCGAAAGTCTTACTTAATACTTTTGGCCTAGCACAGTGATTTAAGCCTAAATGACAGACGCACTGTTCTTAATATGTTGTCCCTCCACAAAGTCCGTTGCGGTTATATAACAGCTTTGTTTTCGTGTTCCGTAAGTAAATTGACGTCTAGAATCCTTCTTACACCTCTTAAAGCAGGACACCAATTCAAGATGTTCGACATATATGACAAGGTTTTTTGCCGATATTGACCTGCTCATGGACAAATGGAACCTAATGGGATCGTGCAGCTTGGCCAGGATGGCTCGCTTACGTGTACAAAAGTCGGTCTAACTCAAGGTTCAGCTCATATCAGGTAGCCTCCTCGAAGAGAGACGAACCTGGAAAGGACTCTGTGAACCCCGGCTGCTGCCGTAAGCCCGATCGTGGACATACTGGGATCTGAGATTTCAATCTGGGGAAACACCTTGTGTGGTACTGGGTGGTTTGCTTACAGTGCAGCGTTAGCCAATCGACTATGCACTCCGGCGAATAGCCCGGGGTGTTGACCTGGTATTAGCCGTCTTTGAAACGATCCAATGGTCACCCGATCCAGGGTAAGATTGACGGGTAAAAAGCGCCATCTACCGCGATAAGTTCAAACTGAATACCGCTAGCATCAGGTAGAGACCGCGCAAGCGATTTTGAATATGTGACCAGACTGGCGTTGGCGTGAAAAAGAATAAGAAGCACAGAAGGCGTTGGCGTAACTAGACTGTGGATTGGCTCTTCTAAAATGTTTTACGCTCGCTCCAGAACTTGTGAGACAGAACGACCTGATGCCGTTATAACTCCCTGGAGTGACGGGTTCAAGCAATGCATCAAGTACTACCTTCAAGGTGAGCAATATCCACTTCGTCAGCAGTGCTCACTTTCACCCTTCCTCCGTTTTCTCTTCTGATTTTCATGGCTACCAAAGTCTTTGTTACCATTACAACTCGTGGGATCTCTAGTTGACAGTTTCCTTGTGTACCAATAATTAATCAAGAAAATCATTAGTGGACTGTAGATGATTTTCAACTCAGGTTTTCATATTTCAATTTATTTATTTAATTTATTTATTTAATTTAACAACAAGTATTAAAAATTATTAAAATATAAATAACAATTGAACACGGCCGCCATGAGCGTGTAAGTACTGCTACTAGGAAATAAAAAAACCATGAGCATGTAAGTACTGCTATTGGGAAATAAAAAAGCCGATGAACTTGCTAAGACGGAAGCAAAGGGAACGTTATACCGCCCTGAACCTTGCTGTGGCGTACCAAAAAGCCTTGCAAACCTAATGCTCAAACAAATATGTTTAGAACAATCCGTCAACCACTGGAACAACACGCCAGGGTTGAATCATTCCAAAGCGCTAATTATAGCTTACGACCGTAAAACAGCCCGTCAGGCCTTCGCTAAATAGGAACAATCTACGCATACTGGTGAGGGTGCTCACGTGGCATTGTGGCCTGATAAAACACATGTTCAACCTCAAGCTACGAGACACAAAGATGTGCAGGTTCTGCCAAGGGGCAGAGGAAACTCCCCAGCACCTCATGTGCGAGTGTGGTCCGCTAATGCGTAAAAGATACACCCACTTGGGTGGTCATTATCTCCAACCTGAGGAAATAAAACAATCTGGCGCCAAAAGTCTGCTGCGATTCGTAAATGACACGAGGCTTAGCGCAGAACTATAGTAGGTTGCGAATACGATACATCAGCAATGGTCGCAGGGTTACAAGGCTCATAAATACCTTAGAAAATCCCCACTCAATAAATAATAATAATTACTGCTGCGGCCCAACAATATATAGAATATTTTTCTGAAGAAGAAAATCTCCTAGTATCCGAAACCAATATTTTTTTAAATAACGAAGACGAAATTTTTTGAAAAATCATTTCCTTTATTAATTATGGCTAAAAATATCCAATTTTTTAAGTTGCTGCTTTTAAATCTGAAACACGTCGTATATGATTAGACAGATAAATGTCAGAATATGCGACGCACGAGTTAGATTCACAGCAGGGCTGTGGGATTTCGTCATACATCATACGTCCAACCATCCTACACGAAATAACCTGTGTTAATTTTTCATTTTCTCACATAACAACCCATTAATTAATAACCCGCTGCCGTTTTTATAGATTTTAAAATAATAATGTTCTTAATTACTATGAAACATATAATTAATTACTAGTTTCTGTACTGTTACAGTAGTAATTAATCATATGAAAAGTGTGAGATCGTCGCTTCACCCCTGCGATACGCCGAATCCCACCGTCTAGAAGGCACCTGCGTGACATTGGACGCCTTAAAGATGATTTAAAAATTCTTCTTATTAAGCTTGATTCAATAAACCTGATACAACTAATTAAACTTAACTAACAATTTAACCCTTTATAGCTTCATGTGACATGTCTGTAACAAACTACTAATCCCCCTAAAATCCCCCTAAATAAGGCACTAAATTCATTTAGCTCATTTGAATCCGTCTAGCACTACTGTACCCTACCACTTAATATCGAGTAAAAATTATGGATAGCGTAACTAAGCGACTTATGTCAGTGTAAAAGTTGCTCGTTGATGAAAGTGTTAAATTAGAACTAAGGCAGGTGTTGAATGACTGATAAAAAAATATAAAAAGAGTATACAATTGTGTGGTTTTCGTGGAAACCTGTAGGTAAGAATATAATTTTATCCATTCAAAATTTCGAAACAAAAGACGGCAAGTTAGGATGTTCCAACATTTACTGGAACTATGGCAAATTCTTGGTTATTATTCCGAAGAGTAAGGAAGGCAAAATATTTCAACGGCAAACAAATGTCTTCAGCAGAATTTAGACTTGACATAGGCGAGACCTTATGCGAGCTTGGCCTGAAGCCTAACATCAAGAGTCGAAGGTCTTTAAAAGGCGACATTCAAGCCATAAAACATAAGGGCCCTGCGCAACATGTTCCTCCATTGGCAGTAAGGCAGGACCAGGTCGGTCATTGGCCAATTTAGGTTAAAAAAAAGGATACGTTGCAAGATTCCCAAGTGCACTGGCGTTTCACAAACAATTTGCGAAAAATGCAGTGTAGCATTTTGCATAATAAACAAAATAATTGTTTAATTATTTTCCATACATCATAAATGTTTTTTTATACGTTCAACTCAATGTTACAGTAATGTCACATTCCCTATATGTCAAATAAATGATTAATAATAAATATTTTTGAATTTCTGAGAAATACGTGTTTTTTTATTTGCCTAAACCTTTTTCATTATCAACATTATTTTTGTTTGAATATCTTGGGCTACAAAGGGTTAACTATAAAACACAACATATAGATGGCACTCTAATAGTTAATAATTTTGTCTTATGTGGCCAAATAGATGACATTCTAAACATACTTATACGGTATCATATCTAAAAATAAAACAATAATATAATAACAACGGAGCAATAATACTCTGGAGCAACGCAGGGCACGGGGTGACTTAATCGAGACATATAAAATCCTGACTGCATCGTATGACGTTCCTGGGTTGCAGACTATCTACACCATGAACACTAACACACATCTGCATGGGCATCATCTGAAACTCCAGCGTGAATCATTCCATTCAAATCCCAAGAAACATTTCCTCAGCAGTAGAGTGGTAAACGAATGGAATGCTCTCCGAAGTGAAGTGATCAATGCCAATAGTGTCAATGACTTTAAAAATAAACTGGGCTTGGAAAATAAAATGCAAGTACGGATTCAGGCGCTTCAGCTTAAGCTGCCTGCCTGTTAAATATATAATAATAATAATTTTTATTTTATTTTATTTTTCTTAAAAACATACAGCATAAAAAAAATACGTATAAGCATAATATATACACCAGTAACAAAGCCAATGATGTTTTAAATTATTTGCTATATAAGGATTACAAAATATGCTAAACAATACAAAATAAATAATACCAAAAAGAATTTAAAAGTAACAGTTAAAATCGCTAGGTGCGAGTGTATGGATGTTAGTGTGTGTTTGTGTGATGGAGAGCGTGTATGTGTGAGTGTGTGTATGTGTGTGTTTGTATGTGTGTGTGCGTGTATGTATGTGTGTGTGGGTGTGTGTATCTGTAGTGCGAATGTGCTTGTGAGTGATTGTGCATGCTAATTCAATCCGATCTGATAATCAGCTTTTCACGTACCTCCTTAACAAAGGATCGACTATTCTGATGGTTAAATATGTCAATATCGTTAAAGCATACATTGTATGCATGCATAACGCGCGGCAATAACGAATTGGAACCATAGTTAGTGTTGAACCTTGGTACGTAAAAAGTTGAGTGAGCACGTGCGAGTCGGGAAGGCGCTCGTATGCTCACCCTACTCAGGAGGTATGAACTGTCCAACCCAGTATGAACAATTTTATGTAGAAACGACATATCTGACACTACTCGCCGGTCCTCTAATGTCTCTAAACCGTAGCGTTGCAGACTTTCAGCGTACGACAAGCCGTTGGAAAATAAGCGGTAATTTAGATGACGTATAAATCGTTTTTGAATACGCTCAATCCTCAGCTTGTATGTAGCATACTGTGGAGACCAAATATTAGAAGCAAATTCAAGCAGGCTGCGTACGTATGCAACATAAACCGTTGTCAAAGAATAAGTGTTTTTAAGAGGTCTACAAACTCTCATAATAAAACCGAGGGTGCTGTAAGCAGACGGGTGCTGTAAGCAGTTGAAGTTGACGACTGAATCAATGTGCTTATCCATTAAAAGCTTGCGATCTAAGATGACTCCTAGATCACGCACTCGATCTACTTCCAGAATTACATCATTGCCAATTGTATATTTAAAGTTAATAATATTGACATTTCGCGAAAATGAGATTTTATGGCACTTAGCTACATTTAAAGAAAGTTTACGCTGTTCACAAAAACGAGTGAAACGATTCAGATCTTCCTGGATCAGTTGACAGTCGCCATGGTTCTTCACTCCCATGAAGATTTTCAAATCATCTGCGTAAAGGAGATAGTCGCAGTGATTAAAGCAAGTACCGATGTCGTTAATATAAACATTAAAAAGCAAAGGCCCTAAATGGGATCCCTGTGGAACACCAGACTCAATGCCAAAGAAACTAGATCTAAATCCACCAACGACAACGGCCTGCCTTCGCTTGAAAACGTATGATGCTATCCACCTTAACAGATCTCCATGTATGCCCATAGACGACAGACGAGCTATTAGCTCAACATGATTGACACGATCAAAGGCCTTTGAGAAGTCAGTATATATCGCGTCCACCTGAATACGCCGATCCATACGTCCCAAAGTATAATCAGTAAAATGAGCGAGATTTGTAACAACCGACCGATTTTTAAGAAACCCGTGTTGGTGCTCTGTGAACGAGCTAGCGAGAGCTTGATATAGCTGGTCGTAAACAACCTTTTCCAAGAGCTTGCTAAAAACTGGCAATATTGAAATAGGCCTATAGTTTTCTACACAGTTTTTGGCGCCTCCTTTATGTACCGGTACGACGATGGATTCTTTCCAAGCAGAAGGAAATACGCCCTCATTAATAGAGCGTCGAAAGAGCAATGTTAGTGGCCGGGAAAGTTCCTTCGCACAGTTGATGGCAAAAATAGGTGGTATACCATCGCTACCAGGTCCTTTATTGCGGTCTAAATTCATAAGATACTTTAGGACTTGAGATTCGATGATTTGGATATTACTTAAACCACAAATTGTATCTAGATTGTCACTAACCGGCATTACATTGACAGGTTGCCCGGTGATGTATGTCGATTTAAAATAATCGGCAAAGCTTTCGCTAATCGCTTGGCCCTCCGTTGCAAAGACACCGTTGAGTTTCATACGGCTAGGCAGAGCGTGATCTTTTTTAATACCCTTTACATATGCCCAAAATTGCTTTGGATTCTTGGTTATACTATTCTCGCTGTTTGCAATATAAGAGTGATAACATGTTTTCTGCATGGATTTCTGTCGCGATCGTAGCAAGGAAAAGGCATCATAATCGAGCGGATTCCCGTACCGCCTCCACTTTCGGTGGTATTTAATCTTCTCTTTTATAATATTGATTAGAGCTGGCGAGAACCATACAAACGCATTTTTAAATCAAAGCTCTTATTAGTCTATTCTTATTTACATAACTATGTCAATCCTTATTTGTTATACAGGTTTCAATTTATAATAATACAGGGAATTAATCATTCACGGATGTATACTTTTCTTAAGTTTATGCTACAACACTCTGTGCCACTCCTCTCTCCTAACTAACTTAAACACTTGTGTTTATTTACCCAGTCACTAATACTTTTAATAATGTAATCATATTATTGTTATCGTTGGTTTAATATTGGGTTTTATATAGTAAATCAGTCCTTTATAAAAAACCATTCATTATCAATGTTTTTATAGATATCCAAATAAATTGCTATTAGTTTTGTAGGACAATGTTAACAGCGCCACCTACATACTGTACTATGGCATTGAACAGTTGTAAATCCTATAAAATCAATGATAATACCTATCATATTTTAAAAAAAGGTTTACCGGCGAAGGAACTCTCTTGTGAAAGTTTCGCGAATTTTATTTTTTTCCTGAAAATACCTAGCTTCTCTATATTTGATTGACGGATTCTTTGGCAGTATTTTGACTTGTCACTCGAACTAATTATGAAATTTAAGCGACGAAAGAATGTATACTTAGCTCAAACGACTCGTTAAAACTGCCCAAAAATTTTCTTTATTCAATCATAACTTCTCAACGCTTGAACCGATTTATAGGTGTGGGTATTGTTAGAATCCTTATGCCATCCCCAGTGTACCTAAATAGTTTAAATATCAAGTAAATAATTATGTAAATGTCCAAATGTCAATAAATTATGAAAATATATCGTGTTTAGTATCAAGTAAAAGTTTGATAGAGTACATTTCGGAAATATATATGTATCTATATGGATAAATACAACACAACTATTTTATAAGAAAACTCATTTTTTACACGCTTTTATTAGGTCGACTTGTATTAACTAACTATGTAATGGAATCTAAGGTAACTAATGTAACCATCTTCCAAGGATCGTAGCCTCATGAAAATTGGCAGCTGTATGTAATTCTGATGACAATACAATAATATGGTACTGTCGAACTGATCTGATGATGGAGTCGGAAGATATGAACTGGAACTTCATGATGGAACATCGTATCATAGCTGTGTTTGGACTTGTTAGAAAAGTCTTGGAATGAACTTTGACCACGATTAGGTTTCAAGGTCTGACGATGAAGCCGGAAGATAGGCACTGGCATTCTATGATGGAATATCTTATCATGCCGTGTGTATGTGAATATCGTATCATAGCCCAAAAGCGTGTTTTTAGTGTTTTTTTTTAACTATAAATTTATTTATTACTTTAGCACCGAGGGCTACCGACTAAATTAAGGCGGCGGCGCAGCGGCGCGCATTTGTTTTAGGATACCTGCCGCAGGGCGTAGGACGAACATTATGCTCTTACAAAACTTGGTTTCCAGAGCGAATATTGTTTTCTAGTAATTCTTAATACAACAGTTCATTTCTTGTAAGGGCAGCCGTGTTTTTTATTTTGTAATTGTTTAATTTTCTGAAAATTGAAAATAAAAAGTGACCCCTCCATCTAAGCGAACATTGGTTTGTGCGCCGGCCACTTCGCCTATCGTATGGCCCTTAAAAATTAGCAAACAATGCGTTTTCCCCGCGCATTCCTGTCTCTCATTTCTAATGGATTATTAATGTGACTCGACAGGCGTGCATTCCCACATCCGAGGCGTGACGAGCGGCGAACGAGGCGCGGCGGGAAACGACCGGCAGCGAGGATCAAACGGTCCTTTTTGCGCGGGCGCGAAAGCAAAAGTGGGCAAAGAAGGTCGGTCGATGACCTTTGTCTTTCTAGCGCGGGCCTTCTGTCTTCGTCAGACAGTTTCCAGAGCTCCTGACCAAAGCGGAGCCATATTGACGTAGTATACAGTAACTTCTGTTAAAACAAAATTAAAATCGAAGCATGCCACATCGCGAGTCTTACGGGTTACCACAAATCGTAATGCGATTACCAGACATAGTACCAGGAGCGCCGTCCGCGCCGACAGTGCTGCCTTCAAAAGAAATTCGCAAAGGGCCGCCACTCAGATATTCAATCGTTCGATAAATTTGGCACCCCACCCGAAGGCGACATGAGACTTCGACAAAAATGTCCGAAATGGGCGGACACCCGAAAAAAAGGCGGAGTCAATTTTGTAGGGTTTGACCAATAAAAATCCAGCGTTGATGAAGCGTCAAGCGCAGATTCCACGTCCGCTAGCACCGGGAACCAGACGCATACTAAACGGTCAATCGCAGCGCTAGCACAGAATAACTATATTTACGCAGTGTAATGGGTATAAGGGTGTAAATGCAAAGCATATTTAGCGTAACTCTCAGAGCGCTCTCACGTTTTAATTAATTGTAATTAATTTAGGGCCTAATTAAAAAAATGTGAAAATGTGCTGCCCTAGAAATTAACCAGTCAATATAATGAAATCATAATAAACACACTCACCGCTTACAATGTAGGAGTAAACGCGCCTGAAAGTTTTCGAAGTCAGTTTAAAGCCTTAATGTCCAAGGAAATGAGCAACTTTTTTGAGTCTAAATTTTAAATTGGTTCTTTATCGAGGGATTCCCTTAAAAACCTTTTTTAATTATTGCTTATATTTTTCAAAAAAACTCATAAAACTAAAATTCATCAGATATGGTCGTTCCCGGGTATCATGTCACCTTAATGCCAAACTACAGTCGCTTGTTAGCCGTACAGTTACAGGCCTTTTCAAAAAAAGTTTTTTTTTAAATTTAAACAAAATATGATCAAAAAATGTAGAGTTGAAGGCGTTGCGCCATCTAGCGTTAGGTAAAATATGGCAATTATTGTTAATTCGTTATATTTTAAGTATTCCTAGATGGACAGTCCTAGTCCTTGTCAAACTTATTTATCAGTCAAATTAAAATTTTCCAAAAAATCTATTTAAAGTTGCTTATTTGCTCGTACTGATACACCCACATTAAGAATATCATTAAATGAAAACTCATCCTGTAGGTATATTCTAAGTTTCAACAATCGGTTAAGATCCTATTCAAACAGAATTAAATTTAATTGAGAGCTTAAAAGTGCTGATCGAGGACGAATTATACAGTAAATGAAGACCTGTTAAATCTTGTGCAAACGCACTACATAAACATCCTTCACAGCGGTTGAACTAGAAGAACGTAATGACGACGATTTGAAGGTAATTTTCTTTTATAACGATGTGGAAATATGACATAATTCCAGGCCACGTCACATTAAGGGTAATTACCGGAGATGCTGTCATCGTTGTGTAAGTATTTAAAATGAGATAAAGAACAAAGGCAAATATGTCGTTTGCTAACGACTAGCAGGCGCAGGCCAACAGTGGAACGTGAACAAAATAAACAAAATAAATTAAAGCATCACCATTGATTGAAGCAATTAGATTGCTCAATTCCATACTACGATTTGGCAACCCTTCTGAAACGGCGAAATGCAGGTGGCGCTGATAGCATTGACGACAAAACTAATAGCAATGTTTTGGTCGTCATCTATTAATACATTCATAGTCATATTCACATTTAATAATTCATTTATCCTCAATTCTACTTACTAAATAAAATTAATCTCCGTATTCCTTCCAAACTCAATGATTTAACCCTGCTCTTCATGTTCCTCATGCTGGTACCAACTATAGGCAAAATGAATTTCTGTGGCGAACAAATGACAATTTCAATGATTTGAACGCTTTGACTTTGATCTATTCTGCACGAGTATTAACTCAGCTAGGCAGCAGCTGAACAGTGAATTCTTTAGCATTAATTGTTGAATAATTTTTGATGTATTTTTAGATAGCTTCGATAGCTTTAATTGAAATGTCACATATATTTCTACAACGTTACTTAAGCGTGAAAACCTTTAATTGGCTCTATGTTATCCTACTCTTCTTTTTGTTAAATTATAATTAACTGTTGGTTTTCCTAAAAATAAATAAATAAATAAATAACATTGATAATAAATGTTAATTGATTACTAATTGATTAAAAAAACCCAATAATTTAACCAACGATAACAATAATAACATGCAATTATTAGTGGCATCTATTGCATTTCTTATATAGGTATATCTTATATTCTTCACAGGAATAATACGGAGAGATAAAAAGTCATATGTGTATTAGTCTATCTGGACATTAAAATGCGTAATTATTACGTATTAAAACCTATATACCAAATTAAATTGACAGTGTACTACGACATTAAGCAATCTTATACTCTATATCGTATCATATCAATCGTACGACCCTGTTTATAAAGTATACAATAAAAATTCACATTTTCATAAAGAATAATACAAAAATACACATACACAGGTTGGCAATAATACACATTTTTATTATACAAAATCAATCTAATCTACTACAAAGTAGTACCCTTGCCGATGTAGATATTGTTTTGGAATGATGGTCAACCGGGTCGTTGCACATTCGACCGGCTAGAACAAGGCGAGATGGACAAAATTATTTTCCCTTTATTTATATTTTGTAAATACCAATTTTGTAAATGGCAAAATTTACGCCATTGGGCTAATTTTGTAAATTTGGCTAACTATTATGCCATTGGGCTAATTTTGTAAATTTTGTAAGGGCCAATTTTGTAAATTTTGTAAATGGCGGCTTGACTACTATGCCATCTATGTACTATGCGATTGGGCCGATAAAACTCGCCATGTTTGTTCTTCTATTCATCTGTTCGTTAATAACTTTTTCAATTTCTTCCTATATGTTAACTACAATCCCCCTCCCCCCTTTAGATCAACACTTTATTTGATGTCAATTATTACGCCTTAGGTAGCACAACCTTTTGAGATTACGACGATGCGGCTAAACATATAAAATAATCAGATCAAGCCGCCGCGCTGGCAACATCCGAATACATTAAGCGTTAAAATGCTCATTCTTTTTTATTCGACCTCTAACAGTGTTTACAGTAGAGCCTATCATATAGATGTAGATAAAACTGCGTTCTTTATGAATCGTAAAATTTTAGAGAAATGGTAGCGTGATATTCGAGATATTCGGGAGTCGAGTTTGCGTTGAAATATTTTGGTTTTATCGGCGTTTGATGTTATCGGCGTGATAGTTATGTTATACGATATAGCTATTTATGAATAAATAAACTTTTACTGCTTTTCCATCCAATCTTCAAAAATTGTATAAAACAAATAGGTACTATGTGGAATGTGTCATCTTGTCCAATAAAAAATATCTAAAATTACACAATTCCTATAAGTTAAACATACAAAGAACTAAAACATATTTAATTCTAGCTGACCCGGCGAACTTCGTGCCGCCTAACAGTCAATGAATGTCGTGTTACAGATTAGCAGAACTTAATTTATGATTTTATGAAAGAAATACAATAATTACAAAATAAATATTAAGTTCGCTACTTTAATAAGATAATAACACAAAAAGATATATAAAAGTGCAACAATTAATTATATCAATCGCGTGTCAGCAAGACATGATTGAATTAAACTATTTATATATTGTGCAACATGGGATGCACTTGGTTTAATTCTCTTCATTGAAGCACCTTTTTATATACGACATTTTTTGTTTTTTTTTAACAGGCGCAAGAACAAATAAAGCGGATGATTTACCGACACGTGAACATGCCACGTACAACTGACTATGAAAAAAGCACGGATTTACATTTTGTATGGGATAATGTTTTTTCTTTCATTTTAATTTTTCGTTAACTTTCCAATTTTCGTTTTCGTTAATTTTCCAGTTATTCTGCTATTCGGGAGGGAGACAAATACTACAAATCAAAAACCATGAAAATCGGTGCAGCCGTTCTCGAGTTATAAGTGTTCGAACAAACCCGACTTTGCTTTATATATAAATAAATAATCGATATGGCTACATAGGTCAATTCGACCTCAACAAGAGTACAACTAATAAATTACTGTGTTATTTATATAGCTACCGAAGATTCTCGGTGGCTAGATTAGGCTATGTAAAAATATACATTTTGCTACATTTTCAGCAGCAATTTTCATTAATATTATACAATTATAAACCGCAAGTTTTAGCGCGTTTTTAGACCCCATGTTAGGCATCTGCAAGAAACGAAATACAGGCCAATGTCTCATCTAGACGGTTCTATTCGGTTCCTAAAAGTAGAAAAAAACTCACTTGAAAACTAAAGGCCATGAGCTATTCCAGTCAATTTATTGCACATGCACTTATCCTGAGATAAGTGCTAGTGTCAAAATAAACAAGATCTGCCTCGACGCTCTAGAGTTCAGAAGACTCTGAAATGGCGTAATGAGGTAACGAGACTTGACGTCGAAATTGCGCCGAGAAAACAAGCCGTAGACAGAGCAATCTGTCGGCGAGCGGCGATACGAAAAATAAAGAAATAGCAATATAAATAAACCGATTCTCTCATTTGTACGTTAGTTTTCTTCAACGTAACGCATTAGCCTACCGCAGGCGTGTAACTACGGGATGCAGTCACAAGATTTTTTGTACTAGTATATATATTATTTCGCATAATAAGAAATCTTGGTTTTATCGTTTGTATTTATGTTGTGTCTGTTTTTTTGTAAATATGAATTATTATTGTTGTAATTCTTTAATATATTTTTTTCAACAATTACTTTATGTTTTTTCCCTAACTTTAATATTAAATTTTGTTTATTTATAAATTAATCATATTTAATTATTATTTCATTATGATTATGACAGTTGTGTTTCATATTTCATTATGATTATAACTGTGACTATTCAATTATTTCAACTGCTGTCTATTTTTAAACATAATAAATAATTAAACATACTTTTTTGTGCTTTCGAATTTTTGGTTATTGCATCTTCTTTCTTCTAATAATTATTTATTTTATTTAGGATCAACAGTGACTGTATTATGAATTCCTGCCATTGTAGTTATTTTAATTATAGCTATAATTATTTTAACATCTCTTAATTGGTATAATCAATCAATCTTATTTATTTATGATTTGGATTTTTTATTCTTTTATTCTTTTCGTTGTTTTTGAACATGTATGAAATCAAATTGATCTTTTATTTTAGATTATAGACAACAGACAACACTAATTAGCTTACTGGTATGTTTATAGAATATTGGCCCAAACACAAACTTTGCTTAGATTGGCGACATTGGATAGTAAAGATCATAATGTAATTGGGTTTATTATTTTACTGTTGATTAAATTAAATATATATAACATTTTGGATATTTTTTGTTAAACAATTTCTAGTTACTTTACGCTAGAAACAGTTTATATGTCTCCTGCTAAATTTATTTTTTGTCGTTAATGCAATTTTCGAATTGACCGATTCAACTGTATATTACAAAAGAAATATTGTAAGACAAAATAATACTGGTATAAAATTGCAATATATCATTCCATCGGCCTCGTAAGACATTGACTAAGTAAGCTGTTCAGTATTGCCAGTTCGTACGGCTTATTCTCAGTACTGCCTCAATTACTGCCAGGGATTATTAATATGGATGGTCTCTTCGATCACGCCTCGAGATACATCAAGTTAAATTGGGAACGCCCAGCCTGACATTTAGCAGCTTAATCCCGTACATTAATAAAGCTTTAATTGGTGGGAAATTATTTTTAGAATTCTTATTATATATGTATATCTACAAGAAGGCCGCACTGTGTTATGTGGTATATGAAAAAAAAAATGTTTTTACGGTACGGTAAAACTTTTTACAATAACTTGGTTGAATAAGAGATAATATGTTTGCGTTGTGATATGTGCTGTATGGATATGTGCTTGTTATGTGTGATTTGTGCTTTGAGATATGTTTTTTTTAATATGTTTTACTTTCCCGGCCAACCAACGGTTAGGGAAAGTATTGTGAACGCGTTATTTTTTTTCGAGATGACGACAGAAATATCCATTCTAATCTCCCCCCCCCCCCCCTCCACCGAAACGATAAGGGCAGTTCCAGATTGGTCTGCCTGTGTGTCTAAATATCTGTGTCTTTGTGTATTCGTGCACGACTGCGCCCAAACGCTTCATCCGATTGAGCTGAAATTTGGCATGCATGTATCATTTCATCATGGCAAGAGTTAGATTGTGCTTGAAAGAGTTGATTGTGGTTTAAATCGGCCCACCAGGGGGCGCGCTAGTCACGTTTCAATCTCGAAGTATTGAACTAAGAGACTTAAAATTCGGTACACAGATGCATCGCTCGTTGGGCCAAATCCACATTGTTTAATTTTGGTTGGAATATCTCTTATAAGAGCGAAATAAATATTTTTTTAATTCCGTCATATTTAACCCGGCGTATGAGGTGAGAAATTGTTACACCAACTGTGAGGTGGGTATGAGATACCCGAAACTTTGATGCTGAAATTTTGATACTATAATTATGTAATCCAACGTAAAATATGGCGCCATGTAGTTGTCAAATAAATGTTCACCCAGGTTGAGTATCATGTCCTATTTATGGCCAGAAAGGTCTGGTGAGTCTCTCTTGGTTGGCCTCTGGCCGAAGGCTATTTTGCACGGCTGCAAAAGAGGAGGATCGCTAAAATGGCCTGGGATAAATTCCCCGTAATAAAATCGGATCCTCGCAAGCGTGACGCCGCTACGTCCTCGCCGATTCGATACGTATTTGCTACGGGACCGGAGCCAACCTATACTATTCACGTCATCTGCCACACCATAGGTTAAACCTTCCTTTAACGGTACCCAATACATAATTCAATTTAGCAGATCCGGCAAGTAATTTTAAATCCTCCAAGAACACAGGAATATATCGGAAGAGGAGATCCAATTTTATTCCAACATTTATTTAGATTTTTTGGTCATCCTATAGTATATATTTTAATTTTACCAGTATAAATTATATTTTGCTCATATTAGTTTTCATGGAAGGGGAAATAATATCTTTTTTCAAATATTAAGAATAATTTATCCATTAGTGGCCGCCACACGTAAAGTTCGGACCGCGGGAAACACCACGCGCCGTTCCATCCCTCGTTCCGATACGCACGTGTAGACGCATTTGACGCGCGGCTGTTGGCAGTTTGATCTGGCATGTCGAAGCGTACGCATATCGTCACAGTTTTGCGCGCGCATCACGTGTAAACGTCAATATGCGTCAAAACGTTCGATCTGCGTCAAAAACAAAACATGTCTGTTTGGAGTACGGAAACTATTACGTAAGTTATTCGTTTATTCCGTGAACATCCATGCCCGTGGAAGATAAAAAGTAAAGACTACAGTAATATCAATATGCAAAACGTCGCTTATGACGAACTTGTAGATTTTTGTAAGAAAATAGGATTTGCATCAGCATATCGCGAGTTTGTTACAAAAAAATACAAAATTTAAGAGGAGCATTCTCATTACTGTATCCTGCTTTGTGATTTTGTGGCGTACCATTCCCAATAAACAATCAAAATCATTACTATCCATTCTTAAGCAATTTTTAAAATCTTCTGGATAACTTTCTTTTAACTCACTTAACATAGGTAAATGTCCATATCTTCGTCTATATTGTTTTACCCACATTGGTCGTTTTTTTCGGTTGTTGAAGCTAACTACAAATCCAGCTAATGCGATGATCAAGCGAGTATCCTTTTCTTACTGCTGCTAAAAACTGTTAAAATTTATAACGTTCCACGCGCCAGTCTAAACTGCAGTCTAAACTCTCAAAAAATGTTTACACGTACAGTTCGGACTGCAGTTAGCGTGGAATCTTAGATCAGACCGCGATCCAAACTGTGGTCACCTTTTACTCAAAATTTAACATGACAGTTTGATCCGCAGACAAAACCGTGCGGATCTATCCACAGTTCGGAACGCAGTCCTAGATGCGCAGTCCGAACTCTACGTGTGGCGGCCGCTAATATCAACTATTGGACTAATAGTATTTATTGTTTGAGCTCATCACATATTTACTCGATACTCTCGATACTGCTATGGAATTTATTTTACTGCAGTTACTATAGTTACTGGAATTCCCAAAAGAATTAAATTTGTTAATTGATTAGCAATTTTTTTGGAATTATATTATTTATTCTGCTTCAATAACTTTATGATTAGGGTGTCTTTTTTATTTACAATAGTAGGATTAGCAGGTATCATTTCAGGTAATTCTTCTATTAATATTATTCTTCATGATAGATATTAAGTTTTAGCTCATTTTCATTATGTTTTAACTATAGGAGCAGTATTTGCTATTTTTTCTGGATTTTTATGGGTTCCCTTTTTTTGTGTTAAGTCAACAAGACACAATTTCCTATCTCATACTGTCAGAAAAATTGCAGATAAACTAAATTTTAAAGTGCGGTGTAAATCTTGGCAAGTACCAAATTCAAATAGTGTAGAAACTGAAGAAAATTTAATCTTTTGAATGTCTTAAACCTTATTATATAAACTTCAAGGATGGGAAATATAAACTACACGCCAAATTTCCGAGTGGACGTCCTTTAAATCTTGTGAATTTACTTAAAAAAATATATTTGTTAAGTTAAAAAAAAGGTTGGAAGAAGATCAAGCAGCGTGAGACTATTTACCTACTATTAACAAGCATGATATATCGAGGGGGCGATTCTACGTTTATGCAGCCTAGAGGGTTATTAGCGCTGCCAGGAATATTTCGAGGAAATGGTACAGCATTCTAAAATTGTACCTAGCTATTTGAACATGTTTCAGGATTTTTTAAGAAATTACGTAACTAATTTTTATGGTACGTAACTAATTTTATTTTAGGGTACGTAATTATAGTACATAACTAATTTATGGTTTTAATGTATGAAAAAAGGATGGTACTTACCTAAATCATGGTACGTAATTAACGGTACGTAACTATTTTTATGATATTTTATGATATAGTACTATGTATATTCAATTTGGTAGATATTCCGATCGCGCAACTTATAACTGCTAAAATTGTCGCACAAATCGTAGAGTGGTACTATTTGATTTCATTGAATAGTGTGTGTCGGTCTGTATGTGTGGCTGAATGTGTGTGTGTATTCCTCCACGGTGTGTGTCTGAATCTGTATGTGTGTGTGTGTGTGTGTGTATTTCTTCACCATAGCATCCAAACGCTTCATCCGACTGTGCTGAAATCTGGCACGCAGGCATTATTTGGTCATACCAAGAGTTGAAAAGATTGTGGTTGAAATCGGTTCACCAGAGAACGCGCTAGTCATACTTGAATCTCGAAATATTATATTTAGATACTTGAAATTCGGTACACAGGTACTAAACAGTGAAACTATCTAAACAGTTAAATCTAAACAGTGAAACTATCTGCCGTGAATCTGTGATCGGTTTTTGCGTCAATTTAGTCATTGCACAATGCGATGCCCTAGTCGTAACTAACTGGATGAGCATAGCTTCTAAACTCATTCACTACCATGGAATAAACACCAATCTGCTGAAAATGTCTCTCGACGAATAATCCCCACCGTGTGGCAGAATATTTACGAAGTAGCACCGTGCCGTAAATCAATTATCGGATATTGTGCTGCAGCACTCCACGATTCGCATCTCGTGCATCCAGTCACAGCTAAGAATTCCGTTGTTCCAAGATATAATAACTAATAACCTCTGTTAATACAATAGATATTACGATAATGGTGCAACACACAAAATAAATCTAGGATCGTTCAGAGACTTGCAGCGAATAACCGCAGAAATAACCGAATTATGAAATTAAACTCCATGTGTACAAAGACTTATTGTTAAACACAGCAAAAAAATAGGCTCGTTCAAAACGGGCTTATCGCTTTGAACGGAGCTAAATCAGGATTATACCCTATTCTTAGAATGAAGAAATCATAAGAGTTCATAAGAAGCCAATCACCAATGTCTGTATCATCGTAGAAAGATGAAGTAGTATGCATGCATAATCGCATCCGCACCCAGGTATCTGAATTTTCGAGGCCTTTATCTCTATCGGGCCTATGTACGACGCAAGTAGCAATGAGAATTTCAGTGACACCTTCGTACTGGCGGCGTTTTCCTGCTAACTGACTGACTGACTGGATAAGTAGTATGCTATCACTGTACAGTCACATTTCACTCTTCTTGGTTTGATTGGAGTAACAAAAGAGATCGAAATAGTTGACTTATATTCGCCGAAGAAGCCAAATTTTGGCCTGGTGTTCAAGAACGTCTAAGTCGGCTGGGAGTACTGCTTCTATCAACGGTAGTGCGAAGGTATAGACGCCAAAGCATTGCAATTAGAGGGTTCTCTGGCCACTTAGGTGAGATTGTCTCTCAGCATACTTATGCTGTGAGACATACTTATGAAGCATACTTATGGAGTGTGTACTATATTAGCCAATATACGCGATCCGTAGCATATCTCCGACAAATGTACCTCTCTATATCTCTTTAGCTTCAGGGCAACTTATCCCAAATATGGTTTTGCTCACTTGCCGTACAGACGTAAACAGATTTTTAGCTATATTTGCAACAGCTCGAGAATGCTTGAGGAACGAGTGAGGTGGGTCGAGTACGATGCCCAGATATTTGACCTCGCTAGGTGAAGTTACCGAAGATCCGCCATTCCTATCGATAGGTTTCTCAGAGTATCGTCCTTGCATGAAATCCGCCCTTCAATCCTATGTTTTTTTTAAATCGGTCGTATCACCTCCCCTCTCCCCAACAGGGAGCTAACTCCACATATTGGGGTGTCTAGGTCATGTTGGAGCTGTACTGTCAGGCACGGCGCGCGGCGGTGCAATAGAGTCGGTGGCGGAAGAGACCCTATAGGTTCGACGGCAGCGCTCATAGTCCTAAAATTGGATTAGTGTCTTGGCGTCAGGTGGCAAACGGTCGTAAAACACAATAGCCACTTTTTATTTCAATAGGGACCACGATCAGTATTTCAAAACAAACAATGTTGAACATGGCTATAACACACGAAATAAACATGAGCTACAAGCACCCAAGCCAAATTTAACTCTATTTAAAAAAGGAATGTTATACAATGCAATAAAAATCTATAACCACCTACCTGCAAATATCAAAGAAATAAAAGGAAAAGGGTTTACCGCAGCGTTGAAAAAATGGCTTATCGATAAAAGCTTTTACACATTAAACGAATATTTCTCATAATATTATATTGTAGGCATGCATTTTCATTTTGTTTTTACAATAATTCAATTAGGAAGATTACAAATTTTCAATTATATACATTTCGTATTTATAGGCGGATTTTTGATTATTCCTTGGTTTTGTTTTTTTTTTTTCGTTATTTTTTATATTTTTGGTGAATAATTTTTTAATAATTGTTTTCTACTGTTACATTTTAAATTATATACATTTCGTATTTATAGGCGGAATTTTGATTATTCCTTGATTTTGATTTTTTCTTTATTTTTTATATTATTGGTGAATTATTTTTTCTAATTGTCTTCTACTGTTAGTTCTACTTATCCGGTCTGTTTAGAATTTTTCATGTTAAACCAGTGAAATAATTACATTTTTTAATAAGATATTATAATTAGCAGATAAGTCAATTTAGCAGATAAGTAAATTTGTCAATCTGTTTTAATAACAGGTAATTGTGAGATACATAGTTTTACGCATTATCGCCATAAATGTACCACCACAATTTCGGACAATAAAATATTTCTATTTCTATTTCTATTCCTTGTACATGAAATTACACAATATGAAAATGAGCACAAATACTATGGCGTCCCCCGTAACCCAAGACAAGCTCAACTCGACGCCGACACAGCACAAGATCATGCTCAGTGGAGGAAAAAGACAAGGAAGACCGCCCCCAACTAAATGGGACAAGGTCTAGGAAGAAGAAAAAGGTTGTGTCACCACAAAACAATACCGGCAAGTAGGCTTATGGAAGGATTTTAATCGTGATGTTCCTTCGAAAAAGAAGTTGACCGGATTGAAAGGTATAGTCGGCGACGAACACGTTTGATTCAATCATTTATGCAAATACACTGACCGGCGAAAATGCTATGTGATTTCGACCGAACAAGGCATCTGTGTACCAAATTTCAAGTCTATAAGTCCAATATGGCCAGATTGATATATAACTAGCGCTCCCCCTGGTGCACCGATTTCAGCAACAACGTTTCCAACTCTTTCCATGACCAAATTAAGCCTGCATACAACATTTCATTACAATGGGGCTAAGCGTTTTGGCGCTATCGCGGAGTAATACACGCAAAAAACACAGACAGACAGACAGGCACACAGAGAGCTCAAATAGATATTTCCGTCTTTATCACGAAAAAAATGAATGTTCAAATACTTCCCCTCCTCGTTGGTTGATAGTCCAGGAAAGTTATATACAATCTTTGTTGGGGCACTGTCCATGTTAATCGACTAAATCTCACGTAAGCGGCAGTTGTCTTACGCCAGATAAAAGCTGGATGTTGACTAAATAGCGGAATCCTCGGTTTTCTACACTGGATATTGAACTACAACGGAATCCCCGGTCGCCAAGTTTCAGCGGCAGTTTGGAAAGCAAAAGAAAACCAAGACACTATTTTTCCTATTGACACCATGGCTGCGAATTCGGACAGCAAAGCTGGCTTTCTATCTACGAAGGTAAAAATCGCACTGACGATTACCTACGTCCGGTATCGGAAATTGAGGGTTGTTAACTACTGAGAGCGAACCCGCCACTCTAGATAGTTATAATGACATTATACGATCCGGTCTTCCATGTAGTTAATAGTTTTTTTTCTTCTACTTCCATAGTTTTTTTTAATATGTTACTCTACTGGCACCTAAATTCTTACACTTCCACGAAGGTTAGCTGTAAGAGATTGTACTTTAGGCAATAAGCCTATTGTATGTTTTTTTTTCTAAAATGTGCAATAACAATTTCTATCTATTTATCTATCTAATGAACTCGGAGACTTATTGAATAAAACAGTCCACAGTCTTACTACGCCAACAGCTCGTAAGAGTCCTTACCGCAAGATACTAGAAAGTGAACCCAGCGGGCAAACCTCGCTCCCTTACTACTAGATTTGAACGGATTTCTCCATACTTCAGTCTGGTCATAGATTCGAGGTAGCTATCGCGGTCTCTATCTGAAGTTAGCGGTTATTAATCGTTTGAATTTATCGCGAATCCTTGTCGCCATTTGCCCGTCAACGTTACTCGGGATCGGGCGGCCATCGGACTATATCTATGGATAGGTGGCGATGGGTAAACAATAAACCTTCGCTTTTTAGGAAACGTACGTCTTCAGACTCCCACGGTTATTCGTCGGATTGCACAAGCGGGTTGATTTAGCCCGGCGCGGAAACCCTCCCATTCCGCCCGACATGTTCCCACGGATTCGCACATCCGATCCCAGCCGCCTACGATTGCAGGTTACAGCCGCAGGTAGAGTTCGCAGCGGCCCTTCCAGGTTGTAACTGTTCAAGGAGGCTACCGGATGGGAGCAGAACCGTGAGTTGTGCCGACCAAGGTAACACAAAGAAGGCTATCACCGCCCATGCGGCACGGAACCATTAGAACATTTTTTTAGGTAACGGAGGTAGAAATCGCCCCTACGGTTGTCTAGGTCCGGCATCGGATCCAGCACACAAAGAAATAAGGCATCTAAATAAACGCGGCGCAGAGGTCAAGTTCGTGTGACACGGGCCATCGTGAATGCCCATCTGGCGGTTACAAGTCGTGCAAAACTACAACCATTCAAACGACCGCGACGTATAGCGGAGCGGCACTGGCCGTTGGCATCTTTGATTTTTGACCACGCTTTTTCTGTATTATCTTCTTATATATAAAAATGAATCGCCGTGCGTTAGTCTCGCAGGATCTCGGAAATGACTCGACCGATTTGAATTATTTTTCTTTTATTTTGTTTGGCTTCATTCAGGGGTGGTTTACAAAAAAAAATATTTAGGAAAAACTCAAAGAAACAACTGAAAATCGAAAAAATCGAAATTGGTCATTTTGGGAACATTGGCCACTTTCTAGATGGCTATCGCGGCGATCGTATTGTTTGACAGCTGCGCTATCCATAACTGTTATTCATTCCGTAAAATGTGTACAATTTCAAAACGTCGCAAAAGTTAAAAAAATGCGAAAGTCAAAAAAGTCGAAAAAGTCAATAAAGTTGGAAAAGTCGCAAAAGTCATAAAATTCTAAAAAGTCGAAAAGTCGATAAAGTCGAAAAAGTCAAAAAAGTCGTAAATTTGAAAAAGTCGGAAAAATCGAAAAAGTCAAAAGGTCCATAAAGTCGAAAAAGTCGAACAAGGCAAAAAAGTCGAAAAAGTCAAAAGAAAAAGTCAAAAGTTGAAAAAGTCGAAAAGGTCTAAAAAGTCGGAAAAGTCAAAAAAGTTGAAAAGCTCAAAAATGTCAAAAAAGCTAAAAAAGTCAAAAAAGGGGAAAAAGTCGAAAATGTCGGAAAAGTCGCAAAAGTTGAAAAAGTCGAAAAAGTAAAAAAGTCGAAAAAGTGGAAAAGTCGGAAAAGTCGAAAAGTCGAAGTCGAAGCCGAAGTCGATTTCGATTCTCGAGTTTTAAAGGGTGTCGTTAGGTTGGGGGTGGGGGGAGGAGGGTTGTTGTTGTAGGATTAATGATATTAATATTCAGATGAATTACGTTCCTGGCTAAGTAAAAAGAAGAACAAAAAAGTCGAAAAAGTTAAAAAAGTCGGAAAAGTCGAAAAAGTAAAAAAGTTGCAATAGTCAAAAAAGTATAAAAAGTAGGCAAAGTCGGAAAAGTCAAAAAAGTCGAAAATGTCGGAAAAGTCGCAAAAGTTGAAAAAGTCGAAAAAGTCGGAAAAGTCAAAAAAGTCGAAAAGGTCGAAAATGTCGGAAAAGTAGAAAAGTCAAAAAAGTCGAAAAAGCCGAAAAAGTCAAAAAAGTCGAAAAAGTAAAAAAGTCGAAAAAGTGGAAAAGTCGGAAAAGTCGAAAATTCGAAGTCGAAGCCGAAGTCGATTTCGATTCTCGATTTTTAAGGGTGTCGTTAGGTTGGGGGTGGGGGGAGGAGGGTTGTTGTTGTAGGATTAATGATATTAATATTCAGATGAATTACGTTCCTGGCTAAGTAAAAAGAAGAACAAAAAAGTCGAAAAAGTTAAAAAAGTCGGAAAAGTCGAAAAAGTAAAAAAGTTGCAATAGTCAAAAAAGTATAAAAAGTAGGCAAAGTCGGAAAAGTCAAAAAAGTAAAAAAGTCGAAAATGTCGGAAAAGTCGCAAAAGTTGAAAAACTCGAAAAAGTCGGAAAAGTCAAAAAAGTCGAAAAGGTCAAAAATGTCGGAAAAGTAGAAAAGTCGAAAAAGTCGAAAAAGCCGAAAAAGTTCAAAAAGTCGAAAAAGTAAAAAAGTCGAAAAAGTGGAAAAGTCGGAAAAGTCGAAAAGTCGAAGTCGAAGCCGAAGTCGATTTCGATTCTCGAGTTTTAAAGAGTGTCGTTAGGTTGGGGGTGGGGGGAGGAGGGTTGTTGTTGTAGGATTAATGATATTAATATTCAGATGAATTACGTTCCTGGCTACTTGGCAGTCTTGGGGTGACACAACCGTTTTTTTTAATGACATAACCACGAATTTGGTCTGCAGTTGTGAAGGTCAAAGGGCAAGATGTAAATGTGGTCAATCGTTAGATTGTGGCTTATTGTCCAAGGCTTTTAAAGTGCAAATCAATGTGGAATACTGCAACTTCATCAACTCGATAAATTACATATGCAAATACGTAAAATAAAGCGATATGACTGTTTTCGCTGTAAGGAATTCAAACGAGGTGTCTCAGTATCAGACGTGTTGCTATGTCAGCAGCAACGAGGCGATTTGGCGCATCTTTTCCTTTGCGACATATCAAAGACAATCTACAGTTGTACACTTGGTAATTCTGGAAAGCGGAATTTGATTCCCCGTGCGTCTGGCCTTCACGATGACAAATCACGCGTGTTGGAAGGTTGCGGAATTAACTTAGAATTTCCGTATTTCGCGCATGGACAACTGTATGTCCCGTGTTCGCCAAGCCATCGGTCGGAAAACCATCATTTTTGTTTATTTTCGCGCCGGAAAACAAGATGAAAAACATATTTTACCAGAATGTTTTGTGTTGAATGTGAACTGCATTTATATATTATCCTGTAAATTAAATACATTGAATTTATTTCAATCACAAACGACTTTCATTTAATCACCAAACGAAACTCAAACCGTACATGATTCGGCCATTTTATAGATTTCAATGAATTAGATTTGGAAGGTTCATTAGGATTAATAAACGATGATTGTAACTAAAAGTTACAATCAAATAAATTTTAGGTGGTACGAAGTTCACCGGGTCATCTAGTCAATCATATTAATTGAATTACCGTGTTAATTCAATTAATTAAGTTACACTAAGTTTTCTCATCGGTATGAGCAAAAAATATTACACGGCAGTCTAAATACTACCTAAAGATGTAGAAATGGTGGCGAAAAGAGAAAAGAGTCCCGCAAGGATAGCTAAATTATCACTTATCATATATAGGTGAGTTTTCAATTAATGACATCTTGAAGTGGGTGAATTAGTACTAGGTAATAAGCAACTTTAATTCAGCAAATAAAAATATTAGGTTTCAATATTTTTAAATATTTATTGTTTTAAACAATTAGTATAAAAAGAGTTAAGTGCGTTGTGCCATCTAGCGTTAGGTTAAATATCGCAAACATTGTTTATACGTCATATTTTATCTATTGCTAGGTGGGGCAGCGCGCTAAACGCTTGTCAAACATTAATTTATCCGTAAAAACTCCAAAATTTAAAAAAAAAACCTTTTTTTAGAAAAGTATATTTTTTTCTGTTTTCCAAAACTTCCTTTCAAAAACTTATTTGTTCGCACTGATTCATCCACTTTCAAAATGTCACCAATTAAAAACTCACCCTGTAGAACAATGGTTTTCAACCTGTGTGCAGCGGCACAGCGGTGTACCGCAGGTGCTTTTGGGTGTGCCGAAACTGATCTAGAATTTATATCATTGGTTAAATAATACAACTATTGTAAACAATTTGTTGTGGGCTGCATTGGATACAAGCTGAAATTGTACAAAAATCAAATTATTGCTGGTTTAAACTTGGCGCCATATCATGAATTAGCAAGTATTTATAAAATCAGCCGACAAACGACGGCCTTTGACGATGGCAGAACATACTCAACTACATAATAGTACCTAGTACCTACGCGTTACGTTTGTATGTAAAAATATCTGATATTGATCTGATATTAATGTGCCCTTGGCCGTACATTGCTTAAAATAAAAGGCAACTAATTGTTTGTTTTTATTTGTAATATTATTAATAAACTCAGTGTGAGATTTTATGCCTGACACAGCGTACAGATATTATATTCTTGGGCGAATTGTCGACAGACATACTCTCATTTCTTCTTTGATATAATTTTTCTTAGGTATAATTCGTTCGCTTTTGACATTGTTTATATTTGTTAGAGCTGAAAATCACCGGTCGCACAGATACGAGGTTGAAAATGATAAAAGAGCTACCAGTGCAATGCCTTTTTACTTATCTCCAAAGAAACGTATATCATGAATAGGATAGAAAACGAATTTACCGCGTGAAATTTGTAGGACCCGACGTTTCGGCGACGTTGCAGCCGCCGTTGTCTAGGGTAGACTAAAGAGCTGTCAGTCCGTTGTTTTGCGGGTAGGCCGCAAACCGCTGCCGCCACTGCGTAGGTTATAACGGTAGTGGGGGGCCGGGCTCGGAGCGCGGGAATTTTTAAAATCCGTCTTGCACACAACACTCACTGTATCCTGTTTTACGTCTTTGCGTTCGGCGTTCGGCGGCGGGAACATTTTAAGAAGAGGGTTCCACGTAGAAGAGAGTTTGTAGCCGTCATCTCTATTGAAGTTCGGAGTTCTTCTTATTTCAATGGCTTCCCGGATCATGCGAGGAAAGTAGAATTGTTCCTTGGATAGAACAATGGGATTTTGAAACTGCATCCAGTGGTTACTTCCGCTATCCAATATACATATGTTCGCAGATCGCCGATTTTTCTCGCTGAACGTTTTTAACAGCTTTGATGTGTTCTGTCAGTCGCGTGGCTATGGGCCGTTTCGTTTGTCCAACGTAGGCTAGACCGCAGCTGCATTCGACTTTATACACACCCGGGGTTTGCAGTGGTATTACATCCTTTACAGGCCTCAAAAATCGAGCTATATTTTGGGTCGGTTTGAAGATCGTTTTTATATCGAATCTGTTTAGCATCTTACTTATTCGATCAGTCACGCCCTTGACGTATGGTAAGAATGCTCTTGATCTGCTCGGTTTTTGAGTTTCGTCCGTATTAGATCGTGTGCGTGTCTCGTGATATTTTCCGTATCCATTTTTCCTAGACAACGGCGGCTGCAACGTCGCCGAAACGTCGGGTCCTACAAATTTCACGCGGTAAATTCGTTTTCTATCCTATTTATAATGTCAAACAACCGCGATAGTCTTCGATTTTGTATATCATGAAGTTGTTAAAAACAGCTCCTTGTACTTTAATTGCAAAATGCGTTCATTTTTTAACGTTTAAAACTTTTCTTATTATGCCAAAATGACCAACATAACTGCTAAGTGAAACACTGAAGAGTCTTCCCCCCAGTCGAAATCTTTGAAGTCAAGTATGTGACAAATATTTCTTACAGTAACACCTATGAATCACGTATCATTGAAATGGTTACAAAGTCGTCGTTTCTAAAAGCAGTGTTTGGAAATATAGACAGCACCCCTGATGAAAAAGATATTTCCATAAGGTTAATTTTCCAATGAAATCTCTCATTTTGTCCGAAGACAGCAGACTTTGAGCGGCAGTATACATCTCGAAGATAGAAGAGTAAGCCACTGCCAATACTGGCTATACCTCAGCATTAAGAATGTCCAAGTCATTTGCAAAGCAGGTGGAACTCTGTGCCTTTACCCCTGAGATACCTTGAAAACCTGATCGTGTTTAAAAAATAATATTTTAAGAAATATTTACTTGTCGTATGAATACCTCCCTCCCCCTTTCCACTCGTCTCCTAGCTTGTCATTATATCCCTTTCCTCTCTTCAATATTTTGTTGACGTATGTTATAAATGTCTGTTTTATTTATTATTATTCTTATTATGTAATAGTACTCATTTATTATGACCACTACTTTACAAAAATTACACAATTTGTTGGTCTCTACTGTATGTGCAATAAAGTTTTTCGAACAAACAAACAAACAACATCTCTTTTACTTATATTAATTTTCTGATATGTCATTAAAACTTAATTTAACAGGTGTCATGCATACACTGGCCCTTTTTTTGGTTTTTCATAGCCTCCCTCTCACCTTATAAAAGCTCCCACTGCCAGTCATTATTTTGGCCTTTGAATATCAGGGATACAAAACAAGCGTGATGTTAGTTGTTTAATGTCTCCTTGCAATATAAATCCTCGAATATTTCAACATCTTACTTTTTCAATCTCCCAAGTGAAGAAGCGAGAGTTGACCAAAATAGATAAAATCATTCCCAACACCATATTGGAGAATCGGCCCACAAACCGCTGAATAGCAAGCTGCTGTCAATTTCGAGGAATCGCGTTAAAACTATGCTTCTGATGTCGTAATAATCTTCAACCCTCAAGAGCAACTCTCCCTCATCAAGTTTAGTCACCACACTAGAGTGGCGCGGGCAGAATAGCCCGAAAAATCAGGAGGCTGTTTGTACGATCAATTTCGACGAATAGGCCTGGCGATCTTCAACCCTCATCATATGCAATCACTGTATCTTTCTAAGGCAAATCTATGTGAACTTTTTTCATGTGACATCCGTTGAAGTTTTATTTTGTGACATTTACTGAGTTGGAAGGGATCGATGACAAAAGCAATGGCGTACACGACTGACAAAAAAGTATCATGCCTCAGCATCATCCTTCTGTGTTTGTCTTCTTTGTCGTTGTGTATACATAGGGTTGTCAGAAATGTTAAAACCACACATTTTTATGATTAAATTATAAATGTACCAAAAGTCACATAAATCCTTAAAGTTTTAATTATTTTTCTACTATGTGGCAACGAATGTTTAAATACCAGTTAATCTATTTTTTTATATATATTTAGCATACGATTCCACTGCTTTTAATAAAGATGTATTGCCTGAGATGACATCTTTGAATTCAGTGCAACTAGAACTCATTTTTTAAAAACGCCCTATTCACTTTTTCGTACTTTTTACTGTGTTTACTGCGAGATGATTTTTTAGTCTATCCATACATTTTCCATGAAGCTAAAGACTTGGTCCACAAAATTAGGTATAGGAATGGTACACATATACTGCACGTTTTTCAACCAACTTGGTGATGCTTCATTGTTAAAAAATATCCAAGTCTTACGGGTCGGTTGTCGGCGCTAGCGAAAGCGCCAGATATGACGCGATTTTTTGTTGTCGGGTTTCCAAGAATTTCTTGACCAGACAGGCGTGAAGAAAACCGGGATGTCCGGCCGAAAATCCGACAACTGAGAACTCTATGACTCACTAAATATGAAATGGTTTCGTCTTTTTCATCTTGTACGGCGCCCAAATTGTTCCCATTATTAACGCCGCTATAACAGGGAGAAGAAACCCGACTCTAAAAACGAGACCTCTTTATTTTGAAAAATCCTACATTCTTCTAAGCTGCCACGGTACAAAATGTCGGCTATTTGATTCTGTAGTTTGTTGCGGTACATAGATGAGCAAAGTCGTGAGTTCACCTTGTCGGCTGCTATATGTCGTAAATATTCCATCCTCACGATTCCCGCCTCGCCCACGGGACTATAGAATGGGACTATGGACCGTCTTTTCATAGCAAGGCGCGAGAGCTTATTACTTATTTATATCTACTTGTACAGGTCGATTATAACATGAGCCGGTTGAATGTATTAGTACGCACAATCGAATACATGAGATGATATTCACATACAGATGGCGTTTTTTGAGCTAGAATTGATGTCAAGAGAAACAATTAAAAATATACTAACTCCTATTACCGATTGCTAGGAAAAGAGATCATACCTTTACCGAACAACGCTCCGTCTTTTTTGAAATCTATACTAATATTATAAAGAGGTAATGTTTGTAAGTTTGTAAGTTTGTATGTACCTAGGGGGTAGCACTAGCTGTTTCCCGCGGCTTTGCTTTGCGTAAAGTTCGAGCCACCCGCCGCCTTCCGCTGAATGCTGACCTTGTCGCCGCCGCGCAGACCCCGCTAGGTATTTCGAGGTGGTTTCCCGCGTTATTTATTTCATGATATATCTAAAACTGTTACACCTAAAACTTTACAATACATGGCTAATTGTATCTCCATTTAACACCCTTGATGATGGATTAATTTATTTTGAAAAGCATTCATATTTTACTGCTAATGTCTTCAACAAACTTCAACTGCTTTTTTATTATTTATTTGAGTCATAAAAGCAATTATTGTAGCTTAAATATAAAAGTTGGATAAATGCTGTGACGGCTTATTATATATCTCTTTGAGGCCGGCGTTTTTGTTCTACATAGTTTTCAAATATAACAAACCGTTTCGTCTGCGCACGCCGATAAAGCACACACCAGCACATTTTCTCCGACTCAATTTACAAATAACGTGATTTCGTATTGAAAAGTAATATTTAGCCCAATAAAATATAGGACTACTCGATAATTTAGCTTTCCATTAGTGAAAGAATTCTTAAATGTTATATAAAATTTGTCATAGCAATTGGGCAATCGGCGAAACGATTCTCAAAAAGCCGTTTTTTTTTTCGAGGCATTCCACTTTTTTCTGAATATTGCCGCTCAGAATAGGGAAATCGTAATTCGACGTATGCGTCTTTTCTATGGTCCTCCTTCCCTGTGTTTAGCGTATGATACATTGGTTGCTTAATTTTGCTCTTTTTACAAAAATACTCTGACGTTATACTTATACAAACCATAAAAATTAAACCATGGATCACAGACGATCTTGTTTCATGTATTTAGAAACGTGACAGACTTCATAGGAAAACCAGAGAAAGTCCAAATGATATTCAGTTGAAAAATCATTATAAAAGCTATCGTAATATATGCAAAAAAATAATCGAGAAAACGAAAACAAATTACTATAAAGAAGTTATTAAAGAAGTAAATGGCGATCAAAAAAAAAACTTGGAGTATTATAAAAGAAATTGCATATGGTAAAACTCAGCGTCACAAAATAACATCTATAAATATTAAAGGGGATATAAAACACGTAGAGGAACATTCTGCAGAAATTCTCAATTACACAAACGACTTTTTTAGTAACATTGGACAAAACCTGGCCGTAAATATATTGTCAAACCTTAAAACAACTGAGTCCGCTCTAGCTGATAATTTTAATTTACGAGCCAATAGCCAAACTTCATTTAATTTTGAATTCACTCCAGTCGATATCAAAGAAGTCTGTCAAATATTAAGTGACCTCAAGGACGATTCGGCCCCGGGTCAAGATGGAATTCAAGTGGCCATGCTTAAAACGGTGCCTAGCTTTATTTCTGGCCCTCTTACGCACATCATAAACAGGAGCTTCGAAAGCGGAATTTTCCCGGAGTGTTTAAAATGTGCCAGAGTTACCCCAATATTTAAATCTGGGGACGAGGAAGACATTAGTAATTATCGCCCGATCTCCCTGTTGAGTGTAGTATCAAAAGTGATCGAGAAAGTAGCCAAATCACCACCACATGGAATGCTTATGCACCACATGGAATCTGCGAACTTACTATCAAACAATCAGTATGGCTTTAGACAAGGTCGGGGAGCAAACGAGGCCATAAGTTCGGTTACAGAACTTATTGCCAAAAAACTTGACGAAAAGAAAAAAGTACTTGGTATTTTCTTCGACCTGTCTAAAGCCGTTGATACAGTCTCTCACACAATCCTAATAAGAAAGCTTCACCTTTTTGGTATTTCTGGTAAAGCTAATGAGTGGCTCGAAAGTTTTCTTACAAACAGGTCACTGATCACTGCGATAGGGTATCAGGAAAGTAATAAACATAATGTTTTATATGGGGTGCCGCAGGGCAGCGTATTGGGTCCTTTACTCTTTCTGATGTACGTCAACGATTTATGTGATATGACACTTGAAGGTAAAAGAGCCATAATCTCATTTGCAGATGACACCGCTGTCATAATTGAGGCAGATACTTGGGATGAAGCGTTTACAGACGCGCAATGCTCCCTGAACAGTATTAAAAATGGCTTGATCGACATATATTGACACTCAATATCTCGAAGACGAAGTACTTAGCATTTTCACTCAGACCCAACCTAACCTCCAACGTATTACCCTTAAAAATTCACGAATCTAACTGCAATGTATCTTCAACCCAGAATAATTGCAAATGTGAGCATATAAACATTGAAAAAAAAATTGATATTTAGGCATAGAAATAGATTCCAAACTAAATTAGGAATGCCAAATAAAATCGCTTACGGCGCGAACGAGGAAATTACTGTACGTGTTCCGCGAACTTAGGAATGTACTGAGTAAAGAAACACTGCGAATGGTGTATATGGCTCTTGGTCAAAGTATATGGGTGCATGGAATTATAGCGTGGGGATCATGTACAAAAACAACAATGGACCGAATGTTAAAAGCACAAAAGTTACTAATAAGAGTCATAAACAAAAAGCCTCCTCGGTACAGTTCAAATCAGCTCTTTGCGGAGTTTAACGTTTTGGATATCTGCCAGCTATTTATTAAGCAGTGCCTTGTAAGCTTTCACAAAACTAAAGAGTACAGAGCAAGAAGTCAACAAATGTACTTAACGAGAAATGCTGGAAAGGAATTTTTCACAATTCCAAAGGTTAAAAGCACATTTACCCGAAGAAAATGTTATTTTATCGCCCCGAAAGTTTATAACTCACTATGTGAAACCACGAAAAACGTGAAAAATTATGTAACTTTTAAAGGTAAAGTAAAAAACTGGCTTCTAGATATTGGGCGTTCAAAAACTAAAGACCTTATTAATACTGTAGGGTGAATATTTAATAAAATATGTATTTGTAAAATTGTGCAATATTACATATCATTTTCTTAAACATATATATTAGAATGTAGTGTTTATTCATATATTTGTATATATTATTACTTATTTTCCACTTAAATTTATTGTATATAATGTAAAGTTTATTTTATTTTTAGCCCTTAATTGCATACATATATATTTATTTTTTTCTACTTTAAATTTTACTTTAATTTGTGTAAACAACACATTTGTTAGATTTAGAAATATTTAAAATTGATCACCTTCGTCAGTTCGCGAGTTACAAAAATACAGTTGGTATAACACAGCACAGCCAGAGACAGACCTTCTAGGTCTAGTTGGTTGTGCGATTTCGCCTCATTCGGATATGCTAGCATATTTATATGCATAGAGCTATGTTTTTCGCTATAATAATGTTTGTTCTTAATTATTCCTCATGTACAACAGTATGCATGTCCTTGTATTTTTTTGTTCTTGTACGTTATAAATAAATAAAAAAAAATAAAAAAAAAATACTTATACTTATGACTTTAAAAATAGTTTCCGTCACTCAAATTACACTTGTCAATGTGCGATTTTACGATTTTGACATTCGCGACGATACATAAAACGCAGTATACAGAGAGTAGCTTCTCTTAGAACGAAATTGAAATCGAAGCGAGTGACGTCACGGGTCCTAAGAGCTCGTATATGCCGCCATATGTGAAACATAACAATCGAGAAATGTTTTCAATTTAATTCGTTTGTGTTACAGTATAAAAGATTATCCAAATTCAGAACTAGATATATCTCCGACAGTAACTTTCGCTTTCCGACTTATATTAGATGTATCAGATATGTAATTTAGGCAAGTACGCTTGGAGCAATTAAATAACACTCGAGAGATTAGAACATGATTTGAGAATTAGTAAATAACTTTTGAAACATACAAGTCACAAAATAAAAATAAAAATAATACCGAATAATAGTTAAATCATCAAAAAATAATATTTTGTAATATAATGTAACTTTTCCCATACTAATTAAAATAAAGTTCTAATATGAATGATCTAAAATCAAGTAGTTAAAAATATTCAATTAATAGTGCAGAAGTAATCAAATAATCAAAAAGTATCAAAAGTAATAAATATTCAAAAATAATAAAAGCAGATCAAAAAGAATAATTTAACTAAAAAGTACTGTAATGACCGTTGCAATAATACTATTGTCTAAAAATATTGCATGGTAATGAGATTCAATCTTGATACTTCGTACAATGCGTAGCAATGTAGACAAAAAAATCATGGGATTTTTTTTTGTGGTTTTATTTTTAATGGCTGATTATAACTGACTATTTTCTCCTTCTGTCATAAAAATTTGCTTGTATCGTCTTAGTCCCTTTTACTAGTGTGGTTCCAAATCTGTACATTTGAATTAGCATCACGTTTGTAGGCCATATTCCCATTAACGACTTCTAAAGTGGCCTTTAATATAAATACCACCTTCATGACTGCCTACTAGTAGTTTATGTGTATAAACGAGGAAATTCTGGTCTGAAAAATAGAGGAAAATTATGTTATTTAACATTAGCAAATATCAAATACTCGGTCCGAAACCGGGTAGGTACTAGCCAGTTTTACCCCAAACGGTTTTGCTCCGAGGTACCAAAACAATAAAAATATTTCGTATAGCAAAGGTATTTCGAATTCCACCATACTATGCCGTATTCGGGTCAAAAGCGTTTACGACACTCGCTGCAGTCAAAGAATGCAGTTATTCGCATTTGGACTCGGTGTCAACAAGAATTCATTGTTATTTTCTGTAAATATTGAAAATATATAATAATAAAGCTCTTTATTTTCAATTAAAAATGCGAGCTAATTGCCTTGCGGCAGTATCTATCAGCTAAACATATCTTAGGTGTATATTACAAGTGTTGCGTTGGCTACGCTAAATAAACTTTGTCATGGAAAAATAAACACGAACCTAAAAAAATACGATAATAACAAAGGAAAAAACCTTTATTTGATTTAAATAAAGACGCAGAGGAAAGGAAGGAGACCAACAAAGGAAAGAGATGCGAGAAAGAGGGGAAAGAGAAGGGTGGGTTATGTTATTTTATAAATATCTCGTTGATAAAAAGTACGTTTTTTTTTAATTTCCGGATCCAGAATATTCATAAATGTAATTTTAGCAAAATTCGGCATAATTGCATTTTTCCGCCGCGCTTCCGAAGACTGTCTTAAAATTATCCCAAGTGCAAATTCCTTTTGGACAAAGTGTAATATCCGTCCACGGACGTTCGTTTCTAAGCAATATGACTTCATAACTTTTTTCGCCGTTTGGTTTTCGGCAATCTTGCAATATCGCCGCGATATTCGAAGCGAACGGAACGATATTGCTACTGCGGAACTTTCGATTGTGCTGCAGCGCAAAGTTATCGCCGAGGGGTAACGGATCGTCTTTCAGCAGACCTAAAACTGTATGCATTCCCAGGATGACATTGTCGTGTGAAAACAATCCTACGACCGAATGTTTCTCCTCGCCATTCGCTGTGTCTTCAACTACTTTTGAAAATCTCTCATAGACATCTTTAATCGGTCCGCAATATGCTCGACTGCTGGCCTCGCTGTTATAACCGCTAAAACCTTCAAGCATCAGATCCCAAACGTATTCCCCTACGGCAACGCTGGTCGGGTCAAGAGCCGCACACCAGGCTCCAGTCGACATAGTTTCTTGGTACCACGCTGAGTCGTAAGCACAGGCGCCGAATATCGCAGTCAAGTTGAGGACGTCCAAAGTATCTTCGAAACCAAGGCGATTTGAAATGCCTTTTAGAGCCTGAAATTATAAAAGAATTTAAGTACTGAATAGAAAACAAATGTGGATCACAGGAAAGAAACAAGAATAATATTCTTTTGGTAAATTAAGTTGACGTTTTCTATCTTTAAATATAAATACTATATTTTAGTACGAAGGGTATTGATAAAATATTTTTTAATATTTTAAATATTTTGATTATCTATCAAGTTTTAAAAGCAAGCCACTAATACTATTGCATGACGTATTGAAACAAACGTATTTTCATTATATTTTGCTTGTGTTCTCTGTAAGTAAGTAAGTAAGTATTTATTTTCAGAAACCTGATTCGAGTGTAGAAATTACATTTCCAGTAATATTATTATTGTAAATATATAAAATTATATTTCAAAATACTATAAAATGACATTTTCAATTACACATAAAATTATAAAAAAGTCTATTAAACAATCAAATTGATGAAAAAATATAAAAAATCAAACATTCAGTATAAAAAATTTAAAAACTTGAAAAATAAAAATAATGTAAAAACATAAAAAAATCAGTAGTTCAGTAACACAAATATAAAAAGTAGAAAAATCGAAATATGTGTTTTAAAAGTCACAAAGATTACAATAAAATTTGATTTGCACCTGAATTTTAATTTTCAATAATTTTTCCATTCTTCCCTGACTTCAGTTGAGGATTTTCGCCTAATTTAGATATTTTTTTCAGTTATACACTGATCGCCTAATTTGTCCATATCTATCTATATATTTTGTTTTTTATTTTTATTAAACTACATTAGACCATTTTTAATCTAAAAAGCTTAAAATATACATTTGCATTTATCTCAGAATTGATTTCTCATGTTTTCCTTGTGTTTTTCAATATGCAACTAGGGTTTAACAATTAAACTATTGTACAATGCCTGGTAGTCTAGCTAGACTCATGCAAAGCTCAGAATGTATTAGTAGATTGCAATACATACATAAATAAGAGTGAGAGAACACTATTTTTTGCAATAGTCAAGAAATTATATCCTACTAATATTATAAACGCGAAAGTTTGTATGTATGTATGGATGTTTGTTACTCTTTCACGGAAAAACTACTGAATGGATTTTGATGAAACTTTACAATAAT
Source organism: Micropterix aruncella (assembly GCA_944548615.1). Taxonomy (NCBI): domain Eukaryota; kingdom Metazoa; phylum Arthropoda; class Insecta; order Lepidoptera; family Micropterigidae; genus Micropterix; species Micropterix aruncella. The sequence continues at coordinate 8,428,556 of OX155958.1, forward strand.
ATAGCTTACACATCAGAATAACACATAGGCTATAATTTATAAAGATATAGTGTGAATTATCTAAAATATAACGATAACTGTCAAGTAAGTAGGAAAAAAATCTAAAAAATTGACATTCGAAATATAAATTCTATCCTACTATCCTACTAATATTATAAACGCGAAAGTTTGCATTTATGTATGGATGTTTGTTACTCTTTCACGCAAAAACTACTCAATGGATTTTTATGAAACTTTACAATAATATAGCTTACACATCAGAATAACACATAGGCTATAATTTATAAAGATATATGGTTCTCTATCATCATTATCACAATTTTCCATCACCACGCGGGTTAAACTGCTGGGCGCAGCTAGTATAAAATAATGAAAAAGTAGATAGTTTAAAGACCTAATTAACAAATACCTTAAATACTAAAGAGTTTTTTAATGTTAAGGATTTCCTAGATGGTCTGTTTTGCTAGTCAAGCACGTGAAGTTTTCGTGCTTGACAGGCAATTTCGACAGCCCATAATTAAGCTTATTGGTTAAACAAGCAACCTACGTGCTGTGGACAATGCTGGGTAAAAATTTATATATATTTATACACGACTGCGTAAAAAAGAATTATGTGTTTAGGATTCATCTGTGTACGTTTTCCGTTTATTTATTCCAATATAACTTCTATAAACGCTTCAACCGATTTAGACGTGTGTGATAATGTTAGAATCGCTGTCATCTCGATTGTTATAGGGTACGTGACGCGATCCCTTATTCTCATATAAGGAAAAAACAGCGTCTTCAATATAACTCGCCGTCTTAAGTGAAGCATGTTGACAGTCATCATTTGACAGTTTAGTGTTTTTTTACACGACTGCCAATAAAAAAAGTGTAATGTGTTCAGGGTTCATCTATGTATGTTTCCATTTTTTATTCCACCATAACTTCTAAACGCTCGAACTGATTTAGAAGTAGGTGGTATTGTTAGAATCATTATGTCATCCATAATTTTAATACGCCACTGCACGTTGGTCAATTCTTTGGCCACTGCATATGTCTATCTCGCTCTTTCCCATACACTTTTCACATTTGACGAGCGGTGTCGACTTGCTTCCACATTAGAGTTGCGGCCAAGCCAAAGTGTAGAGGGTGCAGCCTTAAAGAAAACGATAAATAGTTTTATTGTACCAAAAAGACTAAAAATGATAAAAGAACATTAAATTCTATTTTTAATTAGTACAAATGGCGGGCTTATCGTTTCACAATTTCTTACAGCCAACGTAATAGATAGATAGATAGATAGATTTTTATTCGAAGTAGACTTATAGTACTTTCCGAACGTCTTATATTTCTAGACATTTATGCCTTGCTTGTAGGCTTTACCATTGATTACTACACTATATAATCACTATATAATCACTACGTAATAGTACCTAATAATAATAATAATAATAATAACATTAAACAAATGGTTTTTATAGCTATGTTACACAAAAACGACTTGACCAGACCAATGTATCGCTTAAAAAATCTTCAATTTTATAATAGCCTTTAGAGCACAAAGTATCTTTAAAAATTTTTCTAAATTTAGTGTCTGGTAAAAGGGTTAGTTCCTCAGGCAAAGTGTTATAAAAGCGAACACCGTCTCCAATAAAAGATTTACTAACTTTTGCTAACCTAGAGCCCGTAATGGCTAGTTTATTTTTGAATACTTAGAGATGCGCTGTCAGCAGCCGACACATTTAAAAAATCCTTTCCGATGCATTTAAGGAAAACAAACCGTCTATTACCTAATTAAATTTCGTGGGTAATTCCCAGAAGAACGTCCTGGATGACAAACTTTGAGAAATGATCTCGACTATGTAAAACTTGTCTATGCAGAAACAGAAAAGTTTTATTACTAAACAAAAAACAAACATGGTTTACTTACACTCGTATACTCCTCTGAGTGATAAAATGGCCAATTTGAATTGAACACAGCATCAAATGATTCTTCCGATACAATGCGAAGTTTGTCGCATGCGTGAGGTGTCTGAAAATCGAATAATCGGAAAGTTTAACTCTCCCTGGCCTGAAGAATTTTTACAATTAACTAATCATTTGGGCTCGATTGCGTTTCTTCGTGAACTAACATCGAAAATTAGCTCTTGTGACAGGACAGGGCAATACGCTAGAGCGGAATTTGAAATGAACGGTTGTTTCTTTTTAGCATTAAAACTCCCCTCCAAAGATAAAGCACGTGAATCTAAGACCGCACGAAATGTGTCCAAATATAATCGAAAGGTAGTTTTTTATCGACGATCGTTCGTTTCAAATTCCGCTCTTACGTATTGCTCTATCTTGTTCGATTGAACTAATTTCAGTTTTAGTTCACAAAGAAACGCAATCGGGCCCATTGTCAGTATAAGAAAATTAAAATATTTATTCTCCTCTTATCTTTGTATTTACATAACCTATTTCTTTTTTATTTTTCTTTCTTATAATATGTTACATTACATAAATATATATTTTATTTTTATTCTATCTATTTATTTATTTATTCATTTATTACCAGATTAATATACATATTTATGAATCAATTTACTGTTTTCCTGCTATATTTATTTTATATTTAATCCTTTAATACTTTGGACTGTTTAGTAATTTAGCAACTAATTTTCAGAATATTTTTTGTTTTTTTTAAAAAACCCTAATGTTTTCACTTAAAAAAAATGCTTGTGTCTTTTAAACTTTTTTTTCATATAGCATAACGTACCATATGACCGTTTAATAGGTTGAAACATATAAATGGTTTATGTTTGTTATATTTTGATTTAGTAAATATGTTTTTTTGTACTGTCTGTTTCCCGAATAAAATAAAATAAAATAAATAAAGTAATATAAAGAAGGTTAACAGATTGGTTCCTAGGCTCAGATAGAAGAGAGACTCATGACGTATACATGAAATATACTGAATATAAATACATGTATAATATACTGAATATAAACTGCCACTAAACTTATTATTGCTGAAAATTCTTCAAAGATATTTAATTGCAGTATGATTAGCGCCCCCTCTAGTAAACCGATTTCAACCACAATCTTTTCAACTCTTGCCATGACCAAACGATGACTGCTTGACAAATTTCAGCTCAATCGGATGAAACGTTTGAGTGCTATGGTGGAGACACAGATACACACAGACATACAGACACACAGGCATACTTCAGTCTGGCAATGGTATTAATAGTCTCGGAGGGGGGAAGGAGGGGAAGTAGAGGGGAGGGGGGGGGGGGGTCAAAATGTATACATCCGTCTTCATCCTTGTCGGTTGGTAGACTGGTAAAATAAAAATGAAATGACGGGAAAAAGTGGTGCGTTGGGTTAGTGGCTGTGTGAAAGTGTTTCTTCAAAAATATTTGTAGATGAGCAACGAAGATGCTTGTCTAAAGAAGTTTAGATATGGAGTGGGTTGAACATGTAGCAATGTACAATATTTCCGTAAATTAAAAACTCATTGATTGACTTAATAACGCTTACTCACATACAACAAAAAGTCCTGTTCCCTAGCCTCCACCTTGATATCCATATCTTGATGAGCGTTCTCCCCAAACAACGCGTCGACGAAAGCGTTTGTAGTCGCGGTGGTTCTTTGGCTGTCACTGTGCCTTATGTAGAAGGTTTCATTTGAGTACTTGACGTCCAGGAGTTCTGGAAACTTCTCCTTAAACCTCATGGCGGTCCGGTGAGTCTCCTTTGCACCGGATTCGGTAAGGTATGCTGGAATCGCCTCCATGCTGGCGTCGAAAGTCCAGGACTTCAGCCTGTTCAGTTCCTCTCGCGTTAGATTTCCTCTGCCGCGTTTGTGATTCTCCAGTACGACATCTTTCAGGAATATAAGCGATTGTATTTGTTTTATTTCATCGCTCATTGGTAGCCTCGTGCCGTGTCGGTGGATGATCCATAGTTTCACATTTCTGCATGCTGAAAAATAGGAAACAAGAACAATGATTTTAAAAAAAATCACGACCGCCGCACTATGGAAAATAAAAGTCTCTATACAAGAGAATATAAATAATTACATAAACCAAAGATATTTCACAAAAAAAAAACCATCATAAACTAATTATAATACAGTAGTTCATATTTTGTAACGGCAGGCTTGTTTTTTATTTCTTTTAATATATTTACTTGTTTCCTTACCGCGTGACATTAACATAAAATACATAAAACCAGTATAGACAATGCACAAGCCAGACTGTACACATACCTTCTTAATTTTTAGGTCCCAGCGAATTTACTATCTAATGTTGTCACAGCTTTATACGTCGAGCTTTCCTTTACGTGAAAGTATCTAATACATCAACTGATAATTAAAGTGACAAGTTTGAAAAAGTACTTGTTAACAACAATAATCAACACGAATTACTCGCACAAATAATCTATCACATGAATATCGACCGTCGCTTGACTTCGTCCGTTCGGGCATATTCGGCTCCCTCGTGTAACCCAGGCTCGTGTGCCCTGGCAGAGACATCACACACACACACGCGCGTTCAAAAATCAAATTAGGATTCGCTCCATAATCAAATTAACAATCGCTTTGGAGAAAAGGGTTTTTTGAAACATATGAATTTGGCGCCACTTTAAATTACCGCCCAGCGCGGGTATCCCCCCCCCCCCCCCCCTCTCTCTTCCACTTCAATCCGGGGCTGTCTGTCACGCGCGAAATTCAATTCTGTGTACCAATTTATGTGAAAAACCTTATAATAACGTGCATATCCGCTTTCTATACTTCTTCACCTTAAACGAATTGCACCAGCAACTCCACATTGACCATTCCCAGCAAATGCAAAAGCTCACAGTTCCGGCCTGGTATTTAAATCTTTTATTTAATTCTATTTCATTTATTTATTCAAGCAAGTATATAAAAATTTAAGCACGATGCTTTTGCGTCACTCCTAACTAGGCAACGCCTGTTCCAAGGAAGACACCAATTTTATATTATAAATAAAATACAAACGGAGCTGCCATGGAATTCACCGACCGAAGTCGGGCCCATCATATAGTATTATTACACTTCTGGGGGGTGAGCGTTGGATTCCGGACTAACGACCGGCTGTAGTAAGTTTAGGACAGTCCAGCCACATGTGAGCGTTTACTTTACCACCCATTCACTCTCCCTTCGAAGCCATAGAATTTGAGATACGAAAATCGCGGTTATAGATATTTTTCCTAAAAAGGAGTTGATTATTTTCCTTGAGATACCAAGATCTTTAAATAGGTGAGATTTGCGAGATCATGGTATTTATTTAATTTGTACTCGTGGTTTTTTGGGATATTTGATTCCCATAGAACAGTTAATTCTACGATAAGGGCCATCTTCCAAGTAAGAGAATAAAGAGTTATATCTGCACGCAGGGTTGTGCATTCGAGACTTTCAGGGAATGTATACTGCTGAGAGACCAAATCGACCTCCAGAATCCAATCTGAAGCTTTCTCAATTATTGATAAAGGTTTTGTAATGAAATGTTGTTTACATTTAGAGCCATCCCGCACAAACTGTATTGGAGTTTGGAGGGTAATGTCACTCCTAACTAGGCAGCGCCTATTCCAAGGAAAACACCAACTTTATATGATAGCAATATTAAATATTTTTTATGAAAAAGATGTTTTTAATCTATTGGTTTCATAAGCTAAGGCCAAAATGCCTACAAAATTGTTATAGTAAAATGAAAAAATCAGTTGTGTCATCCCAAAACTTTCCCGGCAAGAACTTATGGTAGTATTTCGAGCGTGATGATCCTTTGGGGAGGAGTTTTGCCTGAATGTGTTCAAGTTAAAACGACCAGTGTTACGGCGAGCCTTAATCCAGGGTCGACGACATTTACATTTTTACGTCGGATGCCACGTTGTCCCATTTTTTTTACTCGATTATTTGCTAGAATTATTCGGATTTTTTCGATACAATTGCTCTAAAGCTTTGAGATATTCCAAACAAAATTTTACAATATAATGTCAATTTCACAAGGCATCTATGTACCAAATTTCAAGACCATAAATCCAATATTTCAAGATTGAAATGTGACTAGTTTGTTATCTGACTTCTAATCAGACAGACTTCCAACTGGAAATGGTCCTAATCGTGTCAGAGGGGCTCAAACTGGATATTTCCGTCTTCATCTTCATCAATATTAAAAAATAAGGAACTACTTAATAATTATAAAATAAATCCAAACACAAAATATTACTTCTTAGTTAGGATGAGTATTTTTAAGGCAGTTTTTATTTATAGTCAGTTTAAGATGGGTATTTTTTAAATATTAGTCCTAGAATGATAGACTGAGACATGTTTACTTATAAATTACTTAGTTTTTAGATTCATAATTAACTTGTACCTACAGTGTTTATTATTATTAGTTAATTTTTATAATATTTGACGCCTAGCATATTTTTTTAATTATGTATTTTAAAGTATGCGCAAGCTACAGTTTAATTGGTAAGCTTGCCTTAATACAGGCCTAGGCCTAGTTAGTCGGCGTTGATTTGAAAAAATATGAGGCTGCGTTGCTCACTCTTTTGCTAAATACTATTTACAATGAAGCATTTAGTGTTAATGTTATAATGATCTGCAATTAAAGAATGCGCTTTTCTTTAAATAAATAAATGAAAAAGTGTATGATAAATACGAAATGTCTTTCCGTTATTTTCAAGAATAGAAATATTATGTGTTATCACAAAGTGACGTGACTTATGGCACACTTATCTTAATTTATATGTATGTACGTACAGGTAGAAACTTACTCTTTGGCCTAAGATTGTTCCTCCGGATGTCACCCCTCACGTCTTCATACTTAGAAAAGTTCGCCATGTCTTTGAAACCATCCACATTTATTGTAATGAAATATGTCGATAGAGCCACCACTGACAGGATAAACCGTAGCCGCGACATCTTGCCTAGTGTCTCATAGGAAGTAAAACAACGCTATTCTTTGCTAAATATTTTAAAACTGGTTCCAAAATAAAAGACATTTAATTTTATAGCCTCGTTTCAAAAACCGCTTATTGTTTCTGGGTACCTATCAATGAAATTGATAAATTTAACCTTCGCGCCGAATCGACACAAAATATTTCGTTGAGACGAATAAAATCCTTGCATTTTGGTTTTCTAATGCCTATAATTTATGAAAAGAATAATTTGAACTTCTGATAAGCGATTCGAATTATTGCGATATTAAGGCCCAGGGACAGGAAAGAGACACTTTTGGGGGGGTGATATTAGGATTCTTTCAAATAATTCTGCTATAAATTACAGAGGGAGTCCTAAAACTGGAAGGTAACTCGCAAACTATAAGACTGTGCTAAAAAAATGTCTGTTGATACGGTAGGTCTTGACCAAAGCTATCACTACCTAAAGTCTGTCGCTTCAGTTCTGAGACTCCCTGTATGGTACAGATAGCCAAAATCACAAGGTAGCTACGAAGTTAATAGATAGTTATACCGTTATATGTTCTAAGTAGCGAGAAATATATAGAAAAAACTGTGTCGAAATGCTGAAAAGGCTTTTTCCTTGAGAATTATAATGATCGATTCGACTTCGACTTTAACATACTTCGACTCGCGTAACAGGCTTCACAAGTTCTATTCAAAGAGGTCCGTTTGTATGGCAGCTCTCATTTCTATCGTAGGTACGGAACCCCAAAACTGAATTTTATTGAAAACTAACGAAATTTTACAGATTTCCAACGTCTTTAAGAAATATATCAATATATTTACATAGAAATTAACACTAGGATACTATTTTAAAAATTGTTTTCTGAAAATCCTTATAATTACGAGTATATTAGCTCGTTTCTATCGTCATTTCTCGGCGTGTATTTCTCGTAAGATATTTATTTGTTTATTTATAATAAAACATACATTGTAGCTTAAAACTATTTTACGTATATGATTGTTATAATAACAAAATAGGGTCGTTTACTTGTTTCCTATATTTCATCATAAAATTCATTATTTTCAATTAAAAAAAGGCGAGTTTATTGCCTTGCTGCAATATCTACCGGCTGACTTAAAACTTAAGTGTATAGGTAGGTGTTTATTAGGTACATGTTTTACGTTAGCTACACAATATTAAAAATATTTTATTTTTAATTTTATTTTATTTGATATAATAATGAAATATCTGCTATGGAGAAATATGATAGTAACAAAAGAAAAATAAGTTATTAAAATTAAATAAAGACGCAGAGGAAAGAAAGTAGAAGAAACGATTGAAAGGGATGCGAGAAAAAGGGGGAGAGGAAGGTGGGTTATGTTAGTTTATAAATATCTCGTTAAAAAGTTTTGTTTTAAATCTCCAGATCCAAATCTATCAATTCGACGAGCATTTTTATACCGTATTTTTAGCAAAATTCGGCATAAATGCATTTTTCCGCTACGCTACCGAAAACTGTCTTAAAATTATCCCAAGTGCAAATTCCTTTTGGACAAAGTGTAATATCGGTCCACAGGCGTTCGTTTCTAAGCAATACAACTTCAAAACGTTTTTTGCCGAGCGTGTTTCGGCACTCTTGTAATATTGCCGCAATGTTCGCAGCGAACGGAACAATTTTGCTACTTCGGAACTTTCGATTGTGCTGCAGCGCGAAATTACCACTGAGTGGTAACGGATCATCTTTCAGCAGACCTAAAGCTGTATGCATTCCCAGGATGACATTGTCGTGTGAAAACAATCCTACGACCGAATGTTTCTCCTCGCTATTTGCTGTACCTTCAACTACTTCTGAAAATCTCTCATAGACATCCTTAATTGGACCGCAATATGCTCGACTGCTGGTCTCGCTGTTATAACCGCTAAGTTCTCCAAAAGTCAGATCTAAAACGTATTCCACTACGGCTGTACTGGTTTGATCAAGAGCGGCACACCAAGCCCCGGTCGGCACAGTTTCTTGGTACCACGCAGAGTCGTAAGCACAGGCGCCGAATATCGCAGTCAAGTTGAAGTTATCCAAAGTATCTTCAAACCCGAGGCGATTTGAAATGCTTTTTAGAGCCTGAAATAAAAAAAAAAAACGATTTAATGGCTGAATAGAAAACAAATGAGGATCACAGGGAATTAAGTAGAATGATATTATAGGGTACATTGAGTTTACATGGGATTTAAAAGCACGTCACGAACGACGCATTGAAACAGCAAAAACAGACTCCATTGTTGTAAATCGAAACAGGAAAGGAGGAGTAAATTCGGATGTCATTTTGATTATCAATATGCGCCAGGCTATTCTCGCTAGTCAAAGGCTGTCTATAATACAGAGATACTTAGTCACTGGCATGGACCAGAAGATTTAAAGTTTATATGTTCCTAGTAATAATAATAATAATAATAATAATAATAAACTCTTTATTTTAAATAAAAAAGGCGAGCTTATTGCCTTGCAGCAATGTCTATCAGCTAACCTATAGCTTAAGTTTATAACAAACTAGCTGCGCCCAGCGGTTTCACCCGCGTGGTGATAGAAAATTGTGATAATGATGATATAAAACCATATATCTTTATAAATTATAGCCTATATATTATTCTGATTTGTAAGCTATATTATTGTAAAGTTTCAGCAAAATCCATTCAGTAGTTTTTGCGTGAAAGAGTAACAAACATCCCTACATACATACAAACTTTCGCGTTTATAATATTAGTAGGATAGCCTATGTGTTATTCTGATGTGTAAGCTATATTATTGTAAAGTTTCATCAAAATCCATTCAGTAGTTTTTGCGTGAAAGAGTAACAACCATCCATACATACATACAAACTTTCGCGTTTATAATATTAGTAGGATATTATAATTAGTAGGATAGTAGGATAGAATTTAAATTTCGAATGTCAATTTCTTAGATTTTTTTCCTACTTACTTGACAATTATCGTTATATTTTAGATAATTCACACTCTATCTTTATAAATTATAGCCTATGTGTTACTCTGATGTGTAAGCTATATTATTGTAAAGTTTCATCAAAATCCATTCAGTAGTTTTTGCGTGAAAGAGTAACAAACATCCATACATACATACAAACTTTCGCGTTTATAATATTAGTAGAATACCCTATGTGTTATTCTGATGTGTAAGCTATATTATTGTAAAGTTTAATTAAAATCCATTCAGTAGTTTTTGCGTGAAAGAGTAACAAACATCCCTACATACACACAAACTTTCGCGTTTATAATATTAGTAGGATAGCCTATGTGTTATTCTGATGTGTAAGCTATATTATTGTAAAGTTTCATCAAAATCCATTCAGTAGTTTTTGCGTGAAAGAGTAACAACCATCCATACATACATACAAACTTTCGCCTTTATAATATTAGTAGGATATTATAATTAGTAGGATAGTAGGATAGAATTTAAATTTCGAATGTCAATTTCTTAGATTTTTTTCCTACTTACTTGACAGTTATCGTTATATTTTAGATAATTCACACTATATCTTTATAAATTATAGCCTATGTGTTATTCTGATGTGTAAGCTATATTATTGTAAAGTTTCATCAAAATCCATTCAGTAGTTTTTGCGTGAAAGAGTAACAAACATCCATACATACCTACAAACTTTCGCGTTTATAATATTATATTATAGTAGTATATAATTTTTTGAATATTGCAAAAAATAATGTTCTCTCACTCTTATTTATGTATGTATTGCAATCTACTAATACATTTTGAGCTTTGCATGAGTCTAGCTAGACTACCAGGCATTGTACAATAGTTTAATTGTTAAACCCTAGTTGTATATTGAAAAACACAAGGAAAACATGAGAAATCAATTCTGAGATAAATGCAAATGTATATTTAAAGCTTTTTAGATTAAAAATGGTCTAATGTAGTATAATAAAAATAAAAAACAAAATATATAGATAGATATGGACAAATTAGGCGATAAGTGTAAACCTGAAAAAAATATCTAAATTAGGCGAAACTGAAGTCAGGGAAGAATGGAAAAATTATTGAAAGTCTGGTAAGAAGTACCGGGCTACTAGCTGACAATTGACCTAACCACACAGTGGGTAGTTACAAAAGACCTTACAGATCTAGGTGACATCAAGGGCTGGAAACAAGCCCCCCACTCCATCTACTACTACTACTACTACTACTAATTATAAATTATAGCCTATGTGTTATTCTGATGTGTAAGCTATATTATTTTTAAAGTTTCATCAAAATCCATTCAGTAGTTTTTGCGTGAAAGAGTAACAAACATCCATACATACATACAAACTTTCGCGTTTATAATATTAGTAGGATTTAGAACGTTGGCTACGCAAAAGAACAATAAAAACACAAATGATAAAAAGAAACAAACAGAAACTAGAAAGAGACAGATAATAAAAAAGTAAAACAAATGACTAAAATTAAATAAGGACGCAGAGGAAAGGAAGGAGAGGAAGGAAGGAAAGGGAAGCGAAAAGGAGGGGGAGAGGTGGATTGGTTAATTTATGGATTTTAGGGTTATATGCTCCTTGAGCCTGGCGTCGAACGGATGCTGGGGCTGTTCTAACACCATTTGGTAAAGCATTCCAGAGTCGTGCAGCTTCATCGGAGAAGGAGTATGAAAAAAAATACTGCTAGTACCCTGGATATGATAATAATGCAAACGTGTGAATCCAATAACTATAATCCAATCCAATAAGTATAATCCAAAAACAAACATCATTGTAATAATATTCGTTTATAAAAAATTTACAAGTAGTTTTAGGTAGGCGTATCAAGGTATGAACCCAAATAATCATAGAAGGTAACATAAATCAGAAAACAATTGTTGTTCGAAGGTTCACTCTTTGTGATATTCCCGTAATGTAGCTAGTAAACCAACTTATCTCGGTGTCACCAAAACCAAGTTGTGTTAACTTTTCTAATAGTTATATCGAGGCGTCTGATAAATCGAGGCATCTGATAAATATTAATGGCATTCTAACCTATACAAAAGTATGTGATAGATGGCACTAATCATTGAATGTCATTATTTTTATCGCTGATTAAATTATTGGTTATATGGTATTAAATAAAATTTAAATATTTTTAGACACGGCCGGTTGGTGCTCAGCCGCCGGGTTATTTACATATAGATGCTAAAATTTTATTTGGCATACAGGTTGGTATACGTAATAACTATGCAATTTAATGTTTAGATAGACTTTTTATTCTATCTAGATAGAATGCCGTCTATATTGATGGCATTCTTACCTATATAAAAGAATGTGACACATGATAGTAATCATTGAATGTCATTCTTGTTATCGCTGGTTAAATTACTAGGTGTTTATAATCAATCGCTTTTTTATTAAAAAAACATTGATTTATCAATGCTATTATAGATGGTCAAATAAATTGCTCTTACTTTCGGCGTCAATGCTAGCAGCGCCACTTGTTATTTCGACGTCAAAAAAAGGTTTCCAAAATGTCCTATACCGGTGAGCAATCTAATGCACTACATAAACAATGATACTACCATTGATTTTATAGTATTATAAAATCAATGGTACTACTTACCGATGCGCTATTAGCAGCCGATACATCAATTTAAGGCAAATAAACCGTCTATTCAATTATTACATTTTGTGGTTAATTTCCCTTACAGAAGGACGTTCAGAATCACACACTTCAAGAAATGTTGTCGACTACGTAAAACTTTTCTCTGCAGAAACAAAAAAGTTTTCGTACGAAACAAAAAACAAAAAGTTTAAGCGTTATCCTTCAGCTGACAACTGGGAATTTTACCGTACGTTAAGGAATCGTTGTAACCAACTATGTCGCAACGCAAAAAAATGTTACATTTTCGACTCGCTTGCAAATTGTACTCCCAAAGAAATGTGGAAAGTGCTGAACCAACTTGGAATTGGTAAATGTAAAGGACCCGTAGATCCCAATGTAGATATAGACGTTCTTAATAACCACTTCTCAAAGTCACCATAGTCTACTAGATAATATAGCAAAGTCCCGTGCTACCACCCATATTGCCAATTCTAATGTGCCAGTCAATCCGTGTAAATTTCACTTTGTTCCAGCTACTGTTGAAACGGTTTTACTAACATTAAATCGGATAAAATCTAAGGCCGTGGGAACGGATGGTCTCAGTGTAGATATGCTCAAACGTATCATCCAATGTATTCTTCCAGTCGTTACCCACATAATAAACTCCTCAATGGAATTTGGTTCGTACCCAGCTCCTTGGAAAAATGCCTACAGTATACCCCTTCCTAAAATATCAAATCCTGTTCGACCAAATGATTTCAGGCCAATATCTATTCTCCCTGCTCTCTCAAAAGTGTTGGAGCATATAGTGTTCTCTCAGCTATCAGATTACCTTTCTGAATTCAATATGTTTAATCCCTATCAGTCCGGTTTCCGTCCCGGCCATAGCACTACCTCTGCCCTTGTCAAAGTAACTGACGACGCACGTAAAGCTATGAACCAGAGACAACTTACTTTACTTGTTCTCTTAGACTTTAGCAACGCCTTCAACTCTGTCGACTTCGACTTGCTTGTTGCACGGCTACAAACTCTCAACTGTTCGCTAACCGTTATTAATTGATTCAGCTCATATCTCAGAGCCAGACAACAGCGTATAAAAGTAAGCGATCGATCATCCGAATGGGTTAATATAACAGTTGGAGTTCCACAAGGTGCGGTTCTGTCCCCGCTTCTTTTCTCATTTTTTATAAATCCTATCTCCAACCAAGTTCGTGGACATACTCATCTGTATGCAGATGATGTTCAAATATATAATCATTTCTCTCCCGAAAACATCAATGCCTCGATCGCCATCATGAACTCTGATCTTCAGGCCATTTGTGAATGGTGTGCTCTGATGAGTCTACTAATCAACCCTTTGAAATCCCAGGCTATACTCATTGGAGGTCGTAAATTGCTCTCCAGAGTAAATGTAACATCCCTTCCGCTTTTAAAACTGAACGATATTACCATACCATTGTCGCAAAAAGTGAAAGATCTTGGTCTAATTATCGATGAACATTTGTCCTGGCAACCACACGTGGACGAGGTAAGTCGTAAAATATTTGCTAGTTTTCACCCTCTGCAAACACTCAGAAGATTTCTCCCTATGGACACAAAAAAATCTCTTGCACAGTCTCTCCTCTTACCTTTCCTTGACTATGCAGATGTGGCTTATCTCGATTTATCAGAGGAACTGCTCAACAAACTTGAACGTTTGCAAAATGTATGCATACGATTGATCTTCGGTTAACGTAAGTATAATCACGTGTCCGACTATAGGGCACAGTTAAAGTGGTTGCCAGTACGCCAAAGAAGAAATGTTCATATACTTGCTCTCCTATATCGTGTACTCTCCCAATTAACACCATCCTATCTCCACGAGCTTTTTGAACCACTAAGTTCCCACGGTCTCGTACTTCGGTCAGCCTCTGACAGTTTATTAAAAATTCCGAGTCCTCTCCTCGAGCATTATTAGTTTTAAATTCTTCCACTTGTCTTTATGTTATGTAATCATCTTTATTTTCACAATACGCGCATGTGTTATTAGTTGTTTGCGCGCTATGTTTAGGTTAGTTGTAAGACATTGCCATGTGGCAATAAGCTCGCCTTTTTGTATACTCATTAAGTGCAAATAAAGAGTTATTATTATTATTATTAAAATATAGTTTACTTACATTCGAATATTCCTCGGTTTGATAAAATGGCCAATTTGATTTAAACACAGCTTCATATGATTTTTTCGATATAACACCAAGTTTGTCGCATGCGTGAGGTGCCTGAAAATCGGAAAATCGGAACGTTTAATCGGATCGTTTCCCTGATTCGAAGAATTCTCACAATTACCTAATCACTGCCAGTGTAAGGTATTGATATAAAAATGGGGAAAAAATAGGTGCTAGGCTGAGACAGAAGACAGACTCATGACGCACAAACGGGTATTTTATCCAAATAGACATTTTCTCGGAAAGGTTTCTCCCAAGGATAATACAATAAGTGGGGAGCAAAAGGCCGCCATTTAGTTTTTTTCGGCATTGTGGAAGCTTTGCTATCAGCCAGAATCCAAGCGAATATAAGCAGCATTAAATTTTCACTTAAGAGGATATAAGCAGCAGTAACTGTAACTTTATAAATTTTGTAACCAAAAATACAATTACGAACAAAAGAAAGTACAGGCGATGAAGGATGACGCAAATTCATGGAAATAGAACGAGGCTCGTAATTGTATAAATTAATTGAATAACTGTCCGATTCGGTTCCACGCAACATGATTTAAACTCTTGTCCTTGTAAATTGACGTTGTTTAGCATCTTATGTTGTTTAGCATCTTATAAAATGGGCTGACATTGAAAGTATTCGATGAAATTTAATTCCACATCATTATCCCACAATTCAAAACATTTTCAAAATAAATTTATAAGACAAAATAAACGTGCACTCTCCGCCTCTCACTAATCGACACTGAGACAAAACAAGAATGTGATATTGTTCTCTAAGTATGAAATAAGAAATGTTGATTACTTAATTGAGATTTAAAACAAAAATATTGATTTTCTTGTATCTTTCGTAATCTAATAAATAATTTAAAATGTTTTTAAACTGATTTTCGATTAAAGACTAAAACTTACCTCACAAAATTTTACAAACAAGGATAATTTTGTTCCGGGTCTTGCAGACGTATGTTAGCTGGTAATGTCACAATAATAGGTGCTAAGTAGTTAGGGGTTAATGGTCCTGGGGGGGGGAAGCTTAAATTAAAAAAAAAAAAACTTGACCGTTTAATAAAAGTTAACCAAGCATTTTAGCGCTATGTCATCTAGCATCTAAATATTTTTCCTACCGGTGACGCATCGTTCTCGGCGCTTTTTATACAATTTTAGGAAATTTCAAATTTTCAAATTATCAACGAAATAAAATTCATTTTCCTACATTTTTTTATCAAAAGTTACTTACAACGTCGTACTGATTCACAACCTTCAAGGATGCCAGTTCATTAAAACTCAATCTGTATATCCGTCTTTGTCTTGTAGCCTGCTAAAGTAAGCATTTTTTACAACAAAAAAAATCAGGATAGGATAAGTATAAGGGTAAGGTGGTATTTGGTTACTGGCTGTATGAAAGCGAGTGTTTTTTCAAGAACGCTTTGAAGGTGAGCAACGAAGATGCTTGTCTGATGGAATGTAGATATAGAGTGATGGAGTGGCGTGAATATGATTGTAATATACAATGGAATCGAAGACTGACGCGGTTGTTTGACATTATAATACATAAGATGAAAACGAATTTACCGCGTGAAATTTATATCATCCGACGTTTCGGTGATGTTGCAACCGCTGATCTCCAGGGTAGACTGTCTACCCGGGTGCTACAAATTTCATGCGGTAAATTCGTTTTCATCTTATATGCAATGTACAATCGATTTACTAAATAACGCTAACTCACATACAACAAAAAGTCCTGTTCCCTTGCCTCCACCTTAATATCGATATCTTGATGAGCGTTCTCCCCAAACAGCGCATTGACGAAAGCGTTTGTAGTCGCGGTGGTTCGTTGGGTGTCACTGTGTCTTATGTAGAAGGTTTCATTTGAGTACTTCACGTCCAGGAGTTCCGGAAACTTCTCCTTAAACCTCCTGGCGGTCCGATGGGTCTCATTTGAACCGGATTCGGTAAGGTATTCTGGAGTCGCCTCCATGCTGGCGTCGAAAGTCCAAGACTTCAGCCTGTTCAGTTCCGCTTGCGTTAGATTTCCTCTGCCGGTTTTGTGATTCTCCAGCACGGCATCTTTCAGGGAGATTAGCGATTGTATTTGTTTTATTTCATTGCGTATTGGTAGCCTCGTGCCGTGTCGGTGGATGATCCATAATTTCACATTTCTGCAAGCTAAAAAAAACGGAAATCAGGATTCTTTTTCAATATCTCACATTATAGGGAGGTTCCTACCTTGTATCGGTTCTACTTATGTGCCACAAATTAAAGTGAAAGATTTATACATAGGTCTGCTCTGTAACTCGAGACCAGACTTCAGCCAATTCCTTCTATACATCTGGTCAGAAAGTATTTACTTATTCATACAAAATTAATCTTCTGTAACTTCTTACATAGAAGCTCCCCTTGGTAATAGACACCTGCTCCTAGCGGTTCTACCATAGTAGACACACTTCTAAAATACACTACTTGAATTGTTGTGTTTAACTGCGCTGTCGCATTACGAATATAAATGTCCTTTTTTGTTTCCAATCTGCCCGTTTTAGTGAGAAATTTTCAAATTTACAGGATTGGTTAAAATGACCGGATCCATGTCTAGGCAGTAGGGAGTATTCTTTATTCTCTGGACCTGACCTCTAGCGCTCTTTTTCTAGCCTTTAAAGCATCTTGACCCTCGATAGGTTGACATCAACTAATATATTTCTTTATATATTTACTTCCCCGTCCCGCCAACTGACCAGGGGGGAAAGTCTTGTGTAAGCGCTAGAAATAATATTGTGCACTTTAATTAATGTTGATCAAGTTAATTAATATGGTGCCATATCGGCTCAAAATTTTTAGCTCAAAAAAGATTACCTCCATAGCAGCTGTCCCAAAAACTCCAGCGTCAATCTTCCTTTACTTAATAACACCAAATTAATTTGACAGCAGCCTCAAATCGCTAAAGTCGACATCTTCCTCTGACACTTTTGCTCACTCTGTCAAGTTAATATAAAGTATAGAACCGGCAACTTCAAAAACGCTAATTGGCATCTTCAACAACTGAATCAAAAAGGGTGTTTTTCCATATTTAATTAAGATTGCTAAAATCCTGCCAGTAGATAAGAAAGGCGATAAAACTGATCCGGAAAATTAAATGAAAAAATTCGAGAAAAAATATTGTTTATCGACTGTACGACTTTGCGATCAAATTTAATATTTTCAGTAAATGCCAATTTGGATTTCAGGGAAATATGTCTACGACTATGGCTATTACCGAGCTAATAAACTACGTGCATGACGCACTTGAAGATTCACTACACCTCATGGCTATCTTTTGCGATCTATCCAGAGCCTTCTACTCGGTTGATCATTCCATTCTCCTCATGGATAAGATAAACGGTTATGGCATACGTGGTATGGCGCACGATCTTATAAAATCATATCTATCTAATCGTACACAAGTTGTTGAAATAGAGGGATCGAAATCAAAATCGAAAAAAAAATATCGTGGGGTCCTACAGGGCTCGATCCTTTCGACCTTTACTTTTTCTCTTCTTTATTAATGATTTTGAAAATTCGTTATCCCAAAATGTGAATACAATTATATATGCGGATCACACTAGCTTTTTCGTTAGTGTTAAAAATGTTGTTGACCTAAACCAGAAGGCTGATAGTGCTATAAATGCCGCATATAGTCGGTTCAATCAGAACAATCTCCTCCTCAATTCAAGAAAAACCACCGGCATGCATTTCTCGTCTAATTACAGAAGGTCGATTGATTCGTCCACCCTATTCAATACGACCAAATAAGTTTAAGCAAGGATTCCAAATTTCTTGGTCTTGTGATTGACAATAAATTAAACTGGAACTCACACGTAAATGAACCTCTCTAGTAGTAGCCTCTCGTCGGCGATATATTATGCTGTGCGCAAAATTAAATACTTAGCTGGAGAATCTGCATCTCTCTCGGCATATCATGCCTGCTTCCATTCGAAAATGGCCTACGGTATATTTCTATGGGGTAACTCCACTGATAGCTCTCGAATATTCATACTCCAAAAGCAGATAGTAAGAGCCCTCGCGGGGGTAGCGCGAAGTACTCACGAAGTACTCAAAAAAAAAATAATAATAATGGTGGGTGAATATATTTTTGGTGCCTAATTTATTCGAGAGCAAACGTCACAAAGCGTGAACTAAATGGTGATCACCACCACACCCATGATATTCGCCACCTATTAAACATTGCTCTTCCCAGAGTGCACCTAACACAGACTTAAAATTTGTAGTCTAGCTATTATTTGTATGTATATTAAATTTATACAGTTTTAGGCATGAAATGCTATTTTAAAATAGCAAAATAGAAATTTTTCTTTTTTATATACGCTTCAGACTGTTTAGCTGTTAAGTTGACTTTTGAAACAGCAAAATTTCTAAATTTTATTGGTATTTAATGAGTGGATGATTTTACAAAAAAAAATATATGTTAGTGTTTTATTTCTTTTGTTACGTTTTTTTTAAACAATGCGTTTATTTTAGTTTTTTTTTTTATTTGACATTACTGCCATTATTTTTTTTTTATTTTTTTTCTAATATCATTGATTATACTTATAATCAATGATATTGTGTATTTTTTTTACTATTTCAACAGATTATGTACATATCTATCTATTTGATTTTACATTTTTATTTTTTGAAAAATAAAAATGATTATGATTATAATTATAAGTAGTCAACAGAAGCATGTCCAGTCAGTGGGCTGGACACAGTTGAAGCCCCAAGTGAGCGCAGAATGCAAGTTGGGAAATGCCCATGGGTACACACAGAATGTGTGCACCTCATATGGTAGATATCACTATTGAAATATGACTAGTTCAGAAAATAGACGTCAGACAGACTTGCGACTCGAAATGGTCCTAATCGTGTCAGGGGGATCAAAATGGATATTTCCGTCTTCATCATCATCAATAAAGAATCTAGATAATCAATAAATAATAAAATAACTAAATAATTATAAAATACAACCTACTCCGTCCAAATACATATATTCCAAATACAAAATATCGTACAATACAATCAAGAATAGAAATATCCTACTACTATTATAAACGCGAAAGTTTGTAAGAATGTATGTATGGATGTTTGTTATTCTTTCACGCAAAAACTACAGAATGGATTTTAATGAAACTGTTCAATAATATAGCTTACACATCAGAATAACACAAAGGCTATAATTTATAAAGATAGTTTTCTATCATCATTATCACAATTTTCCATCACCACGCGGGTGAAACCGCGTGGCGCAGCTAGTATTATCATAAAATGACGTGACTTGTGGCTCACTTATTTCAGATTATAAATATGTACATGTAGAAACATACTCTTTGTCCTAAGGTTAGTCTTCCGGATATCACCCCTCATGTCTTCATACTTAGAAATGTTAGCCATGTCTTTGAAACCATCCACATTTATTTTAATCAAATATGTCGATAGAGCCACCACTGACAGGATAAACCGTAGCCGCGACATCTTAACTAGTGTATAATAGGATGTAAAACAAAGCTATTATCGCAAATGTTTTAAAACTAGTTCAAAGTAAATGACATTTAATTTAATAGCCTCATTTCAAAAACCGCTTATTGCTTCGGGATACATATCAATGAAATTAATAAAATTAACCTTCGCGCGGACTTGATTAAATATTCTTCGCTTAAACGAATAAAATCCTTACGTTTTAGGTTTTTCATGCATATAATTCATAAAAATAATAAATTAAACTTGTAATAAGTAATACAAATCAATGAGATATTAAAGCCCAGTGACGGAAAAAAAGACACTTTCCTGGGGGTGATATTATAAAGGGTGTCCCAGAGGACCGACAGACTTCTTCAGAACTGGACCGACAAATCTCATATGTTTCTTATTGAAAATACTTTTGATGAGAAATAGCAAAAAAAAATTGTTTTGTTTTAATAAAAGTGTTTTTTTAACATTAAATGTAACTATGGATAGTGTAACTATTTAAAAATATTTTAATGGAAAATTTTATTAAAATAAAGATTTTTTTACACAAGACATTCAAAAAAATGACTCTATGCGGTAGTTTTTAAAATGTAACGAAGATTTAGCTTAACTCTAAAATTATGAGAGTTTGCTGAAAACACGTTTGTTGATAAAGTAGGTCTGAACCAAAGCTATCACCATCTAAAGTCAGTCAGTCTAGTTCTGAGGATCCCTGTATATATATAGGTAGCAAAAATTCCAAGGAAAATACGACGTAAAAAACATTTATACCATAGAATGTTCCAAGTAGCGAGAAATCCATAAAAAACTGTGTTGAAATGCTGAAAAAGCTTTTCCTGTGAGAATTATAATGATCGATTTGACTTCGACAGATTTCGACTCGCGTAACAAGCTTCTCAAGTTCTTTTCAAAGAGGTCCGTTTTTATGGCAGCTCTCATTTCTATCGTAGGTAAACTGAATTATACTTAAAAACTAAAGAATTTGGCAGATTTCCAATCTTTTAAAAGGATTTACCGTCGTATTTACATAGAAATTGACACTAGGATCTTATTTTTAATCCTGCTATCTGAAATCCTCATAATTACGAGTATATCAAATCTTGTTTCTATCTTATAAGAACTCAAAAAAAAAATCTAGAGTCTATCTAGATGATCACAAAACATTTATACATATTATATTTCATTTAATTTAGTTCAAGGACATAATTTCATCTCAAGTATATTCATTTCTATACCAATATATCATACCTAAAATTAAATATAAATATATTTATATACATACATAATATATTTTTATTTATTTTGTCTCTTCCTTTCACCTCATTCCCATCCTGATTCCCCCCATTCTCAAGCGGAAACAATATAAAATTATATTGCGTTCATTTTGTATATATTATATTCGGAATCACATTAATGGATTTTTGTCACTTTTAAATAGGTTTTTATTGCATTGTATGTAGTTCTGTTTAGTTCCAGAATACAATAAAACAAAATGAAATAAAATAAAATCAAAATTTCTCGCCGGTATTTCTTGTAAGATATTTATTTATTTATTTAAAGTAAAACATACATTGTATGATTTTACATGTATGATTGTACAAGTATAAGGCTGTTTACTTATTTCCTATGTTTAATCATAAAACTCTTTCTTTGCATTAAAAAAGGCAAGCTTATTGCCTGGCGGCAATACCTATCAGCTAAGGTATAACTTGGGTATATTAAAAGTTTTGCATTGGCTACGCAAAATAAAAAGTATAATGATTAAATATCGTATTATAGTAGAAAAAGTATGATAGTAACAAAAGAAAAATAAATTATTAAAATTAAATGAAGACGCAAAGAGAAGAAAGTAGACAAACGATAGAAAGGAATGCGAGAAAGTAAGGGAAGAGGAAGGTGGGTTATGTTATTTTATAAATATCCCGTTGATCTGATGTTATTTTTTTTTCCAGGTTCAGAGTAGTAGTAATCTCAGCCATCAATTCAATTAGTATTATTTTTTTTACGTAATTTTAGCAAAATTCGGCATAATTGCATTTTTCCGCCGCGCTTCCGAAAACTGTCTTAAAATTATCCCAAGTGCAAATTCCTTTTGGACAAAGTGTAATATCGGTCCACGGGCGTTCGTTTCTAAGCAATACAACTTCAAAACGCTTATCGCCTAGTGGTTTTCGGCATTCTTGTAATATTGCCGCAATGTTCGAAGCGAACGGAATGATTCTGCTACCTCGGAACTTTCTATTGTGCTGCAGAGCGAAATTATCACTGAGGGGTAACGGATCATCTTTCAGCAGACCTAAAGCTGTATGCATTCCCATGATGATATTGTCGTGGGAAAACAATCCCACGACCGAATGTTTCTCGTCACCATTCGCTGTGCCTTCAACGACTTTGGAAAATCTGTCATAGACATCCTTATTCGGTCCGCAATATGCACGACTGCTGGCCTCGCTGTTATAACCGCTAATTTCTCCAAACGCCAGATCCCAAACGTATTCCCCTACGGCTGCGCTAGTTTGATCAAGAGCCGCACACCAAGCCCCGGTCGCCACGGTTTCTTGGTACCACGCAGAGTCGTAAGCACAGGCGCCGAATATCGCAGTCAAGTTGAAGATATCCAAAGTATCTTCAAACCCGAGGCGATTTGAAATGCCTTTTAGAGCCTGAAATTAGAAAACCATATAAATACTGAATAGAACAGAAATGAGGATCACATGCAAGTAAGTAGAATGATATTATTTGGGTACATTGAGTTTACAATATTATTGAAAAGCACGCCAAGTATACTATCGAATGACGCATTGAAACAGCATAAACAGACTCCATTGTTGTAAATTAGAAAATTGCATAAACTGATTAAAGATGGAATGTCAGTCTCGACTAGGAAAGAAGGAGGAAAGTCCGATGTCATTTAAATTTTGAGGGAAGTTCTGCGACACTCGAGATGTGCAATTCATTATATTTTGTATATGTTTTCTGTGTTCTAAAAATAATAAAGATTACAATAAAGTGTGATTTGCATCTCAATTTTGATTTTCAATAACATTTCCCATTCAACCCTGACATTGGTTTATTTTTTTTGCCTAATTTCCATATTTTTTTGAGTTTGAGTTGATTACCTCGTTTTCCCTTAATTAGGATTTTTATATTATGGTATTTTCGACAGCTGTCAATCTAAAAAGCTTCAAAATCTATATTTGCGATTATTTCAGACTTGATTTTTGTCATTACTGGTGTTGTCCTTGTGGTTTTCAAGATGCAACTTGGTTTGAACAACAAATATATTCTACAACGCCTGGTGGACTAGTTAGACTCATGCAACTGCAAAATGCAATTGTAGATCGCAAGAACTATTTTCTAACTGTCACTAACGATACTTGCTGTACTTGCGATTCCTTCAATATGAAGATAAAACACAACAAAAGTCTGTCTGCCGATGAAATATCAAAAATAGAAAAAACAAAAAACTGAACACGAGCAAAAGTACAATGAAGCATATGAAAAAAAAGGAACGACAAAAGAATTGCAAGAGAAAACGAAAATTGTTCAAAACTATCGGTTATCGCCTTCAATTTACGAAAAGTATTAGACACTCCTTCCTTATCGACGGGAGAGTCATACTATAAGAGACAACTCTCTACTTATAATTTAACCATTCATAATATTGCAGCCAATAACGTAATGTGTTATATGTGGTGTGAAGTTGATGAAGGGCGAGGTTCGGATGAAATTGCATCCATCTTATATAACTACATAGAAAATGTATTACCGGACACATGAAAAAAAATAATGTTATATTCAGACAACTGTGCCGGGCAGAACCATAACTTTACTTTACCTCTAATGTACCATCAAGCTTTTTCAAAGAAACTTAACTTAGTTTCAATAGAGCACAAATTTCTTGAACCAGGCCATACCCATATAGAGTGTGACGCCGACCTTGCCAAAATCAAAAGAGCTAAGCCAAAAGAAATGACAATTCATACTCCGCACGACTGGTACAACATGATGCGTATGATTTCATCCGGAAAAGGAAAGAAAATGGTGGTTAAAGAAATGAAACACGGGGATTTTTTGCTTTTTAAAAGGCTATACGAAAATCCAGAGTCTCCTTATGTCAGACGCTTGAAATTTGATGACGTTGCACTTGTTAATTGGAAACAGACCCGATTTATCAAAATATTAAAAGAAGATGCCAGCTCAATCTACTTATCAAAAACAATCAAAACACCAAACTTCCACAAATTGAACATCATTCGCAATGAGCTTCCACCGAACATTAATCTTACGCCAAAGTATAATCGCCAGCTATCAATTTCAGTCAAAAAAATATAAAGATTTAATGTCGCTTTTGGCCTTTATTCCAAAGGAAGCCCACACTTTTTATAAAAAACTTTCACAAAACACCAGATCCACTGATGTTCACGAAGATCTGAGGAGCGATTCTAAAGAATAATGACTTATTTAAGCCCAGTGCTGTTTCAATTCCTTGTAATAAAGAGAAAAATAAATAAAACATTATCTTGTTTTGGTACTACCATCTTAAAATAAATACTAAACATACATAACTAAATGTTTTATTTGACCTTTATCTTTTTTATTCATTTAATTATGTTTATTATGATTTAAAAATATATTTGGTTTTTCTGGTCAACGGCAAAATGGTCAATGTGCTATTAATAAGAAATTATATTTATATTACAAAAGGGACTATCTAGGGAATTTTCTTGAAAATTTAAGAAAGTAAGAGACTAAGTAAACTATATTATGTTTTAATTAAATTTACACGCATATTGCCACAAGTCATGGAACAACTGAATATTCTGTCAGTTACGGTTTTTTGAAATCATTTTTATAAACCTTATTTTGCTTGTCCTGCACAATTAGGAAAACGACAGATATAGGTACCCTTTTGCCATATACCTACCGATATATTAAGTCCTTAAATATGAAATTGGCGTTTTTCCGAACTGGCCAATTTGATCTCAAATATCTGGCGTTTGGTTAGGAATTCCAAATTTATGCTTGTGTATTTGTGTTTCGAATTTAGTGATTCCTTTGTTTTCACGCCATTTAATTTTTCTTTGACATCGTTTTGTTCACAATAAAGAAAATTTAAAATATCGCGTTATTTACGAATACGAGTACCACCGTGGCACCAGCACTGCAGAAACAGCTTGAAGGATTATTGATGTGTATGGGGAAGCTACTATAAAAGAAAGCAAGGTAATTTTTTGGTTCCAACATTTTTGTTCTGAAAATTTTAACCTACAGAACAAATCCCATGGGCGGCTGGAGACGCTAGTTGACAATGAAGATATAAAAGTGATCGTGTAAGCGGATCCATCACAAAGCACGCCAGAGTTAGCGGCAGGCTTCGGTGTAAACGATAAAATAATTTTAATTCACTTGAAAAAAAAATGGAATATAGAAAAACTTCTACAAATGGGTACCGAGTGAATTGAGTGAAGCACACCAACAAACACGCGTCGAATGCTGCGTTACATTACTCAACCGTAACAATAACTTGGAATTTTGGAATCTAGGGAATTTTGAATCGTATCGTTACTTGTGATGAATAATGGATCCCATACAATAATCGGAAACGCTCATCAATGGTTGAACCCAGGAGAACCGCCCAAATCCTGTCCCAAGCGAATAGTAAGTCAGGAAAAGGTGCTTGTGGGTGCCTGGTGGACCAGTGCTGGTGTCATACACTACAGCTTCCTAAAATCTGGCCAGAGATTTGGTCTCCAATTGGTGGCCGTGGTTTCCAATTGTTGGTAATACAGCAGATCTGTATTACCAACAATTGGAAACCATGATGGGAAAGCTAGCCGTTAAACAACTGAGACTGGTCAATTGCTCCAGCCCACTGCTGCTTCTGGACTCTGGACAACGCTAGACCACTCACTGCACAAAAGACGGTCGCTAAATTAGAGGAGCTACGATTAAATGTCTCCGACATCCACCATACTCCTTCGACCTTGCTCCAACAGATTACCACTTTCCGGAATTTGGGCAATTTATTGCAAAGAAAAAAAAAACAATTCCGATGAGGCAGTTCAAACCGCCTTCAAAGATTTTATTGATTCTCGTTCTCACATTTTTTTCAGCAAAGGAATCAATAAACTACTTGTTTCATATAAAACGCCAATTTTATATATAAGGACTTAATGAAATGTTAATATATAAAATAGTTATTATTATCATATCATTTTATTATTGCACAAGAAGGATTTTTTTGGACGTACTATCAGAATTAGAAAAAAATCAAAAAAACACTTGTCTGTTTGTGCACTTTTTTGTATGAGGTCATAATATCTCTAGAAAACGTTGTCGGATTTCAAAAATTCAACGTCAAAATATTTCAATCGTCAATTAGTTCTACTCAAAAACCTATTACCTACTGTATGTATTATCAGATACACATCAAAAAAGAAAATTTCAAATGGTTACAAACTTTCAGTTCCATTTTGAAGCAAGTTTAAACTTTTTATGAAGTTTTCTTTACTTATATAACCCCTGACCAAGTAACCCAAAATCATTTTCTGTTCTCATTTCATTTCATTTATTTATACAAACATACATCTACTAAATGATTAGTAAATTAGAATATTTATTCGGATTTTAACACCCCACTAGTCTCATCTTGTCTGCGTCGGGTGGTAATGGATTCAATGCTAAACTTAATTTAAAGCTAGTACAAAATGAAATGAATAAACATTACCAATCAAAATGTTAAATTATTAAAGATGTTAAAAAAATAGTCTGATATAGGCCTAGTAAAATCTTATAATTCACTCCGACAGACTTACAGCATACAGACTGTAGTGTTTCGGCGAGTGGAAGAGAGGAGGGCCCAATCACCCTAAGCTAAACCTCCTCCACAAAAGCCCATTCACCCTGACCCAAGATCGACTACTAAAAAAAATGTGTAGAGAAATCCTATAAAATCCTAATCCCGACCAGGGAAGACTAGAAGAATCCGCATTGGCTCCAAAGCCAAAATGCGGACGCCTGATTCACCGACGGATCAGGAACAAATGGACGTTTTGGGGCAGGCGTGTACGGACTCAAACCCAACCACAGAATCAGCATCTATTTTGAAAAATATACCACAGTTTACCAAGCCGAGTTGTTTGCCATATTGGAATGCATAAAACTCCAGTCGACTTGAGGTAAAAAATAGAAAAAAACTCATCCGCTCTGACAGCAGAGCAGTATTGGATGCTCTGGCTAAAGCCACCACAGAATCTTCTGTAGTCTAGCTGTAAGCAAGAGCTCAACAAATTAGAAAAAGGCAACAAAATCACCTTAATTTGGATACCGGGTCATCAAGGCATACCAGGCAACGAAGAGGCCGACAGACTGGCAAATCTGGGCACACTGGAATGCCCGGTGGAGCCAGTTGTTGGGGTCCCCTTCGCTATAGAAAATCATTAGGGACTGCTCGGAGCAGCAACATCGGGCATCCTGGAAACAGAGCCAAGGATGTCGACAGACAAAGCCCATGATGGAGCAACCACTTCCTAATTCTTAAGAAAACCTACGCCCTACTTGACATGAGCAAAAACAACTTTAGAACCACTATTGGTCCCCTCATCGGACACACAACCCTTAGAGCACATCTATTCAACCTTGGCTAAACCGAGAGCAAGGACTGCTGAATATGTGGCGTAGAACCTGAAGACAGCATACACATCGTTGGTCGCTGCCCAGGCCTCGCCGCAAAAAGACACAGTTTACTGGGACGAGCCTTTTTCGTACTCAGCGATCTGCCCAACTTGAAGGTCAGTTATCTCTATGGACTGGTAAGCAAAACCAGGCTTCTAGCAGACCACTGACCCAACCACAAAGTGGGTAGTTACAAAATATATTATAGATCCAGGTGACATCGAGGGCTGGAGACAAGCCCCCCACTCCTTTTACTACTACTGCTCCTACTAGGCCTAGTAAACTATGTAACCTTGAAGTTTTGTAATACGATTTTCTCACAAACATTCCTCTCTTGTTTGTTTGTTTGCTTCCATTATTTATTGTGAAATTTCACAATGGACGGATTTATTATCATAAGACAATCTCCTACAACCAACCCTACTATGAAGTGTTTATATGTAAATGTGCGTTTAACATGTGTGTAAGCGTGTGTCTTGTTATTGCATGTGATCGACACAATTTTAAATGTGATTCCGTTAATTTTACCCTACGGAAAATGGTGACCTAGCCGGGAATCGAACCCGAAACCTAACATTGTAAGATCTAGCGACATAACCAATATGCCACCGACTTACTGTCTAATTTTATTACTTAGCCTCCGTGTCACCAATCCCATAATTCGAGAATAAGTTAGGTTTAAATCCTGTATTCTAGAAGTCGGTATATTGAAAAAAAATAATGCTAGAAATATGTAATATTTTAGTCCGTAAGTTGTATTTAATTTTGGCACTGGTTGTCGATTGTCCTGTCTTGTGTCGTGGTGATGCTTACTGGGTCTACTGCAGTCGCTCGTGTCGTTCACATAGCAGTACAATAAAAGTGTCCTTATATTTAATAGTTGGACATTCTCCTCGAAAGCGATCAACGCCGCTGAGATGTTAAAATGGGTAGCGCTGTGGTGGTTTGTTAATCACTCTGATTTGGGCCTTTTGAGCCTTTAGAGCCCTCTCAGACAGAAAAGCGTTCGGCGTTCAGCGTTCAGACCACGTTTTTCCGGTCGGCGTTCTGTAGGAGTTCTAGTTTACACAGGAGGAGGTCACCAATGCTACGTTCCATTTACTCAACCAAGTTGTACGTGAAACATGTCTCTCAATAGCTCATCTTTTTGAGACGAGGCATTGCTTTTGTAGATTTTAGAGAGTTTAATAAGAAAATACTGGGTAATACGAATAACTTCGTCTCTGAGGACAAAAAAATGCCTTTCCGTCAACAAATCAATTATTTTACTTTCCCACCAGAGGGAAAATATTGTTACAGCGATTAAAAAAAAAAGATGAAAAAAAATGTGGTTGAAATCGGCCTACCAGAGGGCACGCTATTCATACCTCAATCTCATATTGCAGTTAGACATTTGAAATTTAATATTATTATTTATTATTAAAATTAAAAAAAATGTAATATTTTTACTAATTCTAGACTTAACCTCTTTCAGGTTGAATGAAAACGATTTTTAAAATGACTCTTTCTGCAGTCTCTATATTATACGCTAATAAAAAAATATAATATAAAAAATTTACATATTTATGTAAATAATCCATTAAAATATATGCTATTTCATTTTACAATAGCTTTATCTTGTCATTTTCAGTTTTCATTCCTTCTCGTGAAAAACCCTGGAGTATCTACATCAATTGTCCAATTCTCACCAAACAAAAATCAAAGAAAAATTCTCTGGAAAAATGGACGATTTGCCATGAGTCTTGAACTAATTAGTTCAATGCCAATCATCCCAAACTTTCTCTTCTTTTCGGAGTAAAACAGGAAATTAAAGACTCAGGTATGTTAAATTAATGTTTAATATGTATTACCATTGATTTTATACTATAAAATCAATGGTATTACGGAATAGCAATTTAGCATATATATTGATAATTATTGCATTGTTGCTTCGCAGGTTGTTCAAATAGGCCTTTGAAATTTTCCCAGGTGCAAATCCCGTTCGGACATGTCTCAACGTCGGTCATTGGGTTTTCGTTTCTGAAAAGCATGACTTCAAATTCGGTGTCTCCGCCTGGTTGTTCGCAATTTTGTAGAAGTATAGCAACGTTCGCAGCGAAAGGGGTGATCTGGGTGCGCCATTTACGATTTCCCTGCTTCTCGAAATTATTATGAGTCAATATCGGGTCGTCTTTCAATAGTCCCAACGTGGAATGCATTGACATAATGTTATCATCGTGCCCAAATATGATTGTGATAGGTTCACTCAAGTCGGATTCTTGCACCGCTTTTGAAAATCTATACCATATATCTTTAACTAGACCGCAGCCTGCTATCTTTGTGATTTCACTTTGATACCCACAGTACGTTTCGTATACCAGATCCCAATAATATTCGCCAAGTTTCAAAGTTGTTTCGCCAAGGGCAGCACACCAAGGACCAGTATATTCTGTTTCTTGGTCCCATGCTGAATTATATCCGCATATATTGTAAATGGCAATGAGCGTATCGACTCCCAACGTTACTTCGATGCCGAGGTGATGAGAAAGGATTTTAAGACCCTGCAATAATATAAATTAAAATAATTAATTTAATTATGTAAGTAGGAAAGTGATATCATAAGGGTATGTAGGGTCCTTTAGTACCTACATACAGTCAACAAAAGCTTGACTAACCAATGAATTCTGTAGAAATTCATTGACGCAAATACAGTCGATATATATATAATAAAAGAAGGTGAGATAATAAGGGTATAACTCAATTTAATTTATTTTTTAAGTCATATATTAACGGCCATTGCTTTTCTGGCGTGGTTGATATTTTTTTATTTAAAAAATAATTATAATGCTTCTTTTTTTTTAAAACATAGAACTATATATCAAACCTTCGCGTAGGGGGAGGATGCGTTATTTGCCTAACACTTGAACCACTGAGATTTAAAATTCGAAACGCCCGCAGATTGGATGGAACTTAATATTAATATATGCTGATTTGAATCGGCCACTCGTCGCACTCGACAACCACCGTTGGCTGTGGCCGGTGGCTCGTTTGCGCCGAGCCGAAGGCTCGGCGAATTAAGGTGTCCATCTGGCCGCCAGTATTGCGCTACCAGAGGCACAGTATACATATAGAAGCTACTCTTAGAACAAAATTGAAATCGAAGCGAATCCTATGGGCTGCTACAAGTCGCAATACGATTACTAGACAATGGTCAGTGACGTTGAGCGAAATACGCAGAAAGAGAAGCTCGCAAGTACGTCGACATATGGCCGCCACTCCACCACTCGACCCCGCCGTCGAACGACACATATATAAAACTTTCGAGAAATTTGACAACCCCCACTGGTGTAAAGACAACCGCAGGCGTTTGTCGTTAAGTATCCCCCTGCTCACTTCCCTCCCACCCTATCTGCGACGTGCATTGCCACCAGAGAGTGCGCTTACTTTTGTAACTATTACATACTGCGCTAGAGGTGTGTGTATGATGTGTATTATATGACTCTGTTAAAAAACTTCTCTGTCAATTTGATCGCTGCTGCTGCCAGAAAAACGATAGCCACTTTTATTGTAACTATGGTATAATTGTTTTATTATGTATTTCTAGTGCAGTTTCGATTTGTAATTAGCAGTGGTGTTTCAAGTGCTCAAACGGTCCGATATTTTTTGTACAACTCATTTTTGTTTTAAGGCCAAACTTATTCTGTGTTTACTGTTTTGTTTTACTGGGAAGATCCCCCCCCCCCTCCCTTCCTATTACATTGCAGTGTGAAAGTATGTAATTTATTGAGTCACAGGTTACCTGGTACCGCGACCAAAAAGCTCGTTAACTAAGAAGCTTTTTGACAAGCAGTCATTTGGACATGCACCAATCGATTTAGATTTTTGGATATTTAACTAGAAACTTCTGGAATTGGCATGTTCTTCTCGGACCTGTTTTGATATATCATATAGATATGACATGATATATCAAACATATATAGATATGACATTTTCTGATATATCTTACCAATTAGGCAGTTGATTTTAATTTAATATAGTATATAATATACTGTATTTACTAAGTCGCGTATAGCAAAAAACCCCATAGAATCTGCCAAGCGGTTCACGAACCTGGAACAGGACCCCGCTCTAGTTTTAAAAGTTACCTACTATTTGACAGTCAATAACAGTAACAAGAAATGAAGCACGAACACGATGAGGTATCTTACTGCCGTCCTTGAATCTTATTTATTGAGTAAATAAAACAATTAATTTATTACGACTTTTAAACGAAAAATTCATAATAATTTTCAAATATAAATATTAGTTCAATCTCTAAAATGTATTGTGTACTTACCTTTTTATATTCTTTGGAATTGAAGAAACCAAAATCATTGGAATGCTTATCGGTATCCATGTCATCATATATCGCCGAGAGTTTCTTGCATGCAACAAACGGCTGAATAAAATACAAAAAAAAATGTATTTTACAACTCGATCAAATACGCAAACTATAGTGGATCAGTAAAACCACTAGACGCAACTACCAATCGCAGCCACTAGTGGCTGACTGGCGGCCACCAGTCGCCGCGCTCGACCATCACTTTTGGCTAGATGCAGTTCATTTCGTTAGTATATTCGCAGGGGTCGAACGTGTTTATAAATGAACGTGTATAATTTTTTGTACCATCAGTACATCCGCTTGTGCATGCAATTCGAATGGATTGGGTATTTGTTTAAAGTTAGGCACTAAAGACAAGGCAAAGTTACGAACCAAGTCTTTTTCCTGCTTTTTAGTATTGCGAGATTGTAATTGTTCTGAAATACTTTGAAGTATATCAGTTTCTGCCTGACTTTCTTCATTGTTGTTCTTTTTTGAAACTTTTCTCTCAGTCGCATCCACTAATCATGGTCGCATCTTGTCCTTCATTCGTTAATGGAGTAATGGATGCGGTGCTTGCAGCAAGACTGTGTGATGCAGGCGGGCGAGGAGAAGCCGACGAGTGAGGCCGAGTGTGCGCGCGAGGCGAGCGACAAAACGCGGCCACTAGTAGCGAGCGCGGGCAACACCGCAGCTTGTGGCCCGAACGCGGCCACTCGAATGCTCGGTTTGCGCCGATGCTATACAAAATGTATGGAAAAACACGTCTGCAGCTTTGGTCGCGTCTAAAGGTCGCCATCGATGGCTCGGTGTGCGTTGGCTCTAATAGTATCTCGACAAGTCGCGGCGCGATCGATACAAAGACGGGTGAAAAGGGTGCAGGGAAGCGTACGCTTTTCCTTTTGCTACGCCTCTGTATCGATCGCGCCGCGACTTGTCGAGATACTATTAGTGTCCGGCGCTAGGTGCCGTCCGGTGTTAGAGGACTTCCCCCTAATTCTTTGACGATTCTTTCCAGTGGCTCATAAAATCCATCGGAAAAAATATGTAAAATATAATGTAGGTGCGATTGTGTTTTCTTTTGTTGTTATGCAAATGTACGAATTAAATGGAAATAGGACAACTGTATTCTTCTAAAAAGACAATTAGTTACATAAGTAATACTGGTAAGTATTACCTATGTAACTAATTGTAAATACAGGTAAGTAATCCTAGTGAAGTAGTAAAATCCAATGCGGATGATTAGGTGAGTCGCTCCCTAGTGGGTTGTGATCAGGGTAACTTAATCTTTGATGTCATCTTTATGGGAGAAACAAACGGTGTTTAACCATCTCTTCGAGCGTGACGTCACTCATACACCGATACTTCACACCTTCCAAACATTTCATAGTCATTTCATTTCATAAGCGAAATGGATACAATTAAAATATACAGTGATTTCAAAAACTTTAAAACTTGAAAAACTTATCGCCACTGCGATATATAGGGTTTTCCAATGAGGGCGGGTCGATGCTGCCAGTCTGTGCAATAAAACAAACTGTCTGTGAGTTAACGAAATTCTTTTCGAATTTGAAAGGTCCATGCATGTCATTATTTATGGAATATGACATCGTCCAAATGTCGGCCGCGCTTTGCACGGTGGCACGGATCCGAGAGGTCCAATTTTCAAGGACTCTACCGCATAGATCCGGCTGAATTTGAGCGATGGCATGGGTTATGTTGAAGCTCACAAGAAATAGTCTAGCGGTATCAAATCGCACGATCTTGGTAGCCAATTCAGGTCACCTTCGCGAGAGATAATCATTTCGACAATAAAGTTTAAGCGTGCTGTTCAATCGTGTAACTTGCCATGGGGATTTGGCATAAGTGACTGAATAATAAACAAAAAATTTGACAGACACCGCCAAAACAACATGCCCGCCACAGACTGCGATAAT
Organism: Micropterix aruncella; assembly: GCA_944548615.1. Lineage (NCBI taxonomy): Eukaryota > Metazoa > Arthropoda > Insecta > Lepidoptera > Micropterigidae > Micropterix > Micropterix aruncella. The sequence goes on from OX155958.1 coordinate 8,462,682, forward strand.
CAACCCGCACTTATTGTAAAACCCTATATTACAGTCAACTATTTACCTGTAATTTTTAGTTGTCATCATACAGTAGGTACACATGTTAACTGTAAAATTTATTATTTTCCCCAGAGACGGTTAAATGAGAAGATAAGGTGGCGTATTTGGTTAGCGACTATGTGAAATCAAATGTTCCTACAAGGACGTTTTGGAGGTGAACGACGAAGTTGCTTGTCTGATGGAGTGTAGATAGAAAGAGATGGGGTAGGGTGAATATGTACACGATGTACAATATTTTCGTAAATTAAAACTTATTGATTGACTGAATAGAGCTTACTCACATACAACAAAAAGTCTTTATCCCTAGCCTCCACCTTAATATCCATATCTTGATGAGCGTTCTCCCCAAACAGCGCGTCGACGAAAGCGTTTGTGGTCGCAGTGGTTCTTTGGGTGTCGCTGTGCCTTATGTAGAACGTTTCATTTGAGTACTTCACATCCAGGAGTTCTGGAAACTTCTCCTTAAACCTCATGGCGGTCCGGCGGGTCTCGTTGGCTCCGGATTCGGTGAGGTATGCTGGAGTCGCCTCTATGCTGGCGTCGAAAGTCCAAGACTTCAGCCGGTTCAGTTCCGCTCGCGTTAGATTTCCTTTGCCGTGTTTGTGATTCTCCAGTACGGTATCTTTCAGGAAGATGAGCGACTGTATTTGTTTTATTTCATCGCTCATTGGTAGCCTCGTGCCGTGTCGGTGAATGATCCATAATTTCACATTCCTGCAAGCTAAAAAAAATGAGGATTCTTAATCATAATATCACGTTAAAGCGAGGTTAATTGTTTGAATCGGTTCTGCTTATGTTCCCTAAACTAAAATGAAATATTTCTTACATATGTCTGGTCTGTAACTCGAGGCTAGACTGCAGACAATTCATCCTATATATCTGTTCTAAAAATATCCAACCTTCTATCGGCAAAAAAAAACACTTATTCCTACAACATTATTTTTCTCTTACTTCTTACAAAGAAGGTCCCCTTCCTAATAGACACCTGCTCCCAGCGGTTTCGCCATAGTGGACACACTTCTTGAACGCATCTTCTAGAATTGTGTTCAACTGCTCTGGCGCATAACGCATATTGTCCTTTCTTCATTCGAATCGGTCCCTTTTAGTGTGAAATTTTTAACTCAGGGAATTGGCTAAGAATCCCGCCGTTCCATGTCTAGGGAGCAGGGAGTATTCTTTGATCCACGAACCTTTTCTCTTATGTTCTATTTCTAGCTTCTAGCCGAGAGGTTAGCTCGATAGCTTTTTTGATTTGTCTAACAAAACGTTTAATTCAGGAAATACCAGCCTTCTCGTATTGAATCCCATCACGCGATCGTTTCAGTTATTATTTATTTTGATATATCATATTTGATTTCTAAACATACTCGTAATTTAGGTCGAGGTCTGATCTAATATTACTGTGGTAATTAATAAAAGAATCGGATGTGTCACCCCGAGACTTTCCGGCAATTAGCCAAGGACTGATTTTACTTGAATATTAATTTCATAAATAAAATCGATGTGCGCCCTCTCTCGGCCGTAGGACTAACCCGGTTGCATTAGTGTCCAACCGCCTCAGGCGGCGCGTCGGGCCAAGCGCTAACAGATTACGTTAATATTTGTTTAAAGTGTATGGCGGAATTTAAGTAGTATTAGTTTAGCTTGTATCATTGATTTTATTACACTATAAAATCAATGCTTGTATTGAAGATATTCCAACCAAAATTTCACAATGTGATTTTCGCCCAACAAGGCGAAACTTCAGGTCTAATATTTCGTTTTTCTCCAATTTATAATGTCTAACAACCGCGATAGCCGTCAATAAGATTATTCTTCTTTTTCGCAAAAAATAAAGAATTACTTTCTCTTGATATCCAAACAATAAAATTGGTTTCATTTCAAATAAATGTTAGCATAGAAATCTACCTCAAAAATACTTTGGTTTACTCACAGCGTTTTCTAATCGCCACACAAACACCTACTTAATTTTTAAATAATTTAATTCTACCGCTTGTTTCTTAATTAATTAATTTAATTCTTAATTTCTAACGCACAAACGCCGATATCTCAAATTATTTGTTTTTTGTATAAATTTTGTTTGTTGCAGCAGCGACGTTTTTGGGTTTCGTATTTCGCCGCGGCAATAAATGGGAGCCAGCGCCACCTATTGGTGGAACGCGGTAACCTGCTTAAGGCAGACCATCATTGATGCGCCCACGTTTCGGGTTTCACAATCTGAAGCTAGACGTCGCTACTGCGGTCTCTCAAACGCGCTTCGATAACTTATTTAACAATAATAACTTTATTTATCCACGATGCAAACTCATTAATATTTTGCTTATTTGGTAAATATTTCAAATTGGTTAATAGTCTAGTCTTTAGAAAATCGAAATTTTAGAAGCATTTCATATTACTTTTGGGCAAAAGGTCATTTCCCCTTATTTCGACCCTGATTAATCCGAAAATGCCGGCTGACCAAGCGAAACCACGACCGGAAGTGTGATATCCAAGATGGTGGCTAATATGGCCCTGAAACCCGAAATCGGCGCGGTAAAGCGTCATTTTGACATAGGAACGCGTCCAAATGTATATACTTGTATGTTTCTGAACGTGAGGAATTCAAACATATTGGTTGTTTTTTAAATATGGCTGCTAAGATGGCGCCAGCGCTCTAATACTCCTTTTTGACGTAAAACTGATCGTGACGTGTCTTGAAATATGTCTTTACGGGATAATTTCAAAAATCGACACCGAAACAACGTTTGAAATAAAACGTTAATTCAAATCTTTTCGAAAATAAAACAACCGGCTTCAGAAGCTCACTTCCAATCGGGATACTTGGGCAACTAGCATTTTTGGATTCAGCAGGGTTGAAATAGCAGGAAAAGACCTTTTGCCTTAGAAGTAATATGAAATGCTTCTTAAATTGAAACGAGAATTTTTCGATATTTTGCCTAGACTATAATGGAAGATGGCTCTTTATACGTACGTCATCTGAGACCTTCCACCTTGCATCGTTCCTGGCCTGCAAGTGGAAATACATTCTACATATTTCAAATACACGACAATACTCCCAGCGAACGATCCTGGATCGAAAGTCGGTACCTTTATTTAACCTAGTCTGAACCAGTTTATACGAACAGAGACCTAAGTTCCACGGACTTTTCTCCTGAACTAACCGTGTCTCTCGGCCAAAATCAATGCCTCCCTCGATCGTAGGTCGGTAGTCGGAGCTGATCTACTGATGATCCTGATCAACAGCATTGAGGCCACGAGTACATCAGATTTCTCGCCAATATGGACCCCCCCCCCCCCGCATAGCTAGAGCCAATTAAAAGAATAACGCATTCATAGATTTGGTTAACTATGGCACACTCCTCTGGTTAATAGTGTCAATAATTAGTCGCAAAATAGACACAATAATTAGTCTTTTTTTTTTTAAAAAAAAAAAAAGGTAATTTCCTTGAAAACCATAAGTAAATTCAACAATTTGTGTATGCAAATGTGTATTAACTAATCTATGTCAAAAACATTGCAGAAAAAAAAATATTTAGATTAAAAAATTACGCTAGAAATTTAAGTGGTTATACGTTGAGGTTAGCCTACATATGTACATGTAGAAACTTACTCTTTGCCCTAAGGTTGTTCTTCCGGATGTCACCCCTCACGTCCTCATACTTAGAAAAGTTCGCCATGTCTTTGAAACCATCCACATTTATCGTAACTAAATATGTCGATATGGCCACCACTGACAGGATAAACCGTAGCCGCGACATCTTGCCTAGTGTCTCATAGGAAGTAAAACAACGCTATTCTTTGCTAATTGTTTTAAAACTGGTTCCAAAGTAAAAGACATTCGAATTAATTGCCTCGTTTCAAAACCGCTTATTTTTTCTGGATACCTATCAATGAAATGAATAAAATTAACCTGCGCGCCGAATTTATACAAAATATTTCGCTGAGACGAATAAAATACTTGCGTTTTGGTTTCCTCATGCCTGTAATTTATGAAAAGAATAATTAAAGCTTCTAAAAAGAAATACGAATTATTGAGATATTAAGGCCCATCGACACTAGAAAGACACTTTCGTGGGTCTGTTATTAAAATTCTTTAAAATGACTTTGCTATAAATTATACAGCGAGTCTCAGAACTGGACCGACAGACTTTAGGTGGTGATTGATAGCTTTGGTAAAGACCTACCTAAACATCAAAACATGTGTTAGCAAAATAGCAAAATGTCATAGGTTTATCATGAAAAATATTTTTGAGGAAAAACAGTAAAAAAACGATCTTCATAGAAAAAGTTACTAATAGGGGTTATTAACTTATTAAGTTGGTTAATAATAATTTAATATTTTTTAACTCACGATAGTCTAAAGAACGACGCAAGGCTGGAATCTCTATTTTTTTCGAAAATTTAGTATGTGTCCCAAAACTAGACCTAAAGTCCTAGAACTAGACCTATGTAGTGATTGCTTTGGTAAAGACCTACATTATCAACGAAACATGTTTTCAGATTAATCTTATAGTTTTCGCATTCTAAATATTTAAAAAAAATAAAACTGATTATAAAATAAAATGAAAATAAATTAATTGGAATAAAATAAATAAATATAATAAAAATTACATAATATAGATTTAAGTATAAAATATTATTAGGTAAATCTGTAGTCACATTAAACTTACTAGATCTTTATCTAACTATTCGTATAACATTTGTATTTAAAACATGTTATTATACCTTATTCTTTGAGGACGAAAATGCAGCTAAGCCCAAAATTCCTTTTCAGTAGCATAAATTATTTTCAAAATACATTTTGCTTGCTTTCATTTGAAAAGGTTTAAAAAAAGACTCTTTGCGCGTGTGTTTCTATTTTATTCTTTCTGCAATATCGACCACAACATATTTATTTAGTTATCTATTATCACTCACATAAATCATTCACACTGATAAATTGAAACGACATTCAGTAGTAAAAGTCCAGTTCCTTAGACATTTCAAAGCAAAAAGGAAGAAAAACTTTACAGCAGATAGATAGAAGTTAACTCAGCTATAACAAAAAGAAACTTTGATTTCATGTCAAGGGAAAATATTTATGGAAGAAAAACCATAAGACACATTTTAATGGGATCTCACTGCAGAGTTGAAATCTTAAAAATATTTTGTAACATTTTCAATGAAATTTTTATAATTAAATTACAAACAATTAAATAAAATAGGTAAAACAGAAGAGTGTTTAAGCCTTTGATCACATGATTGTTATTATGATCATATAATCAAGCTTATTAAAAGTATCAATATTAATCGACTACTAAACTTCTGCTAGTCGATATGTATGAAAATATTTCATAGCATGAACTCAATTTTTACAAGCTATTATTTACCTTGCAATGTTTCTTAGTATATATGGACACATTTATGTTAGGTTGTTTAGGTCAAATTTTTCAAGCTGAATTAGAACCACTTCCTTTTTTCCTATGAAGTTGAAATTTTACATCTTGGTTCAGTTCCAATGGAAATGCGTTTTTATCGTAAGCATGACCTGATTGTACACCCAAGATCGGCTCATGACGAGGCTACTTTTCCATCGTCAACAACAGACACACAATTTTGTATCTGCATTCAATTATGATAGGTCGTTCTAAATTTTTATTTATTTTTATTTAAGAATTAATTACTATAAAACATTGATTTGCTTACAAAAATAACAGGAACCGAATGGCAAAACCTTAACCTTTTGCTTATTTGATTCTGTCACCAAACTGGGACTAGCCCGTTCTAGGGTGGACAGGACTCTAATATTACAATCAAGTTTGCTTGATTGCTTGATTGCTTACAGATGTACAAGTTTTAGTAAAAAGCTAATAACACTAAATTGCCCTAAAATTTGGTCTTCAAAAAAAAAAAGGAAGTAAAAAAAAATACAATAATAATAAAAAATATTAAAAGATAATATAATACATAAAATGCAATTCCATTATATAATCGGCAATAACATAAAACAAATGTACCTATCTATGACATGGCTGCTGCACCCAGGGTTGGCTTCCGACGAGGGGACTCGGTCTACAGCACAAAAGCGACATGTTGTATAAGTATTCAATTAAGATAGCCCGTTCTAAGTTACACCGCAATTGGGCAGCTGCAACCAAGGTTGGTTTCCAACGAGAGGACTCTTCAACGAACAACAGCACAAACACGAAATACTGTATACGATTCAATTATGATAGCCCGTTCTAAGTTCCACTATGACATGGCTGCTGCACCCAGGGTTGGCTCGAGTCAAAGCATTTTAATAAAAGCTTGTTTTTAAAAATTGTGTTTTTACTATTAACTTATTAAACGTTTTTATTTAAATCGAGTAAGACGAAACATAAACAAACGTAAGCGATCATTCAGACGGGGATCCGCATGACAGAAATGTTTACAGGCATGCTTCAATAGGACCAAAGATGACACGAGAAGTCACAAATGCATATCATTACCCACCGCGTAATGTTATGCATTTGTGACTCGTAACATTTGTGACGCGTAACGTAACATTTGTGACGCAAAGATGACACTCATATCTCACCTAATTAAAGCCAATAGGAAACGGTACCTCAAGAAGAAAGCAGGTAACGGTTTAGAATACACACTAGGATAATAAAACAATGAATCAGGTTTCAGTATTACCGGTTTTTGTAGTATTTTCTTGAAATTCAACATTTTGGCGGTGAATGGCCTGAACATGGGAAAAACTATAGGTTTGGTGAGATTTGCGAAATCCAATAAGAACAGTCAGGATTTGGCTGCCGCTACTTAAACCAAATAAAATGATTCGAAAGCTGCTTATAATTCTATTAGTAGCCGTAACTTGTAGTCAAGTAGTGACATCTCGTAAAAAACACCACCAGGTGGAGAAAAACAGTCACAGTCAGTATTTTTCGGTTTTTACAAAATACGAGGATATACGGGGTGATATTCGAAGGCAGGATTTGAGAGAAACGAGTAAGTACTCATATAATTATTATGCTGCAGTCATATCGCAAATAAAAACATAGTTATTATAAATAGTATAAAATGAATTTACCGCGTGAAGTATGTAGAACCCGACGTTTCGGCGATGTTGCAACCGCCGTTGATCAGAATAGAGTGTCTACCCCGGACGACGGCGGTTGCAACATCGCCTAAACGTCGGGTGCTACAAACTTCACGCGGCAAATTCGTTTAATCCTTTTTATAATGTTAAGAACCACGATATTCTTCCATTTCATAAAATCTTAATCTCTGAATATTACTCATATTCACATGTAGCTCGTTCGAATAAGTGACTTATAAAAGCAAATTAGTCTACGACAAATTCTCTACGAAAACTGTTAAATTTACGTTTTAATTCATATTGGGCCCGATTGCGTTTCTTTGTGAACTAAAACTGAAATTAGTTCAAGCGAACGAGGTAGAGCAATACCTTAGAGCGGAATATGAAACGAACATTCGTCGATAAAAACTACCTATCGAACTTATATTCGTTCGAATAAATTTGAACATATTTCGTGCTTTGTTAGATTCAGAGGCTTTATCTTTGGTAGGTAGTTTTAATGCAAAAAGGTGACAATCGTTCATTTCACATTCCGCTCTAGCGTATTTCTCTGTCTCGTTCACACGAATTAATTTCCGATTTTAGTTCACGTAGAAACACCATCAAGCCCATTATCTATGATAATTATCAAAATACCTCAGAATGCCTATAGCCCAGTCAAACAGGTAATTTTAGGTAAAATCACTGATAAGTGGTAATGCTTTAAAACTTGGCATAGAAGTTCATTTTTAGAATGGGATGAATCGAAATAGGTTTTTGATGGTTACAATTCTGTTTTTTGTGGAGTAATCTTCCGTTAATATAAAACTCCTCTATGAAGTGTTTAAAAAAAACATTAAAAGAAGCGGTTTTTTTTGTTTTTCTTTACTTTCCCGGCCAATCAATTTTTTTTTAGATATAGAGGGAATATTTATTTTGACCCCCCCCCCCCCCATTAATCACAATTTACAGATTGAAGTCTGCTTGTGTGTATGTGCCTGTGTGTGTGTCTGTGTGTGTGTGTGAGAGAGAGAGGGTGTGTGTTGTGTGTGTGTGAGAGAGAGATGGGGTGTGTAAGGGTGTTTGTGTGTGTGTGTGTGTGTGTGTGTATGTGCGCGCGCGCATGTGCGTGGGTGTGTGTGTGGGAGCGTGTTTATGTGTGTGTGTGGAAACAAAAGTTTCATCCGATTGAGCTGAAATTTAAAATGCATGCATCATTTGGTCATGGCAAGTGTTAAAAGATTGGGGTTAAAATCGGTCCACTTTCTTTTATTTGTTATAATTGTACTTTTTCCGCTGGAAAGTTGCGGGCTGAAGGTGTGTGTGTGAGTTTGTGTGTGTGTGTGCGCATGCGTGTGTTCTGGAAATTATCCAAGCAACAGAAATGAATGACAACACAGTAGACCTGGGACTTCCGGATTTCCAAGACGCTTTTGTTGACTTTTAAGATAAAATTGTACACAATCCACGTTAATATTATATAGTTTTTACCGCATTTTAGTACTTGACCCCGAAACATGTTTCAAACGTGCTTGGGGACTATTAAACAGATATCGGGGACATTTCAACATTAATTAAAAATAGCATTCGTTTAATCGCGAATAGCATGTAGGTATAAACATGTGATAAAATATTACCAAGCTGTTAATAGTAATATGGTTCAGGTCATTTTTAGAGAGAAAGACCGTATAGTTATCGTTGTCAGTCACTTTGTCTTTGCCTTTGTGTCTTAGTTCTAACATCGAGATTTTGATTATTTACTTCTTATTTATATTTCTTATGTAATAATATATTACACAAGGCATTCTGGACTAAAATTATATGTTCGATTTAAATAATATAAGATTTATTAAAATTTACATTAAAGAATGATCGATATATTTTATTTAAATGTCACCAGGAAGAGTGTTTCTATTGTCTGCATACAGTTTTTTTGCAATAAACATTCAAATATATTTTAAACGTCAAACAATATCAATAATTTATTCATTGCCAACATTTGATCTTCAAGCCGCTACTTACTGGCCAGTATTACATTTCTCGCAGGCTTACACCTAACCTGGCTCTATAGGCTTACACCTAACCTAACCTGGTGCTAAAAAAATGAGAACTTAGGCACCTTCGTTTTTTTGTTGGTTCCGTATTGGTATCCGTATCAGTATATGGGTCTTAATTTTGAAAGCTCGTTCACTCGCTCGCCCGCCCGCCGTCGTCTCGTCACCGCACGCTGAATGTAGTATGCCAAACTTTCACTTACGCGACTGTGTAGGTACATGCTGACTACAATTGCCCTTATTGTCCATATACGACTATTGAGAAAGTGAGTAAAATAAAGTACCTTGGAGTTATTGTAGATGATAAGCTCAACTGGAAGGACCAAATACAGTGTACTGCATCAAAAGTCCGCCAACTTATTCACATATTTAAGGTACTAAGGAGTGTAATCTCAAAACCCTTAATCAAAACCATATATTACGCTTTAGTCAATAGTATACTATCATATGGGATCCTTGGATGGGGTGGCGCGTCACTTTCAGCTCTAGATTCCTTGATTAAGGCTCAAAAGTCAGTAATTAGGGTAATAAATAAATAGCCGTTTAGGTTCTCCAGCGACCACTTATTTAAAGAGTTCCGAGTCCTAGACATACGCCAATTATATGTGAAAGTATCGACAATATTTTATTACACCCACACAGAGCGGCATATGATTAAATCTCACACTATCAGAACACGCGCAGTTACAGCCATGCAACATGATGTTCCCCTTATGAAAACTAAATTCGCCCATAGACATTTTTCTTTTCTAGCTGTCCGACTACACAATAGAATAAATTCGGAATTAAAAGTGAAGTTAGATACCATACGAGGAAGAAAAATTATGACGGAATGGTTGATTGAGCTAGGAAGGAACGAAACGGAGAAATTAGTTAATTATAATGCTGTATAAGAATACCAAACTACATAAAATTACTACTTTTATGTATATGTATAGATTATATGTATAAATGTATATATGTGTATGTATATGTGTAGATGTATATATTTATATGTGTATGTGTATATATGATTATTTAATATTATTATTTATATTATGTTACTAAATTATAAGTATATGTAAAATTTGTGTAAATATAGAGCTACCACGTAAAGCAATGCTACATTAGGTCACACTTACCAACTAAAAAAAAAAAAGGAAAAAAGAATACATAAAAGTCTACCTTAGTACGGGCATTACTCCAGCAAGGTAGATTTTAATCTTATTAATCTAGTATTATAAATGTGTGTGAAATATTAATAAATAAATAAATGTCGAAATCTATAAAAAATATTGACACAAGGTTTTCAGGGCAAAATATAGATATAAATTAACAACTACTTACCATAATCGGCGCTCATCTTCCCTTCTTTGATATAAAAGCCAATGCTGAGCAAACATCTTTGAAATCACGAGAGAAACAAGAGCTACATGGCTGTCAGAAGAAGACTGCTCCATTTAGAGCATTCTTAGTTAAGACTCCGAACAAAACCCATCCGCGATGACACTTATAGAAACGGAATACGAAAAAGAGTCTACATAGACGGTACTTAACGCCAATTTAAGAGCCTGATAGCCTCTACATAAACACGCTCCAGTTAGAACCCGTGAAATGGAATATCAAAGCATCAGTTAAAAAATAGGCGTCGTGTTAGCGCGTTTTTAGGCCCCAAGTTAATCACCAGCGAGGAACGGAATACGGGCTATATATAGAAACGAAATTGCAATCCTAATTTTAGTTAGTTCTAAAATATAAAAAATTAGGCACCATTCCTATTATTTTGGTATTCCATTTCCTTAATTATAAGAACGGGTCTTTATTCCTAGACTTTTCTGTTTTGTCTATGGTCGTTCCTAATCGGTACTAAATTTGACAGTTCAGCGTAAACACCGCTTCATGCTTTCCCGTTTTCAAACGGAATTTCCTTGTGCGTTTCGTTACACGAATATTCGCGTAAATTGCAGCAAAATGCATCTAAAAATCAAAAGGAGTTGTTAGCACTAATTACTAATTACTAAATAATAATTAGTTATTACTAATTACTAAATAAAAAATAATTACTTATTACTAAATAAAAAGTAATTAGTTAAATACTAATTACTAAATAATGTTGACTGTTTTGCAACGCAGGTGGCATTGCCATAGTCATTTCCTTGCCATTGCAGTTTTCGGAAAATTTGAAAACCTGAAAATTTGTAAACCGTCAAATATTTGTTTTTGAAATATGCACCAATCTGTAGACCTACTGAAATACCTACTACTTTTCACTCATAATGATTTTCCATACATCTTTAAAAAAAACAGCGTAACTAAAAAAAAATGGGCCCGGTTCAAAATTAAAGAAAACACACCCCCCCCCCCCTGCTTATTTACATTCATTATGACATATAGGATGTAATTACTATAAACTTAGCTACATTACATATTTATATTGTAGCTAATTATAAATCGGCGTTTTATTTGGGGTTCAACAAGCTCCCAAGAATTTCAATGGGACACACAGGATCACATAAAACAGTGATGGGGTTGATGTTCGAAAAAAATCCTAAAAATTACTGGATGATATTTCTCCACCTTTGAATGTTGGTGATAAAATAAAAACAATAATGTCACTATTCATTACTTTATTTTGAGTAGAACTAACAAGTGCAAAAGACTAAAAAATACACACCTAATATTATTACAAATGTACCAATTTTGCATATTATACATTTCTAGAATGGTTTCCTTCTAGATTTGCACTCTGCAAAATCATCGATCAGTTTTGAGACATCCATTTTATCGGCTTCCTTAGCTTCAGCAGATTGGATTGAACGTCGAACGTAGACTGAAATTACATTTCGGGCACCTAAACTACCGTGAGCCCCGGTGCGCCGCACCGGCTGCACCGTCTTAGTTACGCCACTGCTGGAGAGATACCATCAAATCTAATATACTTTCTAATTGAGAGTCATTCCCTTGAATATTAGCGGTTATATTTCAGCCTTTCCTCCATGATTATAACTTTTACTTTTATATCTATTATTTTCTCGTAATCACACCATTTTGCTGGACCTAAATATTTACTTTTAAATGTTTCAGTATGCAAAAACGTCAGACTATGGATTCTCCATCGCCACGGAACGAGGCTTCCGCTCGTCCCTGAAATAAAAGACCTAGAAAGTCTTCTAACATTGAAACACGCCATTGTGAACAACCACAAAAAAGGGAGAGGGGAACTGTCAAAACAGCAGCTCGAGTCAATCGAATCGTGGACGTTTAATTCCAGCATAATCGAAACCGCGGGTCATCTAACCCTATCCGGGTTTGATGAGACCCACAGGATCGCAGCGAGGTTGAAACAGACATTTCCAGAATTGCTAGACGTGAAATACTCGAATGACACTTTTTACTTTCGACATAGCAACACACAGAGGACTGCTAACACAGCGTACTCTTTCATAGATGAACTTTTTGGAAAAGGCGCTCACGAGTATGCTGATATTGTAAAAATGCCGAAAAATGAGGATATTTTACTATACGTAAGTCTTTCGGAATTCTATGTTTTTACACGACTGCCCAACAATAAAGGAGTGTAATGTGTTCAGAGTCCATCTATATATGTTTTCCGTTTCTTTACTCCACCATAACTTCGAAACACTCGAACCGATTTAGAATTGTGTGGTATTGTTAGAATCGCTATGTCACCTTGAGTATCATAGGGTACCTTATCTGTCTAAATATTAAGTAAGCAGTTGTCTAAATGCCCAAATGTCCAAATGTCCAAATGTCAATAAATTAACATATATATTATGTTTAGTGTGAAATGAAAGGTCTGATTGAGTACATTCTAGAAATATATACAAGTATCTATATGATTAAATACATAAACCGCAAATATTTCGAAGACTCGTGGTTGTTTGACATTATAAATAGGATAAGACTAATTTACCGCGTGAAGTATTCCGCGGAATTTCACGCGGTAAATTCGTTTTATCCTATTTATAACAGAAATATTTCATTAAAAGGAAGGTTAAAATATTATATATATAAATATAAAAAATATTATAAATACAATAATTCACTTTCTGTAACGGCAGACATGTTTTTTATTCTTTTCAATATATTTACTTGTTAATGTTGTGACCCCCTAGGATCACTCGAAATATCAACAATAAAGTAAGTAGGTATTATTGTTAGTAATATTTTGTCTCGTGATTGCCGATGATGTGTTCGACGTCAATGCTCTTAACCCCAGAGAGATAAACTTTTATCTCTCACTTTAAAAATAACCATGAATCTACGCATTAGTCATCTAAGTATATGAAAACAGTATAGTATATATTAAGTATACGGTAAAGCCAGTACAGTTAAACAAAACATATGATTATAAATAGGGCCCAGTGGCATAGTGGTTAGGTCACCTGATCTTACATTGTAAGTTTCCGGATTCGATTTCCGGCTGGGTCACCATTTTACGTTGGGGTAAAATTAGCGGATTTGCATTTTCAATTCTGTCGATCGAATGCAATAACAAAACACACACTTACGCACATGTTGCACGCACACTTACAAATAAACACTTCATAGTGGCATTGATTTTATAGTGTAATGTTAATTACAAATTACACTAATTATAAATTACACTATAAAATCAATGATAGTGGGGTTGGTTGTACGAGATTGTCGTATGACAATAAACCCGCCCATTGTGAAATTTCATAATAAAGAGTAGAAACAAATAAACATAAACAAAGAGATGCAAAGCAATGACCGCTTAATACTTGAAAATGTGCCTCTGTCGATGCGGACAAATATTAAGAAAACAATTTTTCCTAAGAAATATGTAACACATATATGAAGTTGTCGTTCTATAAAGGAAATTTCAGTCCAAAACTTTGTAGAAAAAATATATATTTAATTAATAGCAATACTGACCCCTATTATTTATGCAGATTTGTCATTTTAATGAGAGTTGCTTAATTCCTCTGCTGTAAAACTCTCGTGGACAGAAGCCAACGAATGCTTTGAAGGCGTTTTTCATCGACTCTTTGAAGTGTTTTCCCTTGTAAAAAGGTAACACATATATTAGAAATGAAAGAAAAATACAAAATCAAATGAGTAATCGATAGTACGACGCGCCCTGGATATTATGCGCTTAAGTGATAAAAGTTTTTTTCAAAACATGAATTTGGCGCCCCCTAAATTTCCGCCCGGGCAGGTACCACGCCTGCCCCCCCCCCCCCCCTTCTTCAATCTTTAATACTTGTAACTGATATCGGTTGAATACCTGATATCGGTTGAATACGTTTAAGAGGACGTCTTATTTGTCGCCACAGTGTTCCCTTTAACAGCTAATTCATCAACTATCTTTGAAAATAAAAAGCAGCTAAACAAAATAAGCGAACCAAACCGTGAAAGAAGCTTTCGTTAAAATTCTTCAGCGATTTTGTCTATGAGACGACAATTCTAATTAGCGAACTTTCCTAAAAAATATTTAATTTCTAGTAACAATTGTAGTTAACACAAGTAGATCATGGTTAGTCACATTTCTGACCGCAGAATAAACCTTGAGATTGTCAGCGTAAAGAAACAAAGACAATATTTTCTTCCAACCACTCATCACAGTTCCTGTTTCATGAAGTTAATATGTATTTTTTTCTTTCAGCCTAGTGAAGCATGTGGCAAACTGTACATTCTCACTAAAGATATTCGCAAGCTTTTTGAAAGATCTCTAAATTTCACGAAAACGGATGATTATATTAATGTAAGTAATCAGAACTCTTATTAAATTACAGGATTGGCCAGAATAAAAGTTTTTATTTAATTATTAGAAGAATATTGAAGTTTAGTTTTAGTTAAAAAAATAACAAGTTGGGCGATAAATGAGACGACAAGATACGCTCAAGGAAAATGCAAATTTCTGATTTTAGATATTCAGCAAAGAAGTCGATTAACCATCACAAGTGCCTGTCAAACGAAATTGAACGTCGAGTAACTTTTAATATGTAGGGGTTTATGTAAGTATATAAAACACGGGTCAACGAGAAACACGGGGAAGCCATACATTTTTCGCACAGGCTAGGTACTCATAAATATGCACGCGGGAATCCAGCGAGGGTAATTTTATTTTATGGTTCGTGTAGGCGGATAGGTTAATGCGAGGCAAGCGATTTATTATCAATTATTATTAGCTGTTTAATCAATTTTAGTGTAATGTGAGACCTCCTTGTCCGTCAAACGGGGCTAGACGTAAAGTCGTGGTGGAGCGCCTTAGCGAGAGAAGAAGAGTGCGCCCGCGAGGAGAAGGGTTGCGCGCGCTGATCAGGTTGGTCAAGCGCTCGGTGGACAGGAATGGGGTCTCGCTCCGTTAAAAAGGCTACTTACAAAAAAAAATGAGTCTTCAAACAGTCTATTCTTCTTTGAATAAATAATAAAATTAAACATTATATTTAAATAATAAAAAAACCATTATTTGGCCTCATTTACGTTTAATTAAAATTCATTTCCTTATAAGCAACAGCATTAAAAATTAAATTACAACCTAATATTTAGTGTGCGCCCCCATAGAAGACACTGTCTCTTACATGTGAATCAGCGCACTTGCAATTAGTTTTTAATGCATTCTCTGAGTATTTTGGGCCAGTTGCCGGACGGCCAGACACCTAACAAATAAGAAAGATCTGTGGGTCTTTCCACAGATCTTTCTTATTTGTTAGGCGTCTTTCTTTTTTTTGTCTAAAGATTCCCAAAATGGCTCAATTAAATTATGATCGGGACTCTGGCAGGCCAATCAAACAATCCCTAGCACGTTTCTTTGTTCCATATTTTATATCATGTTTGCTGTGTCCTTGGGGTCGTTGACTTACTGCAGGATAAAGTTATTCTCAATCAAGCTGCGTCCAGGTGGAATAGCATACCACCCTAATATTTTTATATAACCATCTGCAGTCAGTCTCTCAGCTGTATTCTGACCAAGGGGCGGAACACACCCTCATTTACTTCACACTTGACAATTCTTACGGCATCAACGTTCACCACTCGTACAACTTTACTTCTTTGGCTGATCGAAGGATGTACCATGATCTAGTCTTCCTACATAAAATCTTAAACAACAAATTAAACTGCATGGACTTGGTCCAACTAATACATTTCCGGACCCCATCAAGAACGACAAGACAGTCCTCATTGTTTCACATTAGCCGTTGCAATAACAACTACCGTAAAAACTCTTTCTTAAACCGTGTGTGTAGGGTTTACGATGATCGATACGCATCAATAGATATCTTCGCTGAATCGAACATTGGATTCAGAAATTTGTTAAAGAGGGCGATATTTAACACTTAATATTTAAAATTTTATTATTATTATTATTTAAAATTTATTACTTATTATCTACTGTTTGCACTTGTACTTATTCATACCAACGTACCTGTCTCAACTTCAAGTGGACACCCATCAACATAATGTATTTTTTTTCCTATGTTCCTCCTTCCCTTCCTGGTCCCTCCCTTCCTATCCTCTTTCTTTTCTCGTTTTTTTTTCTGTCTCTTATCATTTAGATAATCTTGATGTTAACATTTAGTGGAAAATTGTCTCTGGTGTAATTTGTATATCTATCTTGTTTGGCTACTTACTTTTATACACTGTTATTTTCCTGAATAAAAGAAAATAAAAGAAAATAAATAAAATAGAGCCTCCCTCGTGCTTAACTGATGAAGCTAAACACGGATCTTTATATTATTCTCCAGGGCGACTGCAAACAAATTGGCGGCTATTAGTTCCGGAAATTTGGAATGTAGGCGTACCTGTTCAAAGGATCCTTTTCCACTGCTCCATGGACTAATATTTATGTGCTTGGGCAAAATTTCATCGTCCTTGATGATTATTCTTTCGACCTAATGGTTTCCGCTTGGCTACACACCATCAAAGTTTATTTATTAGTAGGACTGTTCGAACCGCCGATGGGGTCATCGAAACGCAGCACGACTCTGTAAGATTACGGCTTGGCTTTTTTTGACCTCAAGGATTAGTCCACTATATAGTGCTCCCATGATTTGTCAAGTTCAAGATGCAACTACTCAAAAATAGCAGGGGTGTTCAAAACAAAACCATTTTTCAAGTAAGACCAGACCATTTTCCAATATTTTAATTGATTTACAACCCACAGAAGTTTTAGAAATGTTAAATAAAGTTTCATGACTCCTCCGATGAATGAACAATCCCAACAAAAAAAAACGGGATGGGTGCACCAATAACTTTCAAAAATACGACTCCGTTTTTATTGTATAAAGAAATGTTCGACGACTTTATTCCCTGCAGTGTATATAAACACAAACAGCTGCTTTGATCGCTCGGGACGCCGAATTAAGATGAGACGCACCGGAGAGGTAAGCCACGCAACACGGATCACAGTCAATGCGCCGTTTTAGGGGAGATCTATTTCGCTCTACAATGCACACCTCTAGCTTGAAACATTACAAGATGTATTTGGCTACAATTGCGCGGTATATTTTGTCCAGGGGGGAATTTAACGTTTCATTGTCAAAACTTTAATTATTTTAATTGTTAAGTTAATTTAACTACTATTAAAATGGGTATAATGTTTTGGTCGCATCTGGTATTTTTCTTCAATTATGTTCACAATATATTATAATACCAAATTTTAACAAAAAAAGGACTCCAAAATGTTTTATAAGTGCAGCAGCTATGTCATGGTGATACTTAGAACGGGCTATCATAATTGAATGCGTATACAAAATTGTGTGCCTGTGCTGGTGAATATTGAGGAGTTCCCTCGTTGGAAGCCAACCCTGGGTGCCGTAGTCCTATCTTGGTAAAACTCAGAACGGCCTATCGTAATTTAATGCATATACAAAATTTCGTGTATGTGCTGTTGACCAACCCTGGGTGCAGCAGCCATGTCATGGTGAAACTTAGAACGGGCTATCATAACTAAATGATTATACAACATTTCGTGTCTGTACTGTTGACCGTTGAGGAGTCCCCTCGTCGGGAGCAAACCCAGGGTATAGAATCAGGTCATGCTTACCATTAAAAAAAATGCATTGTCATCGGAATTGAAGCAACATGTAAATGTTCAACTTCATATGATAATATTTGAGGAGTTCCCTCAATTCCTCATTGATGCCATCATTAGAACAGGATTTTGATTAAAATGGGACCAATCTGTAAGTATATCCTTTCAAATAATAAAAGAATTTTCCAAATCGGTTCGATAATAGGAGTTCTGAGGTAACAAACTTTTTAAAAAAAGATGCAACCGAATTGATAACCTCCTCCTTTTTTGAAGTCGGTTAAAAATAGGACCATGAGGAAGATTAATACGAAGCAGCCCGAGGTATACACTTATTAATACATGATATTATGGAGGTACAGAACAAACCTGATGGATTCTATAACTGTGTCTTTCCTGAATTAGTTAAAGAAGATATTGAGTGCTTGAGATATTGCGTAAACACATGTATTAATTTCGAAGCCGGGATCAAAAAAGCTGTATTATCTAGTTATTTTTTTGCAAAATCTAAAGTTTTTATCGTCGTCTATTTATTATTATTATTAAAATATATTATTTTTTGTATTTTTAATTTATTTATTATATATTATGTAATCTAATATCACTATATTTCTACGTTTTTTCTATGTTAATCGGCGCAAAAAATATATTCATGTAGTCCGCCATCACAATTTTCGTTATTAAAATATTATCAAAATATACACTCGAGCCCAAAGTCAGTTTCAATAAGCGCTGTCATCTGTTAACATTCAGTTAACGACAAAAATACTATGTTTTATTTACAGGCCCTGAAAAGTCTCTCCAGCCACCTCGGCTTCAAAGAAGCCCTTGGCTACCGCAACCTGACTGCGATCTTCAGTGCTTGCGCCTACGACTCGGCCTGGTTTCAAGCGAACACAACAGCAGGAGTCTGGTGCGCAGCGCTCAACGAAAAATCTAGAGAGGTCGGCGAATACTTTTATGATCTAGCGTTGAGCAAACTCAGCGGCTACAGCAACAAGATCGCCGAACGCGCCTATTGTGCAGCCCCGCAAGACTTGTGGGAGACTTTCTCGTCGGCTGTCGAAGACCTGGATATGCCCTACAAAAACGAAGCCGTAGTCGCGCACTTCACTCACGATTACGTCATAATGGGGATGCACACGACCCTTGGACTCCTGAAGGACTACCCGCCGATGACGCCTTACAACTTCGCCCAGCAACACCATCGCAAGTGGAGATCTAGCGAAGTTGTTCCTTTCGCCTCCAACATTGTAGCTGTGCTGCAGCAGTGCGAAACTCCTGATAAAATATCAAATTTTGAAGTTATGCTTTTCAGGAATGAGAAGCCCTGGACTGATGTACCTTTGTGTCCCGGGGGAATTTGTTCTTGGAGTAATTTTAAAAGATTTTTTAAGCCTGTCGCTGATGAATGCAAGTTCGAGGAGTTTTGCTAATTGCTATTTTTAATGTAATGTAATTAAATTTAATTCGGAATTTACATTAATACACAGTTAAATGGACATGTACAATAAAAATATAGATAAAAATCCAGTTGCAAGAAACTGAAAACATGATATTAAAAAAAACTGTTGTCAGTGATCCTATTTTAATGTCACCTAACTGGGCTATAGCCTGTTCTAAGGTGGATATTTAAATGTGTATAAATATGAGTGCAACCTATATAAAATCTAAGTTATGGCAATTATGGCGATTATAACCTAATTAAGGCGACAATGAGCTCGATTGCGTTTCTCTTGAATTTAAATCGTAAATTAGTTCATGTGAACGAGACAGACCAGTACGTCAGAGCGGAATGAGAAATGAACGGTTGTCACTTTTCCGCATTAGAGCTACCCACCGAAGATAAAGCAGCTAAATCTAACACCGCGCGAAATGCGCTTAAACTTATTCGGGCGTCTATAAGTTCGATAGGTAGTTTTGGTGTGGGAAAATCGACGATAGTTCATTTTATATACCTTTCTAACGTATTGCTCTGTCTCGTATAATTAACTAAGCTCCTATTTTAGTTCACGAAGAGACGCAATCGGGCCCAATGAACGTAAATATCATAAATTACATTTTTTTGGTTATTTTTGAATCGTGTCGTTGTGAAATAACCAATGAAGTTAGCCAAATAAAAAAAATTTAAAAAAAATACCATTTATAATTACTAGTGCTACCTATTTTAATACAATAGCTATTTCTGCGCATTTTTTGAGAAAATTTCAGTCGCGTTTCTGTACGTTTATTTTTGGTTTACTGCCTATACTGCGCAGCGCTATACTGAACAAACTGTCAGTCAGGTGACAAGTGATAAAATTTCAGTTTATATAAATTTCGTTTTTGTTTCTTAAGATGTGCAATAAAGAATCTCTATCTATCTATTATCGAAAGATTTTTTGATATCGGACTGTGCGTTCGGGTTACAAAATTTAAAACTGAATGACTTAAGTCACAATTCGTTTAAAAGTCATGTCGAAATTCACGTTTAGGGCCTTGACAATATTAAACGTTTTATTCGACTTAAAAAAAATATATCTCCAATTAATGTTATTCTTCGTATGGATAACCTGATTAGAGCTGTTTAGAGCTGATTAGAGGTGATGTACAAACCCATCTGCGCCCAGCGTTTTAAAAGTTCTAGTACCTTTCATCTTACTACTAGCATTGATTATATATGGTATTAGATGTACGTTTTGGCAACCCTTCTGCGCAGGTGTCGTCCTCTTTGATAGAATTGTCCGTCGAAACTAATCTGTTTTGGCCTTGTATAATAATATTGATAATGAATGGTTTTTTTTTTAAAAAAGACTGATTGATTATAAAATCCCAATACTTGATGAAAAAACCATTGACAACAACAATACAATATATTTTTTAGTGTTATCTGTCGCATTTATATATAGGCCGACTATATCACGCAAATAATACGGAGAGATATAATGCCTATCTATTATTTACAATATTATCAATCTTATTGTCAAGTGCGCAATTATTACTTATGCCAAATTTAAAATTGGCATATTTATATAAGCAATATAAAAATAATAAGAGCTACGATTTCAAAATTCAGTGATTATTATATTATTATTTTATTTCGAGCTAGGATATCGTATAGGCGTGTTTTGATCGCCATCTATAGTGCGCCGCCATACTGCCATACCACGAACGCCGCCATATTGATCATAAGAGAATATTAATGAATGTTTGGAATTGAATTGGAATGTTTTGGAATGTTTTGAATTTGGAGAGAATATTAATGAGTGCCACCACATACACGTTACTCGTTGTAAGGCGTTGAGCAAAGATCAATGCCTCTAGTTTACATTTTAATGTCAACATTTTACAAAAATACAGATTTTTACGATTCTAAACATCACAGGCTTGCTTTTTTATTTCAAATATTTAATTTCACAAAATCTTGGAACCAAAGACGCTAAATACATTAAAATTGAGAGTAAATGGAAGGTAGGCTATAGAAAAATGTATATCGACAGCCAAAGAAGAAATATGAACCATTGAATTGAGTATAAAATGTTGCTAAAAGATTTCACATATGAAGATTTTTGTTTAAATTGCTAGTATAGTACCTACCTATTACAATAAAATAGAAAATTACACATTTTATATTCACAAAGCTTGTAAGTATTTTTCGAAAACTTTGACTCACGATCAACAAAATACAGTGTAACTGCTTCGATAAGTTCGGACAGAAGTTCAAAACAGATATACTTCCGCTCATAAATGATGACCTAATTTAGT
This sequence comes from Micropterix aruncella, assembly GCA_944548615.1. NCBI lineage: Eukaryota > Metazoa > Arthropoda > Insecta > Lepidoptera > Micropterigidae > Micropterix > Micropterix aruncella. The sequence goes on from OX155958.1 coordinate 8,484,565, forward strand.
CTATGTCAGTTATCTGTATCTATTAGCGAATTTAGCACATATTAACCCGTCAATCATATGCGATATCAATTTTATCAATATCAATTTTAGTAACATATTGTAAATATTAGTGATGGGTCATTCCAGAACCCGGTGCAACCCGAAGTGACCCATTCTCTGTCTACTGCAGAAAAGTCAACTCTCAAAAGAACCGTTCGCGTCACCCGGAATGACCGACTGTATGCGGATGCGGGCGGAGCCGGACACAGCCGGCTCCACGGCTACGGCTCGGAGAAGCGAACGATGGATCATTCTGGGCGCACCCGGGATCTAATAGCCGGCTCCTCGGAATGGAATGCCGCGTCGGTGCGGTGGAGTGGTAAAGCCAAAGGAAGGAGCTGTCTCCTTGGAATGGAATGACTAGCCGGTGCGATATTTGTCGGGTTCGAATTCGGAGTAGCCGCTCTTCCGAATCCATTCTTTGCTGATGGAATACGCTCCGAAATGGGCTAAAACTAGGAATATGAATAATGTGTCGTTAGTACATACATCGATATGTTATCAACATTTAATTTTGAAAGATAACACATTAATACGATATTCATCATCACCGACGGATCAGGAACCAATGGACGTTTTGGGGGAGGTGTGTACGGACTCAAAACCAACCACAAAATCAGCATTTCCATAAACAATATGTCACGGTTTTCTAAGCCGAAGTGTTTGCCATATTGGAATGCAAAAACTCCAAAGTCGACTTGACGTTAAAAATAGAAAAATCCTCATCTGCTCTGACAGCAGAGCAGCACTGCGCTCTGGATTAAACCACCACAGAATCTTCTGTGGTCTGAGACTCTATGCAAGAGCTCAACAAATTGGGAAAAGCCAACAAAATCACCTTAATATAGGACACCGGGCCATCAAGGCATACCCATTAACGAAGAGGCCGATAGACTGGCAAAACTGGACATACTGGAATGCCCGGTGGAGCCAGTTGTTGGGGTCCCTATCGCTATAGGTAAGAAAATCTTCAGGGACTGCTTGGAGCAAGAATATCGAAGTAACCAGGCAAAGGCCTTGATGGAGCAACCACTTCCTAAGAAAACCAAGACCCTACTTGACATGAGCAAGAAGTACCTTAGAACCACTATCGGTCTCCTCACCGGATACACGACCCTTAGAGCACATCTATTCAACGTTTGCTTGACCGAGAGCAAGGACTGCCGAATATGTGGCGAAGAACCTGAAGACAGCATACACATCGTTGGTCGCTGCCCAGGCCTCGCCGCAAAAAGACACAGTTTGCTGGGACGAGCCTTTCTCGAATCCAGCGATCTGCTCAACTTAAAGGTCAGTGATCTGTATGGACTGGTAAGCAGTACCGGGCTACTAGCAGGCCACTGACCCAACCACAAAAGACTAGTTACAAAAGGTGACATCAAGGGCTGGATACAAACCCCCCACTCCGTTTATTACTAATACTATTACTAATATAATGTTATAATATACTGAAAATAAACCCTATTGATAGGTATTTGAGAATGTAGGTAAATATATTTATCTAAATTAAAAGATAAATTAATCCAAACATACATGACGACATGGTGAAAGGGGACAAATAAAATAAAAAGATACGCTTCAGAGGGCAAAATAATGAGATAAGACCATTTAATCACCACGACGATGCAATTACAAAATGTCATCAGTTTGTTTGGAAATGGTTTGGAATGTATTTTGGTCAGGTCTTTACTTAGTGGTGTCTTCAATGCGATTAAATACAATAATCTACTAAAATGTATCATTTTAATTCAATGAGGTGTCAAAAAGCCGTATCTGTAGAATATTGGTGTATGTCTACTACAGTTATTAAGGATTGCATGATGTGATTTATTAACCGACTTCAAAAAAAGTACGAGGTTATCGATTCGGTTGCATTTTTTTTTAATGTGTGTTCCTCAGAACTCCGTCATTTATGAACCGATTTGGAAAATTCTTTTTTTATTTAAAAGGATATACATACTTCCAATCAGTCTTTTAACAAAATCCTGTTCTGATGATGAGATTGATAATGAATTGAGGGAACTTCTCAAGTATTATAATATGAAGTTCAATGACAATGTTGTGGGTTTTATTTATTTTGAATTATGATACCAGCCGGATAGCGTCGCTTAAAGGGAACGCACAAACCGGTTTTCACGCTCGCTGAAATATAATGCGGGTCATCACCAGAAGTGAAAGGTATATTCCCCCGCAAGCACGTATTTTGTGTCCTATAATCTCGCTCGCGACGTTTGCTAAAGGAAGTGAATTTCGCTATATCGCCATACCAACAAAACGCCATTCTCAGCAGTCCTGGTGCACCAGAAGAAGAAGAAGACACCGGCAAAAACTGGTAAGTGCACAACCCTTCTTTGTAGCGCTATCGTGGCTGGTGTAATAAGGCAATTTTTATGCTCACAAATTGGCAAACATCAATGGTAGATAGGTCTCTCCGCATCACCATTTTTATGGTCCTATCGAGACGGATGAAACCAGTGTTATATATAAATTCCTACATTGCTATCGAATAATATAAAATATAAAACACCGACATATACTTACATATTTTATACCTACCCGCCATTTATATATCTATATTTTGTACCTATTTACCATATATATAACATTACAATTTGCGCTTATATAACCACCAATATACCTAGTCGCTTTCACTCTGCTCGTATCCCCGCTCATATACCCGCTTTCTGAAATATATATTTCATTCCGCTTATGAATATATTTTATAAATATTTATAAATATATTTCATTCTTGAAACATATTACCGCTATATAATATAAACCGCATATATTCACACTTGTCTCTTCGCTTTATTAATTATTCGCAGTTGTTATTCATTTTAACATCAAAAGTACAAAGCACATATCGCTTAATAATAATTTCGCATTCAAATTCCGGGTATAAGTAACGTTTTTTCCGTGCAATATATTTATAGTACTGAATAATGACGGCGATACAACGGAAATTAAAAATCGTTATTGCCAAAAGGGAATCTATTTTTGCGCACATAAACACTTTATTTAATAACGCGAAGAAACTCATTCCGTCGGAAGTAGATACAAGAACTAAACAAGATTTTTTAGCATCTTCTTCAAATATAGAATATTTATATAAAAACTTTAACGATCTTTGTGATCAATATAACGAATTATTATTGGAGCAAGATCTAGAGAGTCAATTGGATTTAAGTAGCTGGAGTGCATTTGAAACTATATTTTCGAAAATACAGCATATAAGGACGACGTTATTAGAATCGCGCGGTGTGATATCAGATACTGCGGATCGAAGTGGGCCTTGTCGTTTACCGCCATTGGATTTAGTTGCATTTTCAGGATCGCCGGAATCATGGCCGCTTTTTTACCAATCTTTTAAGATTAATGTTCACGACAACAAACAATTAACCGATGCACAGCGTGTACAATATTTAGTAGGAAAATTAAATGGGAATGCGCTTAATGTATTCGCAGGTATTATTCCTAATGAATCTAATTATGCTGCTATATGGGATTCTTTGGTTACTAAATATCAGGATAAAAGGCTTCTTGGGTCTATGTACCTAAATAATATACTCGATATAAAAGGTCCGTCTGATACACCCGCTCAATTAAATAATTTTATTGAGAAAATATACGCGTCGTGGTCGGCCTTAAAACAATTACAAATTAATGATTTAAATGAATTTATTTTTATGAATCTTACGCTCAGGAAATTAAATCCACAATTAGTACACGGTTTCGAACTATCCGTCCGCGATAAATCGGTTCCTACTAGTACGGACTTGATTGACTTTGTACGGCATAATGTAAAAGTGCTTGAACGTTTTACGGCAGTTCGACAAAGCACTTCATCACAAGTTATTTCGCCAGCTCAATCACGATCGCGTACCACACCAAAAGTGTCTCATATATTCACGTTACAAAATAACGACGATAATGCAAATAAACCCGCTTGTTTATTTTGTAAATCATCGCTTCACGTTCATTTATATGAATGTACGTCGTTTAAAAATTTAACTATAAAAGATAGATTTAATTTCACAAAAGAGAATAAATTATGTCTAAATTGTTTTAGCACAAGACATTCTACTTTTAATTGTGGGTCGAGAAATACTTGTCGCAGATGTCATAAAAAGCATCACTCATTATTACATTTTGAAAACAATAATTTATCTTCACATACGCCGCCCACACACGCACATAGTAACTCACACACAGCGAACGCTACGGTTATCGCTTCTGATCGCAACAATGTGCGTTCATCTTCTTCTCATTCCGTGTGTATGCATACTGCCACACCTATATCGTGTATTCCGTGCGATATTAGGGAACCAAATGACACCTATAATATTTCACATATAACGAGTATTTTACCTACTGCTCAAGTATTTGTACCCAATTCTATTAATGGACAACTCATTACTATTAGGTGCTTATTAGACAGTGCCTCGCAAAATAATATAATAACGTTCGCCTGCACCAATAAATTAGGTTTACAAATAAAACCCCTTGTGAATTCTTCATTAAAAACTGTAGGCTCCGTGGCGACGCCTATTAAAGGGTATGTCACGCTTACTGTCCAGTCACGTGTCTCCGATGCTTACTATACTATTACTATGCTGGTAGTTGATCATATTACGGATCAGCTACCCACGCGCGTGATCTATGCACCAGTGTTGGATCATTTTAAAAATTTACCGCTAGCTGATGATAATTGGAGCTCGCCCGAGAATATAGATGCGATTCTCGGAGCACAAATGTTTGCGTTCACGCTACTTGGTGGTAAGGTTATCCCCCCACCCCTTGCTTGCACTACGGGTTCTTCGGACACCCCCCGCTCAGTACCTTATGCACTCGAGACCACGCTTGGCTATGTGATTATGGGTGAGACGCCCGCAATCAACCCTCGTAATGTAGTCTGGTCCTTCGGTCCGCTCGTAAATGATTTAGATAAAAACTTAGAAAAATTCTGGGAACTCGAGGAGGTACATTTTATTGATATTATAAGTCCGGAAAATCACGACTGTGAACAGTTTTATACTTCCACAGTTAAAAGAAATACTTGTGGTCGTTACGTTGTTTCGCTGCCTTTTAAAAAGGACCCCCAGTGTTTAGGTAACTCCTATACACACGCGCAGCGCAGATTGACCGCTCTTGAACGCAAATTCTCCGCTTTGCCTGCGCTACGTCAAGTTTATAATGACGTCATTACCGATTATATAGGTAAAGGTTATTTATCAGAATTGCCTTACTCTTCCGCTACTATATCTGAAGGTTATTTTATACCACACCATGCAGTTGTTCGTCCCGACAAGGCGACAACGAAAACTCGCATCGTTTTAGACGCTAGTGCTAAAACTGATAATGGCACATCGCTCAATGATTTACTACATATAGGACCTAATTTACAGGCAGATTTATTCGCACTTCTTTTAAACTTTCGTTATTTTAAAATTGCCATCACCGCTGATGTGCAACAAATGTATTTAAGGATAATTTTATCAGAAAACGATCGTAAATATCAAAAAATATTATATCGCTTTAATGAAACGGAACCTATCCGTATTTTTCAATTTAATTCGGTCGCTTTCGGTATTCGCTCCAGTCCGTTCCTTGCAATGCGGACTGTTCACCAGTTGGCTGAAGATGAACGCAATCGCTTTCCTCTCGCAGTAGAGGTCGCCAAACGCGAAATGTATATGGACGATTTGACCACGTCGGTGATGTCTGTCGAGGCTGGCGTACGGCTGGCGGACGAATTACTCGGATTGTTCGATTCTGGTGGATTTAAATTAGTCAAATGGGCTAGTAATGCTCCAGAACTTCTCACTCACTTTCCTGAGTCGCATCGTGCGTCGATTGAATTCACGGACGCTTGTGATACTCTTAAGGTTTTAGGCTTAAAGTGGCTACCTGCCAGCGATACATTTTCATTTACCACTTCTAACATCACTGTAGGTAATACTAAACGATCTATACTCTCCACCATTGCTCGCTTATTCGACGTATTAGGATTGGTTGCACCTGTCATTCTGTATGCAAAGCTTTTAATGCAAGATCTCTGGCTTTCCAAAGTAGGATGGGACGAAGAACCCCCTGAAACGGTTACCAATCGATTTATTACATTCAAAAATGAATTACCATTGCTTTCTAAATTGCAGATACCACGTCATTTAGGCATTTCTGCCGATTGTGTTGTAAATCTGCTCGCATTTGGGGATGCTAGTATGAAAGCTTTTGGTTGTGTAGTTTATTTGCATGTAACGCACCCTAACAATGATATATCAGTACATTTAGTATGCGCTAAGTCTAAAGTAGCTCCGCAAAAAACTGTCACTTTGGCTAGGCTCGAATTATGTGCCGCGCTTCTCCTCGCTAAGCTTGTAAAACAAGTTCATACTGTTTTTAATATTCGCTATTCAATAAATGAAATATTTGCTTTTTCGGATTCAACGATCGCTCTTTCTTGGATCCATTCCGCTCCACACCGCTGGCAAATATTTGTTGCTAACCGCGTTAGTAAAATACAGGAACTTTTATCTCCTTCTCACTTTTTTCATATAAATGGGAAAGAAAACCCTAGTGACTGCATTTCTCGAGGGTTACTGCCCTCACAATTGCTGAGTCACTCGCTCTGGTGGCAAGGTCCATCATGGATTTCTGCTCCAATTTCTGATTGGCCAATCGCGCCATTCACAGTGTCTGAAATTGACAACACACATGAAATGAAAAAATGTACACTTACAATTTTATCATCAGTAGATGACAACCGCTCGCCTCTATATGATCTCGCCTTAAAGGTCTCTTCTTGGCCTAAGCTCACTCGCATCGCAGCGTACGTTCTTCGCTTTATAAAAAGGTTACCCCGCTCCGATTCTGTCCAGGCCTCTGATTTAGAGGTCGGTGAAACCGCTATTCTTTTGGATTTGCAAAGAAAGCAACTGTTAGATAGTTTAGTGCAAAGTTATTGGAAACGCTGGCATGTGGACTATCTCCACACACTACAAATACGACAAAAATGGAACACACCGGACCGCCCAATTAAACCAGGTACACTTGTTCTTATACATCAGGATGACACCCCACCGCTTCGTTGGCCTACTGGCATAATAGAGCAAATTTACCCTGGGAAAGACGGGATAATACGAGTTGCGTTGGTGCGTACTACTGCTGGCTCATTTAAAAGGCCTGTCGTAAAATTGTGTCCCTTGCCATCACAATAATTTTACTTTTATAAAATGTATATTTAATGTAGTTTTATTCGCGCATATTGTAAATTTATCATCATATATGTTTCAGTATAATTATTATATTTCCGCATTTAGTTTACGCATTTTGTTGCTAGTCTTAAAACCTAAGCCGCCTAATTTATCCCTAATCTAATCTTCCTGTCTTCCACTCTGTACTTTTTGGTATAGTCCTAGTTTCCTTTGGACATCCATGGATGTCCAAGCTGGGGGAAGATGTTTGCGCCGTTAAGGGTTTTATTTATTTTGTATTATGATACCAGCCGGATAGCGTCGCTTAAAGGGAACGCACAAACCGGTTTTCACGCTCGCTGAAATATAATGCGGGTCATCACCAGAAGTGAAAGGTATATTCCCCCGCAAGCACGTATTTTGTGTCCTATAATCTCGCTCGCGACGTTTGCTAAAGGAAGTGAATTTCGCTATATCGCCATACCAACAAAACGCCATTCTCAGCAGTCCTGGTGCACCAGAAGAAGAAGAAGACACCGGCAAAAACTGGTAAGTGCACAACCCTTCTTTGTAGCGCTATCGTGGCTGGTCTAATAAGGCAATTTTTTATGCTCACAAATTGGCAAACATCAATGGTAGATAGGTCTCTCCGCATCACCAAATGTATTTTTTTATGGTAAGCATGACCTGATTCTACACCCAGGGTTGGCTTCCAACGAGGGGACTCCTCAAAGGTCAACAGCACAGACACGAAATTTTGTATACGCATTCAGTTATAATAGCCCCTTCTAAATTTTACAATGACATGGCTGCTGCACCTAGGATTGGCTCCCGACGAGGGGACTCTTCAACGGTCAACAGCACAGACACGAAATTTTGTATATCCATTCAATTACGACAGCCCGTTCTAAGTTCTAAGTTTCACCAAGACAGGACTGCGGCAGCCAGAGTAGGCTTCCAACAAGGAAACTCCTCAACGGTCAACAGCACAGACACGAAAATTTGTATACGCATTCAATCATGATAGCCCGTTCTAAGTTTCACCATGACATGGCTGCTGCACTTTTTTTTTTAAATGGAGTCGTTTTTTTTATCTTGTCTATTATTATATTTCTATTAGCGAAGCGATTTTCTTGTTGTCCCAATAAAATAATAATATTTATTTTCTTCGTTTGAAAATTGCAACAGAATCGAAAGAAAATTTCATATTGATTGAATTCTGTACATTTCTGAATTCTGTATTGATTAAAGTCGATAAAAACATTGAGTTTCTATCATCTTATTTTGTCACACTCACATCTCGAACATTAGTTCCATGGACGCTCACTACTGCCGCAGTAGTAGTACCAACTGGGGTATACTGTACTAACAGTGCAAAATGGCGAAAATTAACTGCCTTATTAGCATGTTATTTGTAGCCAGTTCAGTGTACTAGTATAATAGGGGTCAGTATTTTCTTTCCTATCAGAGTTCAGTGGTTTCTTATCACTTGTAAGTGTGTTTTAAACGTATAGATACTTGTATCCGAATCCGTTGGGCGGCCATTGAACTCTATCACGTTTCTTTAATTTTGACAGTTGGTATACAATTAAATCTTAGTTTGTTTTGGTGGAGCATTTTCATGCCGCGCTTTTTATGTCCGGATTAGGGCGTTTTTTTTTATTATTTAAAAATCTACTGAAAAACGATTTCTTAAGTTCAGATTCAGATTCATTTCATTTGTATAATGGTATACAAGTCATACATGTACACAGAGTTAAGCATATCAATTTTCTACCATAATTAAAAACGCTAAAAAATATTGGAATATACAGAGGAATACATAAATTAAAAAAAGAAAACGCAAGGTAAAACAAAGAGCAATGTAAAAAGAGAAATTCAGGAAAATGCTAATAATAATGTATACATTGCAAGGAAAAACTTTGAGGGGGGAGCCTAAATTAGACGACCAAAATGACATGTTTTTTATTTAAAAAAAATAAACTTAAAATTGAAATCTATTCATTAATCTTTTACCTGCCCGCGAGTTGTCAAAACGGAAAACCACCGATCAGTGGTATTAGCATTCCAGCGGTTAAGGGGGGAGCCAGGTTTAGACCGCCAAAAAAAATGTTTTTCATGTTTTTTTTTAACAAAGTTGACATCTGTTCATGAATCTTTTACCTCTGGAAAAGCTGACAGTCTCAGATGGCTGTAAGTGAAAAAAAACTTACTAATTTTCTTTAATGAAAACTTTAAATGCGTTTTTCTCAAAACCACATTTTTCAGTATTGCGCCAGTGATAAAAAAAACTACTCGATGGATCGAGTTATTCCAAAAAAAAAATTGGGATTATTAAATTCACTTCCATATGAAAAAAAAATATTTTATTTCATTTTTTTTTTCGCTAGTTAATTTTATTTCTTTTTCTTTATTTTTCACAAATCTATTTTATTTCTTTGAATCCTTGAAAATTATAAAAATGATAACTGTTAGTCATTTTTTCAGTTTATCTACAAAATACATCTGTAAAAATAAATATCTTTGTTTAATTTTTTTTTTTGATTCATGCAAAATTGCGCTCGCTATTACCGGCGAAAGCAGATACCGTCATTTGTGCAGCGGTAGAAACATTTGCAATTTAATATCTCAAAAACAGTTTTTTTTTACTATTTCAAACATTATTTTTATCTTTCAAATATTAATCAAACTGATAGTAAAAAAAAACATGAAAAGCATGTTTTTTTATTGGCTTTCTAAATCATAGAACACAAACACTTTAGTCAACATGTATTTTACTCCTCACACGAATAATATTCCTCCGGTGAGTAAAACGCCTTATCTAATGGCATTGATTATAAAGTTACTCTATAATCAATGATAATAGGTACTTTTTAAGGTAGCTCATAGACATATCAAGTGACACCTGACAAATGCGATCGCTAAGTTTGTTGTATGCCGCTCGACCGGCGACATAAGCTAGTCTCTCTTATTCATGACCAATCCTTCGAAGATGACACAGTAAGGAATAACAACTGTATGAGTGTAACATTTCTGTTATTTTCGTAGGAGGTAGGAGGTATCCTGACGGTTAATTTCAGACTGAGATATCCTTCCAAACTGGTAGTCAGGGGGCGAGGCTGCCAGCTGGCTACCTTTCCCGGTGCCTCGCCGTAAGGCGTTGGTCTCTGACGGGCGAGTGACGTAACACGATAGTTGACTTTTTTCATCCCAAGTCTTCTACGCTCACCTCACGGGAGACATAACGATCTAATATCGTTAAAACTTCCTGAGGTGGCGGGGTCGCCGGTTGTAGTTGACAGCTCTGGTTGTTATTTTCATTTAAAATAAAGTTTTTTTTAAATAACCTATATTTTTATACCAGTACTGATAGGATAGTATCTTTTCGACAGATCAGGAGTCCATTCTACCTAAATTGAAACAACAAAAATATTCGCCATAATATAAGTGAAAATTGTTATTACGTTGAGGATGACCAAATAATGGGAATTCGTCTCATATGACTCGTGAACATGCTTGGAATTATAGGAAACAGCGGCCATAAAAAGATCGCATCGAAAGAAATACCATAAGCCTAAAAAATCCAGCACCGAGCAATCGGTAAAGTTACGGGAGCGCCGAAGAAGATTAGCAGCGGAGGAAATTCGACTACCGGCGCGCACACCGAGCCCTTACACTTTACCGAAGAGGCAAATTCGGTTTGTGCGAGTGATTAATAAAGAAAATAAACGGTATCGAAACGAAAGACTTACATTTCCGCAAAGACGAATACCGCAAAATCGTACATCGTGACGTTATTATATTAAACACTGCGGCTAGGACACATTAAACAATACGGACTGAGCCGGCCATATTTGTTTTATCTTGTCAAAAGTTATCCAAATTGGTCTGACGGAATAAGGTCTGGTGAGTACAGTGGCTGACGAATAATCTCCTGCAGCATTTTGGCCATTTTCTGTGTAGTGTGTGGTCGTGCGTTGTCATACAGAAGCAGTGGCGAAGAGCGATCGACCAGGCTCGGTTATTTAATCACAAGCTTCTCCATTATTGTTCGCAGTTCTTGGCAGTGCACATTTGCGTTTATTGTGCCAGACTGCAACAAGATGTCATGGACAACACCATGACAATGACGTCGTCGATGACAATGACGCTAATTTTCAACGTTTCCGTGATTTTGAAAATTAATAATATGAATATGTTTAAAAACGAATACACCGCGGGAAATTTGTAGCACCCGACGTTTCTGTGATGTTGCAACCGCCGTTGTCCAGGTCAGTCTACCCTGGATAACGGCGTTCGCAAAATCGCCGAAACGTCGGGTGCTACAAACTTCAAGCGGTAAATTCGCTTTTAAACATATTTATAATATAAATCAACCACGTTAGTCTTCGATTTCTTAATATGGCTTTTAATTTAATGTCTTCGAATTTGGAAGCCGAAGTTATCTATATTTAATCGCCGCAAGACCTAATATGTATGTAGGTACCTACATACATTGCTTTCAAGTATTCAATATCGGCCAAATGGACCTTATCATCTACCCCGGTTAAACATACGATATTTAATCGTAATATTTAACACGATGTTAATGTGATTGTGGGCCTGTTGCATTAAGTTTGTTGTACAAGTCGCTCGCGCCGCGTAAACACAATTTTCGGCGTTTACAAAATCTCAAAATGCACGGGATTCTGACCGCCGTCTTCTGCTTGTTTTTGTGCTACGCGAGCGGCGCCAAGGGCCCAGAGGTTGAAATTCAACAAGGTCGGCTGTTGGGGAAATGGTTGAAGACGCATAGCGGCCGACAGATCGCCGCTTTCCAGGGGATTCCCTATGCGAAACCGCCAATTGGCAATTTGAGATTCAAAGTAAGTATTCACCCAACTTTATACTTACAAGCGGCGCTCAATTTTCAGGTTTTTTGTAAATTAATTTTATTTTACGCAGTAAAAACGAACACTTGCTGGGTATTGTTCACACACTATGAAATAGGATTTACCTATAATACGTGTATTTTATGATTTAAAATGCCTTTAAAAATATAATACAAAAACTTTAGGTTATACAGATTCGATAAAAATGGCTGATTTGCTTATATAGCATCTGCATCTTTAATATAACCTTTATAAAACTATAAGCTGCGTAAGAGAGGGCCCAGTGACATTTATACAGATTTAACTTTTTGTAAAGCAATTACCGCTTTTCAATATGACTATAAGCTGCATAAGGGAGGGTCTTGTAACCAATCTTTTTGTGGAGTAAGGGTAATGTAGTAGCTTTTCTTTGTTTGTTCTATAAAGGTTATTTATTCGACTACTATACAGCTGTAAGTTATAAAATGGTTATAAATAAGTATACTTTATAGCAGTTATACCACCCTTATTCGACTAAAAGGCTTATACAGCTAAAACGCTGTATAACATAGCTGAATAAGCGCTTATAGAGCAATGTCGAAAAGCCATTACTCGCTCTTTATGTAAGAAAAGCTGAGTAAACCTTTATACGACAAAATTATTAGACTAAAAGGTAATATAACCCAATTGGTAATATAAGACTTAATCATCTTAAAGCTTTATTCGGCACTTCTAATATAGCTTTTGTGCTTGTTGGGTTTGAACTATAGTGAGATCTAGAGGAACTAATCCTGTGCTGCCAGTGCCAGAAAAACACATAATACCTTATTTTAAATGTCAGGCCCCACAGAAACCTGAGCCATGGCTTGGAGTATGGAATGCGACCAATTTCGGAACTTTGTGTGTTCAAATATCACCAACCGTACAGACGCAAGATGTGGTCATAGGTAAGTCCCTAAGTACTTAAAGAACATGTGATGCATTTAACAATTGAAGAGTTACGGGTAAGAACGATCAAAGTATTTTGTTTGTGAAAATGAGATACTATTGTCATCGTGTTGGGTTGTTTCCATACGAATCGAATCATGAATCGATATTCGAATGCAAATCACCTGCCCTTAAATGAAGATAGAAGAACACGAGTGACGGAAAAGAACGATCCGCATCCACGGGGGACGAAGGGCTTACCCGTCACTTCCATATGTGGGTGATACCTCGATGACCCTGCGGTTGATGCTGAGCAAGAACTGTGCGATGAAATACTGATCAAGGCCAATGATTTGTCCACGTTTTCGCTTTTTCAGGCGGTATAGTTTGAGTAAAATATATTTTTTTATAAACTCACATATTGTTACTAGTATATTTTTCTTATTTAATAGTTTTATTTTTTTATTCTGAGGTGAAATTTAAGTTTTTTTTTAACTTGAATTAGTTTGGTTTACAGGCAAAATGTATTTTTTTCACTCAAACCTTTGCTAAAACGTAATTTTTTAAGTTAGTAAATTTTTCAATTCGAATTACCAAAAAATTTAACATATGACTTAGATCGTTCTTTCCAGTATCCTTCAATTGTTATTATCTTTGATTTAAGATGGCGGTTCGTAAGCGTCGATATACGGGGTGTTATTATTGCAAGGGATTTTTTTTCTGTGGGTGAATCAGTACAACGTGGTAAGCAATTTTTATTTTTAAAAAATGGAAAAAAACATTTTTTTTTCAATGTTTTTAGATTTTTTTTATTTTGAAAATTTTAAGAAGTTGACTGTTTAATAAAGGTTTGAGCGCGCTGCGCCATATAGGGGTAGGTAATAAGTCGTAAAAAACAAAATCAGCGATATTTTACCAACCGCTAGATAGCGCATCGTGATCATAGCTTTTCATACTATTTGAAAATAAATAAAAAACAAATTTTGCAAAACAAAAAAAATGTTTTTAAGTTTTTTCCAAAAAAAATTAGTAAAAGTTGCTTACTTCGTTGTACTGAGTCTCCCAAAAAAAATGCCCGTGCAGTAATAACACCAAGGATGTTCCTTATAAATCGATATTCGTAGGCCGTGTCTTGGAATCTTAATCTCAGTTCATACGACAGAAGCCACAAAATATATTTTTTTTAAAACGCGTTTCCCACTTTCTTTAAGGCAAATACTTTTTTTATCTTACTGTCGGGACTACAATATGAAATTAAGATTAATTGTACATTGGCTTCGAATACGTGATCGTAGAAACTGCACATACTGTCCCTTCTTTATAACACAATTCTCCTTCTTTATATATCAACAACCCTACCGCTCCCTCCTACCTAACCGAAAAAGTCAATCACTTAGAAAGTCGTGGTCTTTCACTCCGTGCCAGTCAGGATAGTAAAATTGCGATTCCTACTCATAATTCTTCTTTTTTACATATTACTTCACCGTAAATGCAGCTAGACTATGGAACCAGCTCCCGTCAAATATCAGAAACGCACCAACGGTTTCTACTTTTCAAGTGTCTCTGAAAAAGCATTTCATGTCTTTAAAATCCTAGTTGTCCTGCGTCTCATCTTCTCCTATCCTTCGCTCTTTATTTTAAAAATATGGCATTTTTTTTACTTTTTCAATTTTTGTTAGGTATATTTTTTTTTTTTTGTTGTATCTATTGACAACTAAATTCTTACAATTCCGCGAAGGTTGGCTGTAAGAGATTGTACTTTAGACAATAAGTCCGCCTGTTGTTTGTTTTTTTCTTAAAATGTGCAATAAAGATTGTCTATCTAACTCTTCCTAAGGAATGTAGTTACTGCGTCACTAAGTCTCCTATTAGATTACTTCCAATCGAAGACTCTCCTTGGTGTCTAGCATAAATATAGTTTCCTGTATTAAGAAAAAGAAAAAGGATTCTTTAATCAGGAAATAAAGAATAAGATCCAGGATATTCTGATTAAGAACCGAATTCATTATATTAAGGCTATTAAATATTCTAATGATTCATAATTATTTTTATTACTACGAAAAAAAAATTTTTGAACTTTTGACTATTTATATTACAAAATTTAATCATTTTGATTATCGATGATGGATTATTACCTATATTAAAAATTGTCTTGACTCTTTATATCGTGTAATTTAAATTTCCTGGCCCACCAACCGATCAGAAGGTAAAGTATTATAAACGCGTTAAAAAAATCGACATGACGACGGAAATATCCTTTTTGATCCCACCTGATACTATTAAGACCATTTCCATATTGAAGTCTGTATGTGTGTCCGTACACATGTATGTGTATGCCTCTACGATAGCGCCCAAACGCTTAATCCGATTGGGCTGAACTTTGGTAAGCAGACATCATTTGGTAATGGTAAGAGTTGAAAAGACTTTTGTGGAAATCGGCCAACAAAGGGTGCGCTAGTTATATTTCAATCTCGAAATATTGCATTAATTTTTATTTTTTATTTTAGGTACTGAGGATTGTTTGTTTGTGAACGTGTACAAACCGGAAGATGCTAAAGAAGACGACAACCTGCCGGTAGTCGTGTTCATCCATGGCGGTGCTTTCATGTTTGGTAGCGGAGATTACTACCTGCCCACACATTTGCTTGAGAAGGATGTAGTGTTTGTCACTTTCAATTACAGGTTGAATGTATTCGGTAAGTAAATATATTTTTTTATAGAATGCATTAAAAAATATATTCTAGAACCACAATGACATCTAGGCATGGACATAGTTGTATCTCTTATTTCTATTCATGTCTTGAAGATGTCGTAGATTCATAAATATGAATTGAAATACATGAATATATCATTTGTTCATTTATTAACTGGAGTTTACATTTAATTTTATATTCTCAATCAAATATCACCGAAAGAAAGGAAGTTTTAAATTAAGTCTTAAGGCGACTACCTCTCTCAAACAATGAAATATTCTTGCGCGCATTTAAATAATAAATAAAATTTAATCTTGTAACGCATTTCTTGGTCTTGCCCACTATAATGCACAATTTTAGTATTTTGTTTTTTCTGAATAATAATAAATATTATCTGAAATCACCTTTTTGTGATTTGCAATTTTCTTGTAATCTGTCGCTACAAATAACTTGCAACTATGCTGGTTATACGTACCAAGCGATTAGCTAAAATGTGATGATGCGATTTTTTTTCTTTATTTTTTTTTCAGAAAACCAATTAAAATATTATTTATCATGAGCAATTTTAGGAGAATGTCAGAGCAAATAATTGTGTATAATCTAGATGTAATCAGCAATGGAAATGAAGTTTAAATAGAAGTTTTTACAAAAGTACTTCCTTTACAACTAGGAAATATGAAACTCATGACAAGTAATTTCCACATAATGCGTGATAAATCTTATGATTTATGGTGCAAGTAATTGTGACAACTGTCTCTAGAGACATTATTCAGTCTCTTGCGCCTTCGGCAAGGGGGTGATTGGGACATCTGGATCCACGTCTAATTCGACGTCATGTTGACGTCAATACCAGTGGAGGTCATGTCGATTAGTCAATATCTCATGTGCTACGATAAAAAAAAATCATAATGTTATATACCAAAAACTAGGTCTCTCAAGATAGTCATTAATCACATACTGTAGCTACGAATTGGTTATGTGATTCACCGGCAGTATTTTACAGATGTTTAAATTATATATAGTTGCGACTTCATGGGGAATCAGATGGATAACCTCGGTACAAAGTTCGCTGAGATGGAGTCAAGGGTTTCCACAATCGAAGGCTTGCAGTTTACAATCAATGTCCTGAAGAAAGACGTCGCTGAACTTAAAACTCAGCAGTCGGCTGCTGAGTTTTACGTTACATTAAACGCTTTGACTTTGATCTATTCTGTACGAGTATTAACTCAGCTAGGCAGCAGCTGAACAGTGAATTCTTTAGCATTAATTGTTGAATATTTTTTGATGTACTTATTTTTAATCGATAGCTTTATTTTAAAGGTCACACATGTTTCTACAACGTTACTTAAACGTGAAAACCTTTAATTGGCTCTCTGTTATCCTACTCCTCTTTTTGTTAAATTATAATTAGCTGTTGGTTTTCCTAAAAATAAATAAATTAATTAATTAATATTAACACCGATTTTTGCTATCTATTTTGCGACGCCCAAATGTGACTTCGCGTCCTACGTCCTGCGGTCCTGCAAATTGAAGTATGTCTTTATGTCTGTCTGTTTGTGTGTCTGTCTATCTGTGTGTCCGTCTCTGTGTGTGCGTTCATGTATTCCTCCGCGAGAGCACCCAAACGCTTAATCCGATTGAGCTGAAATTTGGCATGCAGGCATTATTTGGTGATGGCTTTGAGTTAAAAAGGTTGAAATCGGTCCACCAGGAGGCGCACTAGTCATATTTCAATCTCGAAATATTGGACTTAGAGACTTGAAATTTGGTAAACAGACGCCTTGTTGGGCCAAATCACATTGTGGAATATCTCATATTTGTATATGGCAATACTTACACAAGCAATATTTAAATTCCGTCATAGAAATGTATGGGGTTTCAAATATTTAAATTTGAGGCGACATACGTTCGAAATTTAAATCTTCTTTGCGTTGTGTCGCTCGTTCGAAATTCGAATGTTTAAAGGCGAATTTTCGGCGACGCGCGTTTGTAATTCGATTTTTAAATTGCATGCGATGACCTCCTTGATTAATTGCTGGGGAAGTCTTCGGGTGATACAACCGATATTTTTTCAAGTAACTGAGAAATCCAATAGGTACACCTGTCGCCACGTCGGGAAGTTTTATCCTTCGCTGGCTTTCATTAGCATAGTGATAGAATAGAATAATAGAATAGAATAACTTTATTGTGCTATAAAAACATAACTTAATGAATATTACGCTGGTTTTATAAAAAAGACAATTTATTCACAAATGGCGGACTTATCGCTATAGCGATATCTTACAAGTGATCAAGGCTTTAACAAGACGGATATTTAGGGTTAGGCTTATGTTCTGACGAATTCAAGCAGATTCAACTGGAAGAAAGCCACGGTATTTTTTCTTACTTTTTTGTCCAAATCTCTTGTCATCTGCAATTACTCGTCGCAGTGGCTCAGTGTTTTTATTACAAAATATCCACAAAGAGGATATTTTCTTTTAATTCATATAGGTTATCCACACTAAATAGTCATCTAAATTCTTGAATTTTTGGCTGCCCTGATAATGAGCATATTTATCCTGGTCATTGTTCACTGATAACGCGTTATCATCTCCTCGTGCGTTTAAAGTAGGTATCTTAGATATATATGTAAGTATAATAATAATATACCTACATATTATGTTATGTAATTCATCGCGGGGAGCTTCGGTTGAATTGGGATATATTCGCTTCCTCCCTTGCTGCTTTTTTGTTTGCTTGAAAGTATGATATGATACATATACAATATATGAATGTTTATATAGATTAGGGATTACCAACCTAGGGGTAATTACCCCCAAAGGAGTAAAATGAATTTTCTGAGGGGTAAAGATTGGATAATCGTTCAGTCTCAAAACAAAGTTAATAACAAAATCATCTTCATCATATATAACTACCTACCTTATTACTAATATAATTGATGAGTTAGTGAATTAGAAAAATTTAGGCTGTATTTTTTTCCTAAAATACGAATACAAGCCTGCAATGCAGCGTTGTTAGATGGCGCGTCTATGGTCGTTCGTTGTTCGTTTGAATTAGTCTAATTGGCCTAAATAAGTAATTCTTTGCTTTAGGTGGTATTTTCTAGTATCTAATCTTTACTGGTTGTCCTCAAAAAGGTTGGGAACCGCTTATATAGATACTTCATAAAGTTTTCATACATAGTTTATATGCTTTTCCTTTCTTTTAAGCAAGAGCTTGCAGACTCACGGGTTTAGGATTAATCACGGATGGAAAATATCGCAAAATGCTAGCTTTTCGCAGGTTTATTAACGGGAATAATCCCCATACGCACCCTACTTGAATTCCGACGCTTCCTTATAAACAACATTGGTAGTTCTGTTGTGTTGTGCTAAACAACAAGTAAATTTATTAAAAAGAATTATAAATAATAAATAATAATAAATAATAATAATAATAATAATATTAAATAATAATAAATAACACACGGCCCGGTGGCATAGTGGTTAGGTCGCCTGATCTTACTTTGTAAGGTCCCGGGTTTGATTTCCGGCTGGGTCATCATTTTCCGTTGGGATCAAATTAACGGAATTGCATTTTCATTTCTGTCGATCGAATGCAATAACAAGACACACACTTACAAACATGTTACACGCATACATACATATAAACACGTCACAGTAGGGTTGGTTGTAAGAAATTGTCATATGAGAATAAACCCGCCCATTGTGAAATTTTCACAATAAAGAGTAGAAACAAACAAACAAACAAACAATAAACATGACTGCCGTTACAGAAAATTAACAGAAAGTGAATATTTATAATTATTTGTATTACGATTTTTTATGTAATATGTGTAGTTTATGTAATCCATATAGATACATGTATATTTCCGAAATGCACTTAATCAGACCTTTCAGTTAACACTAATTACGATATATTTATGTTAATTGATTAACATTTATACATTTGGACATTTAGATAACTCTGTACTTACCTACTTGATATTTGGACAGTTAATGATATTTAGTCAATTAATTACATGGGATGACATAACGATTATTACAATATCAGACACTTTTAAATAGGTTCAAGCGTTTAGATGTTATAGTGGAATAAAGAAACGGATAACATACATAGATGAACCCTAAACACATTACACTCCTTTTTTGTTGGGCAACCGTCTAAAAAGGGTGTCAGCGGTGCTCACCCGGGAGCAAGCCACAGCCCCGGAACTACGATTTTTTTAGCCGGGGCAAAAACTTGACTTTGGCCCTCCTCCCCTTCCCTCCCCTCCGGCATTTGTGATTAATAATTTTAAAAAGTCACGAAAATATATCTTGGGTTACGAAAATATATCGTATTCTTATTCTTTGTGAATAATAATAAGAACCCTTAAATTTGCACTCTTTATTACCTATTTGCTAATAAGTTTTCCTTATGCGTGACATTAACATAGAATACATACAACCAGTGTAGACAACGCACAATCTAGACTGTATACACACATTCAATCCTTAGGTCGCGGCAAATTTTACTATCTAATCTTGCTACAGAAATTTATGTCGAGCTTTCCTTTTCGCGAAATAATCTATTACCACATCAACTAATAATTATAGTGGCAAGTTTGAAAGGGTACCTACTTGTTAACCGGCGGCCGATCTCCGTATTTATGTAATTACGCAGTAAAAGTAGCCTTCATTGAATAAGCCACCGTTATTATTAGTATGCGTGCATTAACACTCCCTACAAACCAATCCTTGAGGGTTGAAAATATGCTGTCGTAAGTTTCATTCCCATGACTGGCTCTCTATTGGTTAAAAAAACGACTATAAACTCACACCTAATAAGCCACATAAATACTGTCCGTCGCTTGACGTTCGGCCGCTAGGCTTCGTTAGTGTAGCCTCATCGCCTTCTGTCTGTGGGGTGTAATTTTTCTAGATTCGACGGGAATTCGCCTAGCAGAGACGTTACACATACTGCGCACTTCCCAAAGGAAACCGGCCCGCAGACACAGAGTCCTACCCGGGCTCTTACTTTTACTTGGAGGCTACCGGCTAGAGGCAACTCATGGGTCAGCATCCATCTGATGGATGCTGGACCCATTAGGTGTGCCGACCTTAACAGATGGGTCAAAATGGCCCAACTGTGCTGGGTCCATTAGGTCCCAGAAACAGAACACGGACATACTTCAATCTGTAAATAGTCTTAATCGTCTCAAGGGAGCTGAAATTGATATTTTCTGGTAGAACTCGGCGGTTTGCGTACCAGGCTGTGTCAGTCACGCTTATGTAATCCGGCGAATAGCCGGGGAAGTCTCGAAATGTACGTTTCCTAAGAAGCGGGGGTAGCTGCTGACCTGGCGTTACCTATCCTTAGAAAAGTTTCGGTGGCTACCCGATCCCGAGCGAGCTTGACGGGCAAAGGGCGCCACGGATCCGCGATAAACTATATATGAATTACCGCTAACGTCTGGTGAAGGCCGCGCAAGCGACCTCGAATCTGTGACCAGACTGGAATATGGATAAATCCGTCTAATTCTAGTAGTAAGGGTGTGAGGTTGGCCCGCTGGACTCACTTCCTAATGTCTCGATGTAAGACACTGGACTCTTACGGGCTGTGCTGTTGGCGTATTTTGACGGTGGATTGTGTTGTCCATGGGAGACATAATGGCACGATGTCGTTACAAGTCGCTGAAGTGACGGTATCAGCCGTTGTAATTAACACCCCTAAAAGTACCCCTCTGTAGCCAGGTATGGCTCCATTCCCTAAATGAAAATTCAGTGTCATTTCTTACGCATGCCAAAAATAGCGTCTCATGAACGACTATAGATTTAAAATGTGCCTGAAAAGTAATAGATCAAAATAAGTAAAGTATAGTAAAGAAAAAAACAAGGAAATTTTAAAACTTCGCATCCATTATCATTCTCGGCAAAATACATTTTTTTAACGTTTAATGCTCATAATAAAGTTTTGTGACTCATAATAAATTCGATGTTTGTTTACAGGTTTTTTGAGTACCGAAGACGAGGCTTCCTCAGGAAATTGGGGATTAAAAGATCAAAGTGCTGCTCTCCATTGGGTTGCAAACAACATCCACAAGTTTGGCGGTGATCAGAAAAGCATTACCCTCACAGGGCTATCAGCTGGTGGCGCAAGTGTAAACTATCAAATGCTGTCGCCGCTATCAAAAGGTAAACGATTTTCTGAACAGGCGGAAACCGGAAAGTTTAAAAATACTTCAGGTGGAAAGTTTCGCTACCCTTTAACTAAGTTCTTTAAAGGACACTCTCATTCCAGGGACTTTCCAGCGTGCTTGGTCAATCAGCGGTGCCACAACGTGTCCGTGGACATTGACAAAACAGCCATTAGAAAGAGCGCGCGCTTTAGCCAGTTATCTCGGATGTCCAGTCAAGGATACCGAACAATTGGTAGAATGTTTAAAACGTAGGCCATCCGGAGTTCTGATCGAAGCCACCAGAATCTTCCACGTATGTAAAGTAATCATTTCTAATTTACTTTCACTGCCCACTAACCGACCAGGAGGGAAAATATTGTGAACGCGCTAAACATTTTTTTCGAGAGGAAGACGGAAATATTCATTTTGAGCCCCCTGAGACGATTAAAACCATTTCCAGGTTGAAGTCTGGTTCCAGTATCTGTGTGTCTGTCTGTGTGTCTGTCTGTGTATCTGGCTGTGTGTCTGTGTGTTTCTATCCGTGCGTCTGTCTGTATGTGTATACACACACTCTGTGTGTGTATTCCTCTACGATAGCGCTTAAACGCGTAATCCGATAGAACTGAAATTTGGTAAGCAGTCATCATTTGGTCATAACGAGAGTTAAAAACATTGTGATTGATATCCGTCCACCAGGGGCGCACTAGGCAATATATCAATCTCGAAATATTTGACTTAGAAATCTGGTACACGGATACTTGTTGGGCCGAAATCACACTGTGAAGTTTTGTTTGGAATACCTCATAGTTACACTAATAATATTAAAATTCAGCCATACATTTTATTCTAATATTAACGCCGAGCCGCCCGAGCTAGCTGAGAAAACAACCGCGCCGCTCGTAACGGAACCCAAACGAATTCGTTTGCCGGCCGAGGCAGAGCGTTCATTGATTTTATTTATAGAATTACTCTTCAGATGAAATCAGGCCCTGGCTACTTGCCGAGAAAGTCTTGGGGTGACAGTACCGATTTTTTCCATTATTTCACATTTCATGATCTTAAATAATTCACGTTTTATTTCAGCAATGGAGATCGAATCTCTTCTCACCTTTCACGCCGGTAATAGAACCAACGAACTTGGCGGAGACATTCTTGACTAAACATCCTTATCAAGCTATCACCGAAGGTGATTACACGCACGTGCCATGGATAGGATCAGTCACAACTGAAGAAGGACTCTACCCAGCAGCTGGTAACTTTACTTTTAATATTGGTGTTTCTACGCAAACTTCTTAAATGCGGGATAGACTAACCAGTTCTAGTAGAATCGTTAAATTTCAACGTACCATACAGGCGACTGATGCAGCATCTAACATTTCACCTTCCTACTTCGTAGACAAATCAATCTTTCCACAATTCTATCTCACGTACATGCCGGTTATACAACACTATAGCCGATAATATTGATTTCTTTAACCTGGGACCCTTAGCAGTTAAGTCCATTATAGATAGCATATTATGAGACAAATTGATAATTTACAGTATGTTTTTATTGTTTTATTTTAGACAATAATTGATATCAAATTCATTTCATTCTATTTAATTGTTTGACATAATTTACTGTAAACTTATTTTTTTTTAAATATATAATGTTTAAGGTTTTCATTTTTTTACTGATATTCCTTTTGTGAATCGTGAGATAAACGGTACATACGCAATTATTAATTAAGCATTCGGAGTACGCATAGGATATTAGACTCTAATTAGTAATAATGTAAAAATATTTGTTATAATCAATGTATTATTATAGTATTGTTTGTGGACCAATTAAATTAATTAAATAAATAAATAAATTAGATTAAATCGTACCACCCCAGCCAGGAGTTCCCTGACACGCTCCACCAGTATACCAGGCGGCAAAATATGAGTAAGGGGCAAAATATGAGGGGCATAATATGGGGGGCATAATATAGGTGGGCATAATAAGGGGGGGTTAATATGGGGAGCCTAATATCGAGGGCATAATGTGGGGTATAATATGGGGGGTGTAATATGGAGGGCGTAATATGGGGGGCGTTATATGGGGGGCATAATATGGGGGGCATAATATGGGGGCATTATATGGAGGGCATAATAATGAGTCATAATATGGGGGCATAATACCCCTGCTCCATGAAATGTGACATGTGGGAACATCGATCGGTATTAAATATCCTAAAGTCAATGATGGAAATGTAGATGTAGATGCATTCGGGTATGAAGAGAGTATGAATAGAATAACAGCTGTAGGCATGTTGTATGTTTGAATCACTTTATTTGCGCATTGTCACCTTATTCCAGAACACTTTATTCTCATTGTCAGATTTTTGTGTCCTTCGTGGTTTCGTTCTGTCTTGTCTCAGTTTTTCCCATTCTTCCATTGTTAAATAGCAGTCTTTTTTCAGTTGCTGTTACAGCTGGTCTCCTATCTATTGAAGTACATCATTTTTTCATTCCATTTACCAACTTACTATGAATATATAGATGAATGTCTTTCCTACATTACGGCGTCAAAATATTTTAATGATTTTCCTTATTTGTGGCTAAAAAATAGATAAAACTGAAAGTTAAAAACCAAGAAAAAATATCTATTTCAATATTTTTACAGTATTTTCCTTACAACAGTATTTTAAAAATACTTAATTGCATTGTCACTTAGTTCTCCCAACCTACAGTTTTTTTTTCTGATAGTTTATGTGAACAGTTTGGTCGCATTGGGAAAGAACAGACTGTATAGCTATATGTATATAATATTATTACATATTTGGTCTATGTTAGTATGGCGTGAGGCAAAAGTCACGCTACCCAAAATTGTAAGGAAATACGTAGCAAAAAAAAGGGAATCCGGAATCGCACGAGTGGCAACACTGCTTCCTCTTCTCCGAAATGAAAGTTGGCGGAGCTCGCAGATCACGCGGCTCGTTCTCTGTAATGCTGGAGCCACACTAACGGGGAACGTCAATGCCCATAATAGCGATAAATGTTGC
This sequence comes from Micropterix aruncella, assembly GCA_944548615.1. NCBI lineage: Eukaryota > Metazoa > Arthropoda > Insecta > Lepidoptera > Micropterigidae > Micropterix > Micropterix aruncella. Next base: position 8,509,453 of record OX155958.1, read on the forward strand.
TGTAATTATTAACGCGGTTAATTGAATGGCCACAATTGAATGGCCACAATTGAATGGCCACAATTGAACGGTAAACGTCAATGCTCATTCTTGGCAATAACATTGGCGTTAAAGTTCCTTGAATTTCAATCAAGGTGGACCTTGACGCTGCTACACTGTATTTCATGGGTGTACATTTTTAGTATATGAATAGATTTTATCATTACCGAATGAAGAAAATAGACTGGAGTTCAAAGACTTTTAAAATTTGTTTTTTTTTATTTTGACACAAATACTGATAAAATAGTAAATGCAGTTGGTGTAAATTCTATAACATTCTATCATACTTCTGCTGAGTCATATTAGACTGGCCAGCAGGCCAGAGTCCTACCCGGGCTCGCACTTCTGCGTGGGGGCTGCCGGATGGGCGTTGGCCCGTGAGTTTGGCCAACCCTAACCACATGGGTCTTAGTGGCCTAACTGTAACAAGGCCCATTAGCTCCCAACGTTTCAATGAAGAATTTTATTCCCTAAAAACGTGCTTTTCTGCGCGAACAAATATTTTGTAATAATTATACATAAATACAAAAGTTCACTTTTTGTATCGGCTTAGTTACGCCACTGCGCTCGATCACCATTCGATGCGTAGCCTGACTTTTAAAATACGTTTGACATCCCGAATCACGACTTCGCATATTCATAGTCACATCTCGTTGATTCATAGTCGTCATATGTCCTACCACAACATCATTTTATTTCCAGATCACACCTCCGACGAATTACTCGCAGACTTAGAAGCAAACTGGGAGAAACTGGGAGCATATTTTTTCGTATACGAAGAAACCTTGGATAAAAGCCAACACAAAACAGCCGCCAAAAAAATTAAGGAATATTACATGAAGGGAGAACCGATTTCCTCTAAAACTTTCTCACAATTAGTGCAGGTTGTTTTTATAGTATTTTTTAATAGGCTATATATTTTAATGTTTAATTTTATTAGGTATATTTTTTAAATTTGCTACGCGGCCCGGTGACATAGTCGTTAGGACGCCTGATCGAACATAGTAAGGCTACGGGTTCGATTCCCGGCTGAGTCACTATTTTCCGTTGGGATAAAATTTACGGAATTGCAATTAAATTCTGTTGATTGAATGCAATAACAAGATACACATTTAAAGACATGTTAATGTGGGTATCCGTTAGGTTTACACATCAACTCTGCTCCGCGCATCTGCAACTGCTCAAATAGAGACGGTGCGCGCATCAACTCAAGAACAACAAGTGCTCCACAGTTTTCGTTAGAACGTTGAGCGAACATGTCGTCGCCAGAATTTATTTTTAAATCTCTCATACTTCGGATCCCACAACACTGCATAATTTCGGTACTTCTCGATTAGAGCTAGACATTTCTCTTCGGCTTACTTCATGGCGATGGATTCGTGTTTACTGAACGCCGAACGTGATGCGCGAGACGTACCCACCAACGTCTTACTTTGCTCGCGTCCACCAAGGCACGAACAAACTACGCTCTACTCTGTGTTCGCAGCATTTACCGCCACCGCTTGGAGCGCTCGCCGCGGAGCGTGCAACGTTGCGCGCTCCAGAAGCGCGAACGTATCCACTGCTGGAGCAGTTGCAGATGCGCGGAGCAGAGTTGATGCGCGAACCTAATGGATACCCACCTTTACACGTACACATACACATAAACACTTCATAGTAGTGTAGGTTGCAAGAGATTGTCGTATGATAAAAAATCCGCCCATTGTGAAATTTCGCATTACAGAGTAGAAACAAACAAACAAACCATTTTTTAAATATTTATTTTTATTTTTTTATTTATTTTAAACAGGATTTACAGACGAATGGCTATGATATTCGGTATACAGTACAATAAAACGTGCAGGAAAAACAAGTTGAACTCATAGCCGTTGGCTCATCGCATACCTAACTGAGCAAAAACGCCCGTATCTGGGGATGCTGATATTTGACTTAGCATATTGCGGGCTGACATGTATGACGTTCGGTTATATAATTATTATTGGTATAAAGTTCAAAACATTCATTCTTGCATAATACAAATACACAAGCACAAAGAGTTATACCAACATACAAAAAAAGAAAAGTTATAGTAGTAAGAAATTATTATTAAACCCAACACCAATATATAGTAATACATAAATACAATAAATATATATTTAAAATAAATATACATACTAATATAAAATACTAATATACACAAAATGTACACAAATAAATTAAATTGAAATACCTCTAGTCTTAAACCTCACATATACGTCTATTATATTTATAAATAATAAAAAAATTAAAGAAACTAAGTATTTGCTATATATCTATTCTTACAGGCTTGCTTAATATCTATTCTTACAGGCTATGGGTGATCGTTTCTTTGTCGTTGACGTTCAGAAAGCCGCACATCTCCATGCTGCCACATCCAAACACCCCGTCTATTTCTATCAATTCAGATTTAGGGGCAACGGTGGTAGTTTAAGTGACTCATTCTCTGGATCAAATGAAAATTACGGTGTAAGTCACGGTGATGACGTATTCACCCTTTTGGAAACGCCATTCCTCAACCCTGCCCACGATGACGACACGCTAAAAATGACTGAGATGATGGTGGATTTCCTATACACCTTTGCCACCACGAAGTAAGTAACAAAAACACACATAATTATGTACTATGAAATCGGAGACTATCGCGGTTATTTGACATTATAAATAAGATAAAAAAACGAATTTACTGCGTAAATTTTGTAGCACTCGACGTTGCAGCCGCCGTTTACCAGGGTAGACTACCCTGCTACAAAATCCACGCGGTAAATTCATTTTTCATCTTACATATATGTACTAGAGTTGTCAACTACAACGGGCAAAACCGTCACCTCAGGGAGTTTTAACGATTAGTCGTTAAAACTCCCTGACCATCCCTGAAGTGAGCGCAGACGACTTGGACAAAACAGTCCACCACCAAGCTCCGCCACATGCCCGTAAGAAGCCAACGCCTTAACCGCGAGATAGCCAGTAGTGTTACCCAGCGGGCTTACACTCACGCCTTTACTTCCAATTGCGACCAGATTACTCCAGTTTCTCGATTGGTTACGAGATCGAGGTCGCTTGCGCGGTCCTCTCCCTTACGAAGCGGTGAAACCGTGTATACCGAATCTATCGCGGACCACGACATCCTTTGCCCGGCTGTTCACCCAGGATCGGGTAGCCGATGGTCGTTTCAAGAACAGTCGTAAGGTCCGCAACCATCCCCGCTCTATAGAAAACAGTACTGCTTCCAGACTCCCCCGACTGTTAGTCGGGGGAGTCACAATCGATTGGCTTACGCCCCACGATGCGCAGACCGTCCAGGAGCGCCAGAAGGTTGATTCCTAGGGGAAACTAGCCCTAAGGCCAGAGTCCTGCCCGGGCTCGCACTTCATGCGTGGAGGCCGCCGGATGGGTGTTGAGCCGTGAGTGTGACCAACCCTGAACAGAATGGGTCTTCGTGGCCAACTCAGCAAGGGCCTATTAGCTCCCATATATGCACTGTTGGGGACTGAGCTAAATGTAAGCGGTGACTGAGGTGCGGGGACCGGCGTTCGTAGAACACGCTCTCTTCCGTTTGCGTACATACCTATACCTATAACTGTCGAGTAGCACCGTGCGAGTGATGTCACAGCACTAATGTCTGTAGTGCGGAGACCAAACGCCGGTCCCAGCTCCTCAGCTACCGCTTAATTTAGCTCAGATCCAACTGTACTTATACAGCTTCGGATCTACATCTTTTGCGAGCTGGGCCAAATACTTTACATTGGCGCCCGTCCCCTCCAGCATTTGAAATTAATGAATTTAAAAAGCTCATGAATGGAATATACTGAGTAGGATTTTTTTGTGACCCGGTAATAAGAACCCTTAAATGAATTTACACTCTTTATTACACGACTGCTCAACAAAAAAAGAGTTACGCAATTTTCAGAGTTCATCTACGTATGATTTACGTTTCTTTATTCCACCATGACTTCTATATGCTTGAACCGATTGAGAAGTATGTGATATTATTAAAAATTTTATGTCATCCCGAGTGTCACAGGGTACTGTAACTGTCCAAATATCAAGTACATATATGTTTAAATATTTAAATCATCAAATATGAATAAATTATCATGAATATATCGTCTTTAGTGTCAAATAAAACGTTTGCTCGAGTACATTTCGAAAATATATAGACAAATACATAAACCACAAATATTTCATAAAAAAACTTTTATAAAAATAATTATAAATATAGTAGTTCACCTTTTGTATTGGCAGCCTTGTTTTTTACTTCCTTTAATATATATAGGTACTGGTTACCTATTTGTTAATAACTCCTTCTTGTGTGGCAGTAATAAAGAATACATACAACCAGTGTAGGCAACTTACAAGCCAGATTGTACACACATCTTCAACCCTTGTTAGGTTCTAGCAAATTTTACTATGTAATCATGCTGCAGCTTTACACGTCGAGGATTATTTTTCGCGAAAGAACCTATTGCCACATCAACTAATAATGATAGTAACACGATTTAAATAGTTGTTAACATAGAAAACCAACGCGAATTATTCGCATACCTAATCAGCCACGTAAATACCGACCGCCGCTTTACGCTCAGCCGTTCGGTTTTATTCGGCTTCGCTCGTGTAGCCCGCCCCGACCGTCCTCTTGTCTGTGAAAAATGATGTTTTCTAGACGCAATGGGAATTCCCCTGGCAAAGACATCACACACACTGATCACGCGTTCGATAATCAACTTAGGATGCGTTCCTAAATTAAATGAACTTTTTACCAAACACATGAATTTTCGAAGTTTTATTCCAAACACATGAATTTGGCGCCTCTTAAATTTCCGCCCGGGGCAGGTACTTTAGTTTGCCCCCCCCCCCTCCCATGCCCTTTACTAAATATCTGGGGCTCTCGTATACAGGATGAGTTTTAAACTAATGACATCCTTGTAGTGGATGAATCAGTACGACAAAATAGGCAACTTTCATTTTTTTAAAATTAAAAACAAAAAATATATATATTTTTTAATTTATGTTTGTAAATTTTATCTATTGAAAGAAGTTTGAGAAGCGTTGAGGGCGCTGCGCCATCTAGCGGTAGGTAAACAACGGCCCGGTGGCATAGTGGTTAGGTCGCCTGATCTTACTTCGTAAGGTCCCGGGTTCGATTCCCGGCTGGGTTACCTTTTTCGTTGGGATAAAATTAACGGAATTGCATGTCATTTCTGTCAGTCGAATGCAATAACAAGACACCCACTTACTCACATGTTACACGCATACATCCATATAAACACTTCATAGTAGGGTTGGGATTAAGATTGTTGTATGACAATAAACCCCCCATTGTGAAATTTCACAATAGAAAGTATAAACAAACAAAATATAGCTAATAAACAATATTAGCGATATTTACCTACTACTACATAGTGCATTGTAATTATATATTTTTATAATATTAAAAAAAACAACTCTTCCATTAAACAAAAAAATGCTTTTCCAAAAAATCTTATTAAAAGTTGCTTAGTTCATTGTACTGATTCATCCACTACAAGGATGTAACTAATTAAAAACTCATCCTGTATAGACAGTGCTGCAGACTGTTTTTGCATACCTTTGGGAAATGAAATCCTTAACGAAACGAAAAAATGTCAAAAAATAAATTGAATAGTGATAAATAATTGAATAAATCGCACTATACAACGATTTGATATTTTGATGATAGTTTTTTTATGAAATTACAGTGTTCCCAAATTTGGATCTAAGAAATTCGAGCCAGTCAACAGCAGCAAAAACCTCACATACATGGAGATAACATCGCCGACTGAATACGCAATCAAAAAATCGGACGATCTCGGTCACAACAAATTCTGGCAAACGATCGGATTCAAAGAGAACGAAAAGTTATTCATAGCGGCAGCTAAAGAGGAATTTTAAATTAGGATAATTTTATAGTTTAAATTTTGTTAAAAGTATTTGATTTAACTATGTGATATTGACGTGTGAACTGACGCTGGTTTTTGTCATATTTTTTTTATCGTATGGTCATGATAAACGTGACACGTAATACTCATGATTGCAATATATAATTTATGGTACAATGTGGAAATTCAATAAACGTGACTTTGAAAATTTTCTTTTTGGTGTTGAATTTTCACCTGGAAGGACGTTATAAAATTGTGATTTTCAATTAGGAATACACGTTTAAGTGATTGTGGAATTTAATCACGCGAAATAGATGTGCATTTTTCGTTTTATGTAAATGCAATGGAATATTCGAAATGCATGTTGCTCTTGACAACAGCCATTTTGCTTATGGGATATACAACTCCTGTGGATTCTTCTAAAATATTTGCGATGTTGCCCTACCAAAGTCGTTCCGACTATAACTTTATTAGATTGGTGCTATTCGAGCTCGCAAACAGATGGCACCATTTAACATTGCTATCAACTCAAGAAGAGAAAGATCTACCAGAAAATTTCAAACCAATACAACTGGATATGTTCGATCCAATGAATGCCAGTAAGTATACTATTTATATACTAGGCGTGTACCAAAATTAATGTCTCCACGCTCCTGGCGTCAGAAAAAAAATATTTTCCCAAAGTTGGTAACACTGTTTTGTATCGTAGTTTCTCCCCAACACAACGAGAGGAGGCCCGACCCGATCAGATGTTTATTTTGCGTCTGACGTGCATTTAGGATGGACGCTTCTATGTCGGCCACCGCCACCTCTCTTTTTTGGATAGGGAAGGAGTTCTTCTGCCTGAGTTTATGCCAACTAGGACAACCATCAATGCAGCTTTACATTGTGAGACGTAAAAAAAATGCAGAGCCATCCAAAATCGAATACCAGGCATGCTGATGAAGAAGGTGTATCTCCTTCATGACAACCCTCGGCCCCACGTTGCCCGTGATTCAAACCCCTTTTTGGACCAGTTTGGGGGAGACGTGATCGTCCATCCATTGATTTTATAATCAATGGTCCATCCCACCTACAGCCCAAACCTTGCCCCGTCTGACTACCAGTTGTTTTTTTTTACGAAAGAGTTCTTTTACGTCTCACAATATAAAGTTGCATGGATGATTGTCCCAGTTGGCATTAAGTCATAAACATAAACAGAAGAACCCCTTTCCTGACCCATAACGAGAGGTTGCGGTGGCTGACGTAGAGCGTCAGAATAAACATATGATCGGGTCGGGCCATCTCTCGTTGAAAAGGGGAGAAACTACGATACAAAGCAGTGTTACCAACATTGGGTAAATATATTTCTTTCCGACGCTAAGAGCGTGGAGATATTACTTTGGCATATACTGCTTGAAAGCCTAGCCTAGTTTGACAAGAAGTGGGGTTACCATTTCAAAACAGACGGCCAATACGCGGCCAATACGTCGTGCCTCGCTTTTGCCGACGACATAACTTTTATCACCAGGAACCCCAAGCAGCTTTCCCTGGTGGTGCTGTTCACCGACTGGTCAGGCTATATAAAAGTGAAACCCTCCTAGGTAATGTTTTTACCTTGGACTCGCCAGCATAGACACAAAATTTACGTCCTATGGCCTAAAACTGGTCTATAAGGGCTCTAATATCTCCCTTATAGACCCAAAAAACCATTTCAAATTCCTTGGCAGGATAATCACCCATCAGGGAAAAGACCTCTCTGGCTATCATGTTATAGAAAATTTTAATAGTTGCCTGGCAAAGATGCCTTGCTAATTTCTGGCCCTCGTAAGGCTTGGATCTATGACAATTATCTAACTTCACTTTTGTCATGGCCCGTTCTTATTTACGATTTCATTAAAACCCATCTGTCTCGTCTGGATGCACTGGTGACAGCTAGTTAAAAATCCTGGCTGTCCTTAGGCAAACCAGCTTACCTCTCGACTCTCTTCAGGTCCAAACACAATTTTGGGCTAGCTCTAAAACTGCCCTCTCTGCTCTACGCCAACTCCAGAATAACCAAAAATTCGATTCTAAGGAATTCCAAGGACCCGGCAATATCGAAGCACGTAATAAATGGCCGTAGTGAGTCAAATGATCTACAACCCCGCGTAGACTTCCACAAAAAATCCTTGCTGGAATCAGACATAACGGCAATGGTCTTGGGTACGGCAATACAACCATGAGCGATATGGACTGGAAAAAGTATCTCTTGCGGGAAGATTACGACAGCAATAGTATGGCTCACGCTATTGTTCTTCAATGCCAGAATGATTAGACAATAATTGGAGACTTTTGCAATGTTATATGACTGGATGCCAGAGATGCAGAAATTTTATTTAAATGCCTCTCAGCATACACTTCCAGACCCCAGTAACCTCGCTCGTTTGAGCTATGCCGAGTATTAATGTCCCTTTGTAGCAATACCCCTTGCACAGCTAGACATATTCTAGCTGGCTCAAGGTGGCCTTGGATCAAGGACGGTACACTTACCGCCACGACAAAGTCCTTGCTGTTATGTTATATATTAATATATATATATATATATATATATATATATATATATATATATATATATATATATATATATATATATATATATATATATATATATATATATATATATATATATATATATATATATATATATATATATATATATATATATATATATATATATATATATATATATATATATATATATATATATATATATATATATATATATATATATATATATATATATATATATATATATATATATATATATATATATATATATATATATATATATATATATATATATATATATATACATACATACATACATACATACATACACACATACACACATACACAGAAGGGTATTGCGGATTGTATTATTTTTAAATAACACCACTCAGATGGCCTCCGTTTTGCTGCAGATATTCTTGTAATTTGGACCTCATGTTTTCCAAAAATCTTTACAATATTGGGCGGATACGACCTCACCGCGTCTATGCTGAAGTGGGAGTTGACGAGCACGAGAGATGTGTTGCTCTTTCGAGACTTTTGAAGTTGTCCCTCGGGATTCTGTCGTGACGCGGGTAGATAAACACTTATCTAACCATCAAATCAGCGTAAATCACGAGGATGTTGATGAACCTCGGCCAGAAAAGCATGATATCGAAATAGTAAATGAATACGTGCGTTATGTAGTCGGCTTGCAAGGGACTTCCCTTATATTTGCTTTTGTAATGCGCTGAACTCGAAGGCGTGCCCTACACTACTAAAGAGTTTTCGGATTAATATATAGCCCATGACACTCACAACTAAAGTGGCTTTCTATTGGTAAAAGAATTTTCAAAATCGGTTCAGTATATCAAGACATTACTCCCTACAACCTCACAAACTCACAAACTTTACCTCTTTATAATATTAGTATAGATATATATATATATATATATATATATATATATATATATATATATATATATATATATATATATATATATATATATATATATATATATATATATATATATATATATATATATATATATATATATATATATATATATATATATATATATATATATATATATATATATATATATATATATATATATATATATATATATATATATATATATATATATATATATATATATATATATATATATATATATATATATATATATATATATATATATATATATATATATATATATATATATATATATATATATATATATATATATATATATATATATATATATATATATATATATATATATATAAAATTACATTTAATTTCAGTTCCACGTGTATGGTTTATCGATCCAAAAATATCGCCAAAAATGTTCGACTTCCTTAATTAGACAAATTTGATTAGGAATCAGCTTCTGCTTTTGGAGGCAATGGCATATGTGCCGAACAAATGCTTAGAAACAGAAAAAATGCAGAATTTTATCGTGATTGATAATTCCACTTACGATCTTGTTCTAGTCGAAGATTTCTACTTTAACGCCTGGTATATGTTCGCTCATAAATTCAAAACTCCTTTAGTGTACACGCCTTCGAGTTCAGCGAATTACATAAGCAAATATATGGGAAATTCCTTGCAAGCCGACTACATAACGAACGAATACTTTTACTATTTCGATAGCATGCTTTTCTGGCAGAGGTTCATCTACACATCCTCGTGACTTACGCTGATTTGATGGTTAGATAAGTGTTTATCTATCCGTGACACGACAGAATCGCGAGGGACAACTTCAAAAGTCTGCCTCAGCCCCTGCCCAGGATGAAGCAACTACATATCTCTCGTGCTCGTCAACTCTCACTTCAGCATAGACCCGGTGAGGTCGTATCCGCCAATATCGTAGAGATTGCTGGGGAGCATATTCGTCCACCGCAGCCTTTGCCGCAAGACCTGAAAACGATACTAGACAACGCGGAGCATGGCCTCATATTTCTGCCTATATTTCTGCTTCGGATATATGCTGAAGAGCTCGGAATTTTCGGAAGAAGCGTTTTCGACTGTAAAGCAGTTGGTTTTATGGAAGTGGGAAAGCGATACGTATCCAAACCGTCCAGGAAACATCTTCTTTCGGAAGTGGCTTCCTCAAAACGATATTCTAGGTAAGATAATAGACTAATTTGCTTATTTATACAGCTAGGGACGGAAATAACTGACACATTTTAAGGACTATAAAAAAACTCTCTAAAAAATTTTTTTTTTTATTAAAGTAAATTGAAAATAATTTAATTTAATTGATGTTTATATTCGAATCTTCCAAATGACGGCCACCATTGGCATTTCATTATTAAATTCGTTCTCGATTGTGTCAGCCACCCTACGATGCCCCTCAAAGAGTTATCAGATGATTGAATACCTAAGCTCGTGCCCGATTTAGGTGTAAACTTCAACACGCTTAATTTTAAAGACCGGAATTATATTAATTAAGAATATAGTTTCCATTATTGGGTGGACGGATTTCAACCACAATCTTTTCAGCACATGCCATGCTCAAATGATGCCTGCATGCCAAATTTCAGCTCAATCGGATGAAGCATTTCGTCCCTATAGTCGGAGAATACACACGGACACAGGAAAGTAAAAAAACAGTTGATATTACTCTATTTCGAATAGAACTGCGAAACTGGCAAGGTTCCTACATAATATTATTACAAATTTAGCATTTTTTGCATATTCATATATTTAAATTACCTACCTGATGTGTTATAAAGAATATGAATATATACATTTGTAGAATGGTTTTCGTCTTGTGTTTCGACATCCATTTTTTCGGCTTCCTTAGCTTCCTAGCAGTTGGATGGAACGTAAAACGTAGACAGAATTTCCATTTTAGGGCCCCTGAACTGCCGAGGGCCCCGAAGCGCGACACCGGCTGCACCGACTTAGTTACGCCGATGTCTGATACATTTAACAAACCCTGTTCAAAACTCCAAGTGAACGCAGATGTGTGAGCCCGCGGCTTCATCTTGTTGAAACCACATATCTGCTTCAATTTAATTTAATTGAAAGACTTTCCTCGAGAGAACGCTCTCTGCCTCGCTATGGAGGATTGTTTATTTTCATAATACGTCTTGACTGCAAGACCACGATGCTCACCTGTCCAAACCATCGTAGCCAATAAAAACTACAGAGCCTCCCCTATTGATGAAACTTCTCCCTCCTCTCTACCCCCCGCCAGATGACCCCCCCCCCCCCCCTAATGTGTCAGTTATTTCCACCCCACCTATGTATTATATGTAGGTACTTTACCGCTCAAAACTATTTAGACAACCACTTTTAATTTTACTGATTATATAAAAGCGTATTTAAAAAACCTGTTGTTGAGCACATTTGACAACTTCCCCGAAGTGCATTTATATCTCTCATAAATCAAAATTGTTTAAACGCCTATTACCTAGTAGGCCATTATCCCTATAATAAAGTTAACGGACATGTTCAGGAATAAAACGGTATTTTAACAATTATGGGAAGAATTTCAATTATGGGAAGAATTTATTGTATGTAGCCCTAATTACATTTTCTTATTAAGTTTATTTAAGCGTTATTTGCCTACATAAACTTTAATGGGAAAATATAATTAGGGCTACCTACAGTAAAATGAATACATTCTTTCAGGAATTTTTAAATTATTATTTTATACCTAAGCTTTCATTAATGTCCGATACCTTTATTATAGGGATTATGACCTTATAGGTAACATGCGCTTAAATAAACTTGATTTATGGAGCGATATTAATACACTTCGGGGAAGTTCTCAAGGTAGGTATACTTAAAAACAAGATTTTGTAAGTTTAACTGAATCAGTTATAAAAGCGTAGTTTAAAATTTTTGGAAAGAATTTAGTATTTTTATTTTAGGTAAACCTAATTATATTTTCTTCTTATATGTTTCTTATTATATATTTTCTTATTATACATTTATTTAGACGAACAAAGTCTTAGCTTTAACAAGAAACTGTAATTACCTTATACCTTCAATAAAATGAATAAATTTTTCCCAGAATTGTTAAACGACCCTTTTATTCCTAAACTTTAATTAATGTACAATACGTTTATTATAGGGATAATGGCCTACTAGGTAATAGACACTTAAACAAATTTGATCTATGAGCGATATAAATGCACTTTTTATATAATCAGTGCAGTAAAAAGTGGGTGCCGAAATAATTTCGAGAAGTAGTGTGCGAGACTTGTTATGTGATTCAGAAGTCAATATATTGTGATTTCAATTTTCAGGTCATCATAACATCCGACTCTTCATAACCCATGGTGGTTATTGAGCTTGCAAGAAGCTATGTACCACGGGGTCCCGATAGTCGGTAGTGTACAACCGGGATAGATGCCGCACTGGGATAGACGCCTCGTTTCTATAAAAAACCAACTTCCAAAAACCAAAATGGCAAATGCGTTGTTTAAATACGCGCCACATGCCCCCCCCCCCCCCCCCCCCCCACCTCAGTGACACGCAAGCTGTTGGGCTGGGTGGACGTTTCTCACTTGTGTGTGAATACATTCCCAGCGGACGCGACGAACGCTTCGAAATTTCAAACGTAAGTATTCACTGCTGCATATCTTTATAAGTAGTTAATAGGTTACAGTTTATTTTAATTGTGTTAATACATTTTTTTTATTAATATTTCACACACATTTTAAATACTAGATTAATAAGATTAAAATCTACCTTGCTGGAGTGATGCCCGTACTAAGGTAGACTTTTATGTATTCTTTTTTCCCTTTTTTTTTTAGTTGGTAAGTGTAACATAATGTAGCATTGCTTTATGTGGTAGGTCTATATTTACACAAATATTACATATACTTAGCATATTTTAGTAACATAATATACATAATAATATTAAATAATCATATATACATATACACATATACATCTACATCTACACATATATACATTTATACATATAATCTAGACATATACATATACATATGTTTTATATCTATACATATATATAAAAGTAGTAATTTTATGTAATTAGGTATTCTTATACAGCACTATAATTAAATAATTTCTCCGTTTCGTTCCTTCCTAGCTCAATCAACCATTCCGTCATAATTTTTCTTCCTCGTATGGTATCTAACTTCACTTTTAATTCCGAATTTATTCTATTGTGTAGTCGGACAGCTAGAAAAGATAAATGTCGTTGGGCGAATTTAGTTTTCTTAAGGGGAACATCATGTTGCATGGCTGTAACTGCGCGTGTTCACTGCATGGCTGTAACATTGGTTCATTGAAAACACATTTAGGAGTCAATCACTGATTTTTTGCATTTATTTTACTTAAAATTCAAAGGGGCATCTATCCCTAGCATAAAGGATAGTCGCCCCGAGTTTTCAAATGATAGATCCCCTTAGGTGTTTCTATTTCTCTATACTTTAAGAGCGCTGTCAAAGTATTTTTAAAATGTTTTTATATTACGTCATGACTATTTTGATACTTGCTAATAGATTTTGTATCTAATGTGTGTGTGGGTACTTGCATGTCAATTAAGTTTTTTATTCATGCCTACTTTGCTTATTGTAGGTGAGCTATGCCAAGAAAATACAAAAGAAAGGAGAGCGTAGGAGCTCGAGTAATCTCTTGGACAACAAAACAGCATTCGATGAAATTGACAAAAAAGAATTGGGGATCAATGAAATATCCAGACGATCTGGGATTCCATCCAGAACATTACGAAGGCGTTAAGCCACTAAAAACAATACTAAGTTGACTTTGAGAAAATATTATGTCCTGGGTTTCGAAAATGAAAAAAGATTTGTAGTGCTGAAAAATGCTGAAAAACAAAGGTCTACCCGTGAAGAAAACAAAGAGAAATAAACAAGAAAATCCTAATGATAAAGAGGATTTTTTTGCATAGAGTCTAAATCAGAATGTGCCAAAAGCGGCTGCACGATACATGTACATAGTTTAAGAACTGTTGCTCAAGATGTGGAAACTCAAAGCGATTTCTGGTTCGACCTAAATGAAGAAGTATTGTACCTATCTACAAATACATATTATTATGTTGATTTTTAGGTTAAACGAAGTAGTTAATTTTCTTTTTGTTAGAGATGCATATGAATGATGAATTTTAAGAAATGTTGAATAATTATCTACGTTAAAACGAGAATGTAAATGTTTCGTTAAAGATGATGCTACGAAAGCTTTAAATAAATTATCGCTTTAAAACAATGTTTGTGTTAAAGAGATGAATATATTTAATTAAGGTTCTGTGTGTCATATATCTGAAGATTATATAAATCTTACATTGTGATTACTTTTTCTTGTTGATTATTTAAAAGTGCATCTATTCCCCTTCACAGGCATCTATCCTTCTAAGCGATTTCATAGTGAGGTATCTATCCATATAGGTAGACATCTATCCCCAAAAAAATTGTCTCGCAAGAACTTAATTTCTGCAAAAATAGTAATAGTTACAGAAAAAAATACAGATTCTAAAGCTATAAAAATGAATAAACTAACTATATTACAAGGATAATGGGCCCGATTGCGTTTCTTTGTGAACTAAAACTAAAATTAGTCCAAGCGAACGAGACAGAGCAATACGTTAGAGCGGAATATGAAACGAACGATCGTCGATAAATACTACCTGCCTAACTTATACTCGTCCGAATAAATTCGAGCATATGTCGTGCGGGGTAAAAGATTTGACCTCGGCGGGCAGTTTTAATGCGAAAAAGTGACAACCGGTCATCTCACACTCCGCTCTAGCGTATTGCCCTGTCTCGTTCACCCGGACTAAATTCCGATTTTAGTTCACGAAGAAACGCAATCGAGCCCAATCTGTGGCAATATATTTGGTTTTAAAATAATTAGGCTCTTTCGAAAACTGGGGCATCTATCCCGGTTTTACTCTATTCCTATCCTGACAGACCAGTCGGTAAACGTAGCCAAAGCCAAATTCATAGGCTTCGGCGAGGAAATCAACTACAACACGATAACGGGAGAGTCCATGAATAACGCAAGAAACAAGGTCTTTTCCGATCCGCGTTACACCGCAAAGGCAAAAGAGGTGTCGTTCCGGTTCACAGATAAACCTCAGTGTTCTGGATACTGCAGTGTACTGGATAGAGTACGTGATCAGGCATAAGGGCGCCCCCCACCTAAAACTACTCTCATCTTGTATGACTTGGTTGGAGTATTATATGCTGGACATCATAGCATTTTCAACTATGTCAATTATTTTTATAATATACACCTTACGCTTTATGTCGAGACAAATAATCAGCGAAATCAAACGATTTCGACTATTTTTAACAAATCAAAACAAACAAGACAAATTAAATATAAACTAAATACTGCATCTATAATTGTTTTGCACAATGTGATATGTGAGCATGTGGTATTTATTGATGTTAGAACCTTGTACAAATGGAATTTGTAATAAAATTATTGAATAGTCGTTTTTATGATTACTTTAATGACAAGCAAATCGTGATACATAACAATCACGAAAGGGCCATAAAAAAAAGACTTTTCACAATCGTATATTTTCCTTCCAAGTATAATTTACTTACATACATAACCGCATATACATTTACGCACCACTGATTTCTTCCCATTTCCACTTTATTTCAATGAGAGTATAATATTATAAATGTTCTAAAAAAAAGCGTCTATCAAAGCAATCTCATTAAAAGTCCTTCATGTATCACTTAGATCACTATTTTTCCTTTGTAAGAAATTTTTACTGTCATGATAAATAATAAAATATTTTTAAAATGGAATAAAAATAGACTTTTAGCTAAAAATGTATATAATGTGGGGTTAAAATAATAATAATAAAATAATAATAATGATAAACTCTTTATTTGAAATAAAAATGCGAGCTTATTGCCTTGCGGCAATGTCTATCAGCTAACCAGCTTAAGTTTATAATACATTTATTACATTGGCTACGCAAAAGAACAATAAAAATTGAGGTGATAAAAAAGAAACAATCAAAAAACTAGAAACAAATAGATAATTAAAAAAGTAAATCAAATGACTAAAATTAAATATAGACGCAGAGGAAAGGAAGGAGAGGAATGAAGGAAAGGGAAGCGAAAAGGAGGGGGGAAGAGGGTTGGTTAATTTATGGATTTTGTGATTATATGCTCCTTGGGCCTGGCCTTGAACGAGGAGATGCTGAGGGCTGTTCTAATATCATCCAGTAAAGCATTCCAGAGTCGTGCTGCTTCCACGGAGGAGTACGAAAAAAAGTCGCTGCTATGGCCTGAATGGATAACAGGTTATTGCCCTCTGATCTCAGGGGTCAGCCTGCGCCGAAAACGCGGTAATTCGCGCGGAATTCTATATAAGAGGCAACTTGGGTTGTCGACTACAACGGGAGAGCCCGTCACCTCAGGAAGTTTTAACGATTAGTCGTTCTATCTCCCTAGAGTGAACGTAGAAGACTTGGGACAAAACAGTCCACCATCTAGCTACGTCACAAGCCCGTAAGAGGCCAACGCCCTAACCGCGAGATAGCCAGGAATGTTACCTAGCGGGCCGACACTAACGCCCTTACTTCCAATTGTGACCAGATTACTCCGGTCTCTCGATTGGTTCCGAGTTCGAGCGTCTCTCCCTTACGCAGCGGTGAAATGGTGTATACCGAATTTATGGGGACCACAGGGTCCTTTGCCCGGCTGTTCACCCAGGATCAGATGGCCGTTTCAAGAACAGTCGCCGTAAGGTCCGCAACCACCCCCGCTCTATAGGAAACAGTAGGTACTGCTTCCAGACTCCCCCGACTGTTAGTCAGAGTGCACAGTCGATTGGCTTACGCCGCACGGTGCGCAGACCGTCCAGGAGAGCCAGAAGTTTGATTCCCAAGGGAAACTGACCAAGGCCAGAGTCCTACCCAGGCTCGCACTTCATGCGTGAAGGCCGTCGGATGGGTGTTGACCCGTGAGTGTGACCAACCCTGAACAGAATGGGTCTTCGTGGCCAACTCAGCAAGGGCCCATTAACTCCCTATATAAGAGGCAGAGGCAACTATATAAGAGGCAGAGAGTTCTAACCTGTCTCGTCTCCCTGGTGTTAAGCCACTGCAGTCTGCTTCGATATTCCGTGATATGGTCATATTTTCTGAGGCCAAAAATGAAGCGGATACAGACTTTATGTAGCCTTTCCACCTCAAGATCATATTATAAACAAAATGTATTAGGTAAATATAAAAAGGAACATTCATATTTCTTATGGTGCTCCTAAACGGGCTATACTTTTATGTCAATTTGTGGCCGCAATATTAGCAACTATAGCCCGGCCATCACTCACTGCTAGATTTTATTGCAACATATGGCTGGAAAATATAATCCGGCCACTCTCGGCAATATTTCTGCAAAAGTATGGTCCATCAGTTTGACTCGTAAACGGGCTACACAATCGGGCAGCAGTGGCCGACGAAATCATATGTCTCGCAGCGGCTTATATTATTTTAAATGAAAATTTAAAACGACGAAAAAGACGAGAATGTGGATTCGACCTAACTTCAATAAGCGTGATACTTTAGATATCTTAGCCTGAAGGTTTTTTTATGATATGAATACCAATCGAAAGATCTTCTCCATATGAATCACTATGAATAATAAATTCACAATAGAATTATCTATTAACGATGTATATAAACATTTCAATACACTAATAAATAATATAAATTATTTCACGCAATTGTACATAACATATCAGAAAAGATAATAATACTTTATACATCAAAAATAATAATCATTAGATGATATAAATTTAAAATTATGATGTCGTGCGTCGTGCCTCGCATCAGAAAGGGGCGCACTTATGGCGCAAAACGAAACAGCAATGAAACTGGCAGGGCAATATTGCAGTATTTTCGATTGCGAAGCGATCGTCCAGCAACACGCCGGCCACACATAAACATCCTTCGCCCATACGAAAAATATGTGGCTATATGGCCGGGATGCGTATTTCCGTTTGCGTGTTCTTGTATATGAATAAAGACTACTACCAAAAAAAAAAAAAAAAAAATTGAAGGCAGTACCTACTGCCTGGAAACGCGCACGGGTTTGATATGTTAACTCCCTTTCCAAAGTCGTACTCAAATGAAGGCACGAGTCCTCCAATCCAATTCCAATTCTATTAAACACGGAAACGGAAATACGCGCCCAGGATATACTAAAAATATTTCCGTATATTGGATAGTATGGCTGGTATTGCTAACAATTTTGACGGGCAATGATTACAGCCTCATATTGCAGCGAAAATGTGGCCCGTTTAGGAGCACCATTGGGGGCTTTTTGCTTGTCATTTATATACCAGAATAGTAAGCTTAGGCCTTATATATATAACATAATGAATAAGTAATAAATAAAACACAAAAATTGAAAAATAATAAATCGGCATCTTGATATTAGAATTTGTCTCTATGGTAAAAAAACCTATAATAATCTAAATTGGCACTCAAATATGACAAAAAAAACTGATAGTGGATACCTTAAAAATTAAGTAATATTAAAATTACACAGCTGGGAGATGTAAATGTATGTCCCTATTCATTCGAATAGGGACGTTTCTTTTTCAGCGTGATCAAAAAGTATACAATTAACCGTGGCAGAAAGTACTGCGCTGTATATCGTCGAACATTTTTTTCTTGAACAGGACTTGTTTTTGAATCAACAGATAATTTCAAGGTTGCTTGGAAGGCATATTCAATACAAAAATGACAAATAATAATAATAATAATTTCTATATTGTGAACTGTAAGTAGGTCGTACAAAATCGATAGGTACTATTTCATGAGCTATACAGTTTACCTATAAATAAGGTCTACAATATTTATTTCACTATAATTTATTTTATTTTTATTTTATTTATGGTAGGTAGGTAAGTAACAGAATGAACTTATAATTAGATACATAATTCTTAAAAAAACATGTTCTTATGCCGATTATAACTGATAATTGAATATATTTTCACTTCGTAAGTTGAAGGAAAACAAATCCGAAAAGTATTAAGGTTTAGGCGTATTAACAAAAATAACAATTATAATCAAATTTATTACCTAGAAATTATTATAGTAGATTTACATTACGATATATTAAGTAAAATGTTAGTTTGTATTTAAATTATCATTGTAGAATTATTAAGTTATCTACGGTTTGTCAAATTTAGAGCTAGAATGAAATATACATAAATTTAGAATGTCTGAGAATTACAATAAGAATATGTTATATTTATTTGTCATTATCGTTTAGTCATTCCCGCTGTAACATTTATTTTTGAGCAAATGCTTTAATGCCTGTTTGCATCATGGTTGTTGCATTGATTTGTTGTTGTGTGGAATAGCGTTAAAATATTTAACCCAACAGAACTGAGGTCCCTTTTTACACATTTCTGTCCTCACTGAGGGACAGTTTATGAGGTTTATATTCATCGTAACCCTTGAATGTACAATCTCTTCGTAAGGAGTAGATATCCGGATTATTTTTAATAAAGTCACGACATTCCAGTACCTATTTACAGAGAGGGCATAGTCAACATATACATGCTGCTGAAGAGAGGAATATAATTGTGATATCAATAGAATAGGCAGGGAAATATTACATTTGAAATTGACTTTTCGTATAAAAAAAAGATTTCTACTAAGTATTTCTGATAGCTATAAAAACCCTTACATAAAAAAATTATTATAAAATGACTACCTACAAATAAATTATACCTCAGGCAAGCATACTAATAGTGTGTCTTATCTCCTTTGAAAAGATGGACGGGTACAACGTGAGCACGAATTTTACATCTCTTCATTTTTAAAAAAAAAACACGAAGGCATATTGCTGGATTGACAATAAAATATATATTTTTTGATTATTCTACATAGAATTTGCATTTCCATTTTAATATATTATTCTCCCTCTTATCGAATAAGTATGATATTATATGGCTTACCTAAAATCCATAAGGATAATGCACCATTGAGACCGATTGTGAGCCAAATCGACAGCCCCACATATCCTCTGTCAAAACACTTGGCTGGTGTCCTCCAACCACTTACGGGCAAAACGACGTCTTACGTGAAAGACTCGCGACATTTCGTAAGCATTATTAGAAGCTTAAAACTGGCCGAAGACGAAATAATGGTGAGCTTTGACGTCGAATCTTTATTTACGAATTTCCCCATTTCGGAGTGTCTTACGGTGGTGAGAGATAAACTAAGGTCTGAGGACCTCCCTATTAGCTACGCCGACATGCTTCAACATTGCCTGACATCCTGCTACTTTCTATGGAACGGCGATTATTACAAACAAATCGACGGAGTAGCAATGGGATGCCCCGTATCGCCGATAGTTAGTGACCTATATATGGAATATTTTGAGGAATTAGCCATAAAAACCTCCAAAATTAAACCCATTCTCTGGCTTCGCTACGTGGATGATACCTTCTGCATCCTGAAAGGCAACATTCAAACGGTGAAAGAATTCCTGGGTCATCTAAACTCCATACACCCAAAAATCAGTTTCACCTATGAAGTAGAGAAGGACGGCTCCTTACCATTTTTGGATGTCAAAGTGACGAGGAGAAGTGACAATACTCTCGGAACGGTATATCGGAAGCCCACACATACGGACAGATATTTGCATGCAAGCTCACACCATCATCCCTACCATCTACGTTCAGTGCAAACGTCGCTCGTGAATCGAGCACGCGATCTATGCGACACTGAGCATTTTCCGAAGGAGATGGAACATGTCAATGATGTCCTTAGGAAAAATGGATACGGAAAATATCACGAGACACGCACACGATCTAATACGGACGAAACTCAAAAACCGAGCAGATCAAGAGCATTCTTACCATACGTCAAGGGCGTGACTGATCGAATAAGTAAGATGCTAAACAGATTCGATATAAAAACGATCTTCAAACCGACCCAAAATATAGCTCGATTTTTGAGGCCTGTAAAGGATGTAATGCCACTGCAAACCCCGGGTGTGTATAAAGTCGAATGCAGCTGCGGTCTAGCCTACGTTGGACAAACGAAACGGCCCATAGCCACGCGACTGACAGAACACATCAAAGCTGTTAAAAACGTTCAGCGAGAAAAATCGGCGATCTGCGAACATATATTGGATAGCGGAAGTAACCACTGGATGCAGTTTCAAAATCCCATTGTTCTATCCAAGGAACAATTCTACTTTCCTCGCATGATCCGGGAAGCCATTGAAATAAGAAGAACTCCGAACTTCAATAGAGATGACGGCTACAAACTCTCTTCTACGTGGAACCCTCTTCTTAAAATGTTCCCGCCGCCGAACGCCGAACGCAAAGACGTAAAACAGGATACAGTGAGTGTTGTGTGCAAGACGGATTTTAAACATTCCCGCGCTCCGAGCCCGGCCCCCCACCACCGTTATAACCTACGCAGTGGCGGCAGCGGTTTGCGGCCTACCCGCAAAACAACGGACTGACAGCTCTTCAGTCTACCCTAGACAACGGCGGCTGCAACGTCACCGAAACGTCGGGTCCTACAAATTTCACGCGGTAAATTCGTTTTCTATCCTATTTATAATGTCAAACAACCGCGATAGTCTTCGATTTTATAATTTAGAAGAGGTTCCTATACTGCAATAATACCAACGCTTGATCCGATTTAGAAGTGTATTGTATTGTTAGAATCGTTTTGTCCTTCCGGGTGTCATATGATAATTGCCGCGACCCCTTGCTCTCATATAAGGAGAAAGCAGCGTCTTTAATATAAATCTTCGTGTCACGCGGTGCGAGTTGACATTCATGATTTGACAGTTTAGTTTTTTTTCGTTCTTCCTCTTCGCGGCCGTCAGGAATAGATCCGGTAGACCTAGTAACGAAGATAAATATTTAGAATATTAATTTAGCAAAATAAATTACACAAAGTGTTTACCCAAGAACCACAAATTAGCTTTATAATGGTCACAGCAACGGTTTCGCTACAGATTTTAGTCACAAGAACTAGTAATATAGCGTTTATCCTCTAAACGTCTATATAACGTCTATACCACCGGACTAGGCGCATTTTATACGTCTTTTAGCTGAATAGTGGCTGAATAGCGGTCATAACAGCTATCTTCGGTTGTATATAACACTTACAAGTTACAAGGCACTTATAGCGCATGCTGTGGCACCCTTATATAGCCAGAGGCTGCAAAAGTGTCTCCAATTGATACTTTATTACAACTTCTAGTCGGGTAATTAGCCTTGAAATGATATAGAATGGGAATGAACGGAAGCTGCATGATCATTTGCCGCCGCAAACATAGAATTCCTTTTGGCTACTAATATATTTTATTGACTTAAAAATTATTGTATTGTAGTTTAATACACCAAATTCTCTAGCGGACATCATTTCATCGACAATATTAAGTAACATGTCTAACAAAAATTTTAAATATTAATATTTTAACTCAATTTTTATTCAAAATTATGGCTTAAAGTTTTTGTAAATTCATTTTATTTTTCGCAGTAAAAAAGAATACTTGCTGGGTATTATTCACACACTTTGAAATAGGATTTCCCTATAATACATGTATTTTATGACTTAAAATGCATTTAAATATATAAGATTCGCAAAAAATGGCGGCTTTGGTTATGTGGCATCCTGCAACTTTAATATAACCTTTATAAACTATAAGCTGCGTAACACTGATCATATAAATACTGCGTAAGTGGTGACAATTTACAGCTTTAACTCTTTGTAAGTCAATTACTGCACTTCAATATGACTATAAGCTGTATAAGGGTGGGTCTTGTAACCAATATACAACCTTTGGTGGGGTAGGTAAGGGTAATGTAGTAGCTTTTGTTTTGTTTGTTCTATAAAGGTTATTTATTCGGCTACTATACAACTGTCAGTTATAAAATGGTTAGGTATAAATTAGTATGCTTTATAGCGATTATAACACCCTTATTTGACTAAAAGGCTTATACAGCTAAAACGCTGTATGACATAGCTGAATAAGTGCTTATAGAGCAATGTCGAGAAGCTATTACTCGCTCGTTATATAAGAAACCTGACTAAACCTTTATACGACAAAATTATGACAAAAAGGTAGGTAATATAAGCCAAATTGCTTTTAATGACCCTTTACATAGCTGAGAGTTAATCTGAACGTCTTTACGTGACTTTTAATCGGCTTAAAGCTATATTCGGTAATTCTTATATGGCTTTTGTGCTTGTTGGATAATTATTACACCACAAAATATTACCGATTTTAAATAACTGTTTCTGGTTCTTACGAATTTATTCCAATCCAACATTTTGGAAAATTATAAAACTACGCAATTGTACCTAGTGGGAAAAAATCCGGTATGTATTATTGATGAAACTCTGATTTTGTATTCCACCGTAACTTCTAAACGCTTGAACCGATTTAGAAGTGTGATATTGTTAGAATCGTCGTCATCCCGAATGTCATAGGGTA
The DNA here is from genome assembly GCA_944548615.1 of Micropterix aruncella. Lineage (NCBI taxonomy): Eukaryota > Metazoa > Arthropoda > Insecta > Lepidoptera > Micropterigidae > Micropterix > Micropterix aruncella. Next base: position 8,533,365 of record OX155958.1, read on the forward strand.
TGTACCTAAACTGTTCAAATGTAAGAAAATACTTGTGTAAATGTCCAAATGATATTACGTGTTTAGTGCCAAACGAAAGGTCTGCTTGAGCACCGATCGGCGGTACTAGCATTCGAACGGGACAAGGAAATTGTGATACATTATCGTGAACAGGACATTAAAAAAATAAAATAATTTTCACAATCGTATATTTTTTCCTACGGAAGAGTCATACAAACATTCAAGTATAATTTAAATACATAGACGCATATACATTTACGCACCACTGATTTCTTCCCATTTCTGAATACTTTATTAAAATGAGACTATAATATTATAAATATTCTAAAAAAAAGCTTCTATCGAAGCAATATCATCCAAAGTCTTTCATTTATTTATTTATTTTATTTATTTATTTTATTTATTATTTATTTAATTAGATCAATATTTTTTTCTTTGTAAGCTATTTTTACTGTCATGGTCTTTAAAAGGGAATAAAAATACTTATATCTGAAATTTACATAATGTGGATTTAAAATCATCACAGCAAAGAGTATAATATAAAAAATGGTTTAGGTACAAAAAATAAAAACATTCACATTTCTTAGGGGCTAAACAAATGGAGCAAATAAATTCGAGCGCTTATACAGGTACAAAAATCTCCAGAATAGTAGGCGTAGGCATTGATTTTATTACACTATAAAATCAATGGCGTAGGCCTTATATTCGAATTTATAAACTAAAATTAATCTGAGAATCAAAAATTGGTACCCAAAGTAAAAGTAATTGGGTAGGTGCAATAGACTTTTGTTAAGTATATAATTAATCACGTATAGGTAGGTACACATACTAATGCATGCATGCTAAGATTAATACCAATAATCACTCTAGTAGGGTAATACAATACTTTCTCTGGAGACAACATTGCTATTATTGCATATATCTAAATGAATCAGTCTACAAGGGACGTTTTACTTCTCACTAAACAAACATCAATGTCCGCTAAACATCAAGATTTTTAATCACCTATATGAAGTAGACTTCTGTCATGGAAATAATGGAGTCAAATTAAAAATGGAAGATCATAGTTTAAAATCACATATTTTTACTCTATCTATCTATAACATAATAAATAATTAATAAGTAAAATACAAAAAAGTAAAAAATAATAAATAGGCACCTTGATATTAGAATTTGATTCTATGCTAAAAAAACTATGATATACAACTAGTATAATATATAATAATCTAAATTGGCACTCAAATATGAGATAAATTTGCTGAAAGTGGATAGCTTTAAAATATTAAAATTACACAGCTGGGAGAATAAAGAGGGACATTTCTTTTTCAGCCTGATCAAAAAGTTTACAATCGACCGTGGTAGAATATACCGAGCTGCACATTGTCGAATGTTATTTATACAGGACTTAATTTTGAATCAATAGATAATTTAAAGGTTGCTTATAAAGCATATGTAACACAAAAATTACAACGTTATCGTTCTCTACTAGTAAGGTAATAAATAAAATAAAATAGACTGGTGGTCGACCCGTATCTTGTATAACATCTGCAGTTTTCAATATTGTTAAACGTTTGAACTTTGCTTACTTCTTACAGTTATGGCTATTTATTTACCCGTATTATAATGTATACCTTAAGTTATAACTATATTTTAGTCATTATAATATCTCAAATGAATGTGCGGCGGCAGGTTTGCCGCGTGTGTATTTTGAAAATCCACTGTTTAGCAACAGCAGCAGTTTGCCGCCTACCCGCAGAAAGGATGACGATTGACAGCCCTTCAGTCTAACCTGGACAACGGCGGTTACAACATTGCCAAAACGTCAGGTTCTACAAACTCAATGCGTTATCATCGTTGTTTTCATGGATTCAATATATGTAAAATTTTATTGATGCATTTACAATATGCATAAAAATAAAATTCTAGACATTTATAGGCCTACTAACGAATGTTACTCTAGTAAAATAATATTTTTTTAATAATTATTTTGAATTTAACAGCTGACCTAGAAATATTCGCAACTGACATTCGTTAGTTAATTTTATTAAAAAAATACTATCCGATTATGATTGTAATTATGATAATATCATTAACATGGACAGGACATTTTCAATCATTTGAAATTAAATTTTCATATAAAAATAGAATAATATAAATATAAAAAGGATTTCTACTAAATATTGCTGATAAGCTGTAAAAATATTTATTATCTAAAAAGATTATTATAAGATGACTATAATAAAATTATAACTTTTAAGTATACCAAAATTATTGCATTTTAAATAGGTAGAAATAAGAAAAGCATAAAAGTTACAATATTGAAAACTGAATAATGGCACTGGAAATGTATGATGCTTCTAAAGACATGACCAGAAATTGTATGTGTTAAGGTGGGTATCCATCAGGTCTGCGCATCAACTCCGCGCATCTGCAACTGCTCCAGTAGTGGATATGTTCGTGCTCCTGGAGCGTGCAACGTTGCAAGCGCAGTAGCAGTAAATTGTGCAAACAGGTGGACGTGAGCAAACTAAGACAATAGTGTGTGTTGTGTATCGCACTAGGCGCTCAGTAACTGCAAATTCACTGCAAATCCATCGCTATGGAGTGGTCCGAGGAGAAATGTTTAGCTTTAATATTTTCATTGCATAGCAATGCAAAGAAAAGATTAAAGCTAAACATCCAAATTGGTCCAACCAAATTGTACAAATATTCAATATTAGATAAAAACATTCCCATGAAATATTCGTAATGTTCACTTATTTATTGAGATTTGAGATCCCATATCCAAGTATTTTTATATCTTATAAAGATCAGATTCCCAAAACCAAAGAGGTTTTTATAGTCGTGAAGAATATAATTTATTATAATGTAAGCCGCACTAGCTACTAATTCGGACGACATTTTCGATCAACGTTCGAATGAAAACTGTGGAGCACTTGTTTTTCTCATAATAATGCGGAGCAGAGTTGATGCGCAAACCTGATGGATACCCACCTTTCGGTTAAAGATTAAAAGCTAGAATTTTGACTCCAAGTGGCTTGATTGGGAACGTAACTGAATAGGCCCTGCCTTATGACCCTTCATACTAAAGTGACAGATTGAGTACAAATATTATTATCACATATACCAAAATTATTCTCTATCAATATCAGTATAAATCCCCTGTTTTAAAATAAATAAAAGTACGTCTTATTTCTGAGCAGGCCTGAAGCCATGGAAGGGAGGGGCAGGATGGGATACGTCCGTCCTGGATTTATTTTTATTTATCGCTTTCTCGCCGCAACACCTATGGCTGCAAGTCTATAATCTGTCTCTTGGAGAAACCCTAGTCACATAGCTTTTTGGAAAATCTGTGAACTATAGAATCACTGCGGGAAAAAATCCATCCGAATTTAAATTCTGTAGACTGCTACAGATTTTCTGTGGTGCGTCCCCGATTATTTTTCTTCATACGAGCTATATATTCGGGACATGCGTAAACAACGAATGGCAAAAAAGTTCAAAATTTCCATAGCAGCGCGCGTACTACTTAAATGCGGTTTTACCACTTAAATGCGGACCACTTAAATGCGCGCACTACTTAAATGCGGAAAACGTACCGTAACGCACCGCACCGCAGTGCGCGCCTGGCCTTACCGTGTCTATCTCCTTTGAAAAGCTGGACAGGTACAAAGTGAGCAGGAAGCAAACCAGAGAAAGTGTAATGAAACAATAAAAAAATCGTGAAACCGGCAGAAGCTCGATGATTTTGTCCTAGGCCTGAATATTGTTGATTTGTTTCGATGTGATGGTTTTTCTCTTGCATTTGACATTCGCCTAATATCTGGCAGCAATTTCAAATAAACCTCTGCAGCGAAGAAACTAATCGATGAGCGTATTCTATTATTCTAGTGTTGGTACCTCTTCTACATTGAAGATGTTTTAACGTCATCCGACTATATTCCCATCACTGATTCCGAAACTGCAATAATCTTTATTTGGCCTTCATAAATAAGCGAGATATAGGCATTTAAAGAAGCGTCAAACCCCTACATTTCGGTAGGTTGTTAGTTTTGTTTTAAAACAATTCGTAAACATCTAAATGGTGGTAGGTTAAGTCAGCATTTCTTTTGAACTATCATCAAAATTATTTTTTTTTATTTAAAAAATGTGTCCGATGCTTTTTTTACTAGTAGAAATATGGATTTAGCATTAAAATGATCGAATTTAGTACTGTATTTTTTACAAATAGGCGAGGTACCAACACCATATAAATTCCTATAAGAGTAAGTTACATGACTGTGCAATCTCCGCAATCCACGCAATCACCGCACTCGCAGCTAGTGCAGTCGCAGTCACCGCACTCTCCACACCCGCAGTCGCAATTACAGCAGTCATGATCGACAGTCTCGGCAGTCGCGGCGTCCCGTGACGTCGGGCAGTGGCAGCCGCAGTTGAAGCAATCTATACACCCATAGCAACAGTTAAACATGCCGTTGCAGCATCCGGGGTGACCTTCCTTCGCGGGGCACTGTGCTGTCGGATGGCTCTCGCCGCAATATGCACAGGTCGTCGGGTGCAATATCGACACCGGTTGCTCCGCTATCACGTGTCTCAGAGACTCCTCCATGACTGCACTTCGATTTCCTCGTTGGTGAATTGGTAAAACCTAATGACTCATTTTATCCAAATTCTCGAAGCACATATTGCCAGATTACGCAATATAAACTTTTCGACAGCGCATAATTACAGATGACAAGCCAAATAAACTAATTAACCCGTTGAAAAACTCAATATAATTATCATAACATATTGCAAATCAAAAACAGGAAACCGAGCGCCTCCGCGCCGCCCGGTTTGACAGCTAAACGGTGTTGCCACAGTTGACAGACATATTTTGTTAGCCCGCCGCAGGCAGGCTAACAAAATATTTTGAGAAGACAGTGGTACTGGGACGGATTCCATAAATTGTTAGAAAAATGGTAGAAAGTCATAGGTAACGGTGGCCAATACTTTGATTATTAAGTTAATTCATTTTGTTATGAAAATAAAAGCTCAAATTAAAAGAAGCCTTTATCTAGGGGCGAACACACTCTCGGACGCGTCCGCTGCCGCGGCTTATGGGCGCCATCTGTGTAATGAATTTCTATTGAGCCGTGCACATTATCAGACGTCAGTCGCGGACGCGACCTCGAGGCTTCGGACGTCCGATAGAGATCTAACAAGCCACGTCCCAAACGACTGTGCATACTGTCGATAAGCCGCGGCAGCGGACACGTTTGAGAGTGTGTTCGCCCCTTAAATGGAAACACCTATTACTACTCGGGCTCTTATACGTTTGGGCGGTGCTTTAGACCTAGTGTCTACACACGTTTTATTTTCGTGAAAAACCAAGGTTAATTCGCCGTGTCGTCGGTAGGGTATAGATCACTATGGAAGCTTGTCCGTGTACACTGCGGAAACACGGCACGGCGCCACCGCCGTATGCATCGTTTTTCCCCCTCGGCGAAACGTGTTTATTTACGGCGAAATTTGTATTAGTATTGTATGGCAATGTATGAGAGCGTGTCCATGAACCGGACGTTTTCACGGCGGACAATTATTGCGTCACCTTAAAGTTGTTTACACAAAATGTCGAGCCTAGAGCGTCGTACGGCGAAAATCCGTCGGTGGACCAGACCTCACTTGTTGTCCTACCTAGCACGCCGTACGTTGAAAAAAAAGTGCCGTGGACAAGAAGCCGGCGGATCATAATTAGATAGCATCCATTGCTTCACATAGTTATTTTATTCGATTAATTTAACATATTAAATAGCTATGATGGATTTGACTGATTCCTTCTCATGGAAACTTTCATAATTCGATTACGTTACGATTTGTCGAATATTTCTGTATTCGAAGAAAATCGAAAAAACATCGATGGGCCTCACTCATATTATTATATCGATAGGTGAAAATAGTCGCTATTTTTTATCGTTGCGCTATGACCAGTGGTAACTAATAGCTAGAGACTAACATGGCAACACTGCAGCTAAACCGAAATGACAGACGGGGTCCCATCAAACTTGCAGAAGGCAAATTTGCAGACGGCAATCTTGCAGACGGCATTCTTGCAGGCGGCAGTTTTGCAGAAGGCAATCTTGCAGAAGGCAGTTTTGCAAATGTCAAACTGACGTTTCGAGAACCTAACCTAACCTAACAGAAAAACTTAAAACATTTTTTTTTTATGTTTAGTTTGATGTACTAAATCATCCACTACAAGGATGCCGGTAATTAATGTCACTTCGATTTTAGGGAAAGAAAAACCTAACCTAACAAAAACTTAATAATGTGTTGATGTACTGAAGTTTGCCGCCTGCAAGGTTGCCGCCTGCAAGGTTGCCTCCTGCAAATCTGCCCTCAACAAATTTGGAGCTGTCAAAAGTGACATTTGTGCAAGTTTGCCGCATGCAAAACTGGCGCCCCCCGACAGACGTAGAGTCGTGTGTAGTGACGCTATAAAGCGCTACTAGTAATGGAGTAATCGATTGTAATGACGGGCACATCCTTACAAGCTTGGCGCCAAACAAAATATTGTAGCGTAACGGCCATTAAGAGGGCTCCGAGCCTATGCCGTTACACAAATGTAGGTAATTTACGCTTGCCGGCGGCGGCCACGCACGTGTGAGTAAATCGCATACATTGATAACGCTGAACAGACGGTCACCCGCCAAAGCGAAGTAACCCGCATTTTATAATTTTATTGCTCATAGCAAATTGCAAATAACAAAAACTGCAAATTGTGATAAAAGCAAATCCTTTTGCACACGTATTTATTAGACCAAAATGGTCGATTTGACCCGCCGCCGTTCCGACATATTTGGCCCAGGTGACTCAAAATAGCGGCCGTTTTTCAAGGTGGTCGCTAATAAACCAAAATGATTTTTCTCATGCTGATTTTAATGACCCATGGGCCTTTTCGGCTATTTTGGGGTCATATATTTCAAATATGGCAATAAAAATAACTACTTAATTTTGAACAGGATTATAAACATTTTTAACGAGTATTGACTTTCACGTTACCGTTATGTTATACGCGTCTTTTTCGAGTATTTTTCAACTTAACCCCAAATAACAGCTATCCTCCTAGAATAATAACCGTAGACCCTTTGAGGTCGGGTAAGACAAAAGGAAAAGGCAAGAAGAGAAAACTCTCTTCTCCTCCCACTTCCAACCCTCGTCCCCAAGCCGCCCCCACCTCAGATCTGAGATGGGACTACTTCCCCGACAGGGTCGAGAATGGCAGCTGCCTTAACAGACAGCCTAAGCCCACGACCCTGGAAGAGATTGCGTCCCTCTTGCGGTTACTAATCGCCCAAAATAAGGGAAATTCTGCAGGATCATCCTGCAGCGATACCTCCTCCTTTAGAACGGTAACTGATCTTCCCTCTTTAAAATCCTTGGCTGGCGGACTGTCATCCGCTTCTTAACGTATATAAGAGTTTCAACGCTCTTTCACTCGCCCCTCCTTTCTTTTTTATTCCTTTTTCCTTTTTTTTATTAATTTAAAAAAAAAAAAAAAAAAAACTTAATTTTCAAGATGCTTCGAATTCTTCAGTGGAACTGTCGCAGCATTTCCCCAAAAAAGACAGAATTGATTGAGCTTCTTTCAAACAACCGGATCGATGTGGCAGCTATCTCGGAAACCTGGCTGCTTCCGTGCACTCCCTTTCATATTCCAGGTTATTCTTGCCTGCGGGACGACCGTCCGGATGGCAAAGGAGGTGTTATGCTCCTTATCAATAGCTCTCTTAGCTTCTCTACTCTTTCCATTCCTTCTCTCTCAGAAAACTCACAGATGGTAGCGGCCCATATACAAAGTTTCTCTTTCCTCTCCATATATACTCCCCCCAGATCAGTTATCTCGGAGGCCCGCTGGTTCCAAGCAGTAGGCAATATTACAGGGAAGATCTTCATTTTGGGAGACCTTAACGCACACTCGCCAGCATGGGGCTGTGCCTTCTCAGACCGACAGGGTGAGACATTACTGAACTGCGTGGACAAAATGTCCCTCTGTATCCTCAATGATGGCTCCCCTACTTTAGTACCTCTTCCCTCAGATCGTCCGTCAGCTCCAGATCTTTCATTGTGCTTATCTTCTATCGCTATTGATAGCACCTGGCGTGTCCTCAGTGACTCAACCGGGAGCGACCATTTCCCCATCTTAATAGACGTGCTTGGTACTCTGGTAACGAGAAGTACACGTAAACGTCGGCCCCTTTTTAAACCAGTGTACACTCCTGACAGTTTGTCTAAATTCACTTCATCCCTAGAGGCCGCAGCGATAGACCTTCCGCCAATATCATCCACCCCGCTGGAAGAGTGCTACTCATCACTTATTTTTTGCCTTTCAACAGCGGCTGGTAGCTGCTTCAGAAGGCAATCTGAAAGAGCATCCTTCCGCTCCTCTCCCCCTTGGTGGGATAACGAGTGCAGCCAGTCAATACTAAAACGCAAGGCATCCCTCTCTACCTATCTTACAGATATGTCACCAGAGAACTACGACTCCTACCACAAAGCTGCGAAAGAGACTAGGAAAATCCTCAAGACCAAAAAAAGAGCTGGATGGAAAAAGTTCTGTACGAACCTTTCCCCAGACACTCCCAGCACTTTAGTTTGGAATATGTTGAAGAGATTCCGCCGTAGTTTGAACTCCTCGAACTTATCTCCTTTAAAGGAGGAGGTCCTCATCCAATTCGTTGACAACTTGGCACCTTCCACCTGTCCCAACCGTGATGAAATCAATATCATGCAGTTCGATCAGCTTCGTTCCCCAAGTGCCCACCAGTGGCTTATCTCTCCTTTCAGCTCGGCAGAATTATTAGCGGTTCTCCACCGCTTGAAGGATTCCTCACCAGGGGAGGACTTTATCCCTTACTCCTTTATCAGTTCTTCTCCCCCCCGATCCTATCCTACTTTCTAAATTTACTAAACGGGTTCTTTGAGACAGGAACTCCCCCCACCGCTTGGAGATCGCAGATTGTCATACCGATCCCAAAATCCGGTCGAGACAATGATAACCCTAAAAACTTTCGCCCCATTGCGTTATCCTCATCCCTTTGTAAAATTGCCGAACATTTAATAAAAAACAGGCTAGAATGGTTCTTCGAATCAAGATTCCAGCTGTCCAATACTCAGTTCGGTTTCCGTAGGGGCCTTGGTACCCTCGAGAACATCTCCATCCTCACAACGGACATACGGCTTTCCTTCCATAGGAGGGAATTTCTTGTCGCAGCATTCCTGGATGTCCAGGCGGCGTATGACAATGTCATGATCCCCCTCCTCGGGAGGAGACTTGTCAGTCTAGGGGTTCCTCAAAAACTTTGCTCCTTCATCTGCCGTCTCCTATCGGACCGTACTATAAATATTCCATCCCTGTCCGATTGCATTTCAAGGTCAGTCTTTAAGGGTCTGCCCCAGGGTAGCGCGCTGTCCCCCATCCTATACAATCTTTATACAAGGGGGTTGGAGAATGCTGTTCTGGATCACTGCAGGATATTGCAATACGCAGAAGACGTTGTATTATACCACTCCTCACCCAACCTCTCGGCCTCCTTGCAGAGGATATCAGAAGCGCTTGAGGCATTAAACATATACCTTCACAACTCAGGACTAGCTATCTCCCCGTCCAAGAGTAGCGCCGTTATCTTCACTCGGAGAAATATTCCCCCAGTAGTGAATATAACATTCAATAATTCCCTAATTCCCATCAAGGTGCACGCCAAATTCCTTGGGGTTATCCTAGACACCAAACTACTATGGAGGGGATACATCGAGCAGGTCGTTTCCAGCGGTGAAAAGTCACTGAATGTTCTTCGAGCAGTCAGTAGAGTGTGGTGGGGGTCACATCCCTTCACAGTTAAGCTCCTCCACAACTGTCTCATTCGTTCTCACATCGACTATGCTGCCTTTATCTGCTACCCTATGAGCTTGAAAATGCAAATGAAACTAAGCACCCTTCAATTTAAAGGCCTCCGATGCACCATTGGCGCCATGGGAAGCTCTCCCACTAATGCCCTACTAGCCGAGTCTTGTGAACCTCCAGTCAACCTCCGATGTCAACTACTAGCAGATAGATTTTATATTAAACGCCTTCAGCTCGTCAATCACCCTCTTATTCCTAAAATCACCCTTCTCTCCGAATTGCTGAGAAACACTCCAAATAACAAAGCCCCCGCCCTCTGCGTCAGTCATAGGAAACTATACTGCCTCAAGGACATCATTCACAGGAATGCTCTCCTCCCAGACTTCCATCTCCCCTTCGGAGACAGACTTACCACCCCAGACATCTTCTCTCAAACCGTCTTGTCGAAATGTCCAGTAGGGCAGCCCCCATCACCTCTAAACAATGCCGTATTTTTGGACCTCATAGCATCCAGGTTCCCTGGCTGGGACCTCATATTTACAGACGGCTCCAAGACAGAAGCTGGGAAGTACGTGGGGGTGGGAATTTTTCACCACAATCGCAGAGTTCCCATCGCTTATAAATTACACAGCAAAGCATCAATTTACACCGCTGAAAGTGACTGCCCTCCTGAAAGCCCTCGAGTACATCCTGACTAACCAAATTTCCCCATGTGCCATGTTTAACGACTCTCTAAGTCTGGTAGAGAAATTAAACAATCCGGCCATCTCACATCGCCCTTCTCACCTGGAAAACCAGATCCGATCCCTGTTCCGCACTGTCAGAGAGAGAGGGGATGAAGCAGTACTCACGTGGATTCCAGGCCACTCAGGAATAGCCGGTAACGAATCGGCGGATATGTTGGCTAATGAGGCCCGCTCCAGGGGAGCCCTCCTCCGTATTAAAATCCCTGCGTCGGACATCCTCCCCCAGATAGAAGAAGAAATGAAGGACTGCTGGAAGAAGAGTTATCTTTCTTCTTGCAAGTCTAAAGGTCAACATTATTTTCTTATAAATCCCCACCTTCACAACAAACCTTGGTATTATAAAAAACCTTTCAGGCGGAAAGAGATCTCCACAATTTGCAGAATGCGCATAGGTCACTGCTCAACGCCCGCACACCTATATCGTATAAACGTAATTCCGTCCCCACAGTGTGATTGTGGATTTGATATCTGCACCGTGGATCACCTCTTCTTTAATTGCCCTCTCCTTAACAACTTTCCTTCGTTCATTCCTAATCTCATTCAATTGAAAATCGAACTCCCTACCAAAATCGATATCCTTCTGGTGTCCAATTCCATTCAAATTTATCGAGTCATCGCTAAATTCATTAACCTAAATCATTTAGCCATTTAAACCATATTCCGAAATGCCTTCTGGGGGTGGCCACTTCCGTTCGCTGCTCCGGGATCGGACCCGCCTTGTGACGTCAGGCCGATGGAAATGTAGCCCCGTTGTCGAGGTTGGCTGTGGAAAAGGTCGCTGAATAGGGCGAGTTTTTGGCAGTAACTTGCGGTCAATGGACGACACATTCTCGGTGCGGCCGATGCCGGGGGAGGGGCCTGCTCTCGGGGGGCGGTGGGGAGCGGCGCTGCCCCCAGAAGCACTTCTCTATTACCTTGACCCTTCTCCTTTTTCTTTCTCCAAAATATTCCCCTAATATTCTGTTATGTTTTTAGTCTCTATGTTGTCTTCTGTGTATGCAATTGTGATGTCCCTTCCTTTTTGTTTTTTTTTTGTAGGTACTAACATTAACAGTTAGTCATCCTCCCGTCAACAATACATACAAACTGGCACAAAATCACCAGCACCCTAGCTGCGTGGAATTGCCACAAGGAAAAGAAAGAAGAAGAAGAGTATTTGCACACTGGAAAAGACGAATCTAAAGTCAAAACTGTCAAAAAAGTCAAACGAGAGAATAATTTTGTGTATGCTGTAAGTAATTTCTGAAATTTGCTACCCAGAAAACATGGAAAATTTGAACGTATTTTGAACCGATTTGAACATATTTGTACCTTTGGCCAGAAAACTTAAATTTTTGTACTTGGTGTCATCATCAGAACTGGTCAAAATAAATGTACCGTGGCCGTTTTATACTACACTATTATACTACACTATATATAAATGATTGTACACATTCTACCTTGTTTGTAAGGAATTATTTATTTATATTTATTTATGTTTATATTTTCAGCATCATATTTGAAATGTACGACGCCAAAATAACCGAAAACGACCCATGGGTCTTTAAAATCAGCACGAGAATAATCATTTTGGTTTATTAGCGGCCATTTTGGAAAAATTGCTGCCATTTCGAGTCCGCTGGGCCAAATTGTCGGAGCGGCAGGTCAAATCGACTATTTTGGTCTAATGAACACACGTGTGCAAGAGGATTTGCTTTTATCACAATTTACAGTATTCTTTCAAAATATGAGACGAACCGCTTCCACTATCAGGATAGCAGATACCATTGATTTTATAGTGTAATTAAAATCAATGCAGATACTTTATGATTCTGAGTAAAGAAATAAAAATGGATAATGCTTAAAACAATTATAACATTGTTATTCTCATCAGTACGAGGATAAAATGTATGTCGAGAAGGATAAAAAAAACAGTAATTATGATAGGTATAAATAGCTACACCAAAACTTTAATTATTTCAAAAAGCAGTTAACTTTATAAATAAACTACTTCCGACGGAAAGAAGTTACAGATAAATTTCGCGGCTTAATGTGATTATATATTTCTGAACAATTAATGAATTAAATTAATGAATACTTTTAAACAGTATCGAAGAGGAGTTTTGTGGATTTCACTCTGTGCTCCCCGGGATTCGCCTGTTGGATGAACAATTGGAAAGTTCACGAGCACCTTTCTTCTTCGGACCGCAGACTGGTGACATTTGGCATCGGCCGTCGCGTTCCCCCCACGCCACAATCCGAGTGGCGATACCGAACCGACGACATTAACTGGGACCGGTTTGGTGAAGTCCTCTGCGAGAATCTTGAGGCCTTTCCATCGACTTCTAGTAGTAACGCAGAGGACTTGTGTGTCGCACTTAATGCGGCCATCGAGTCTTCCTGTGATGCCTTAGTAGCCCGGGCGGAAGAAACCCCGCGGTGGTTTCGCGGCCCCGTGGTGGTCTTCCGAACTCTGCGATAATTTTAATTTAATATTTTAAATAATGTAACGTAGCGATTGAAAATGAATGTGATTGAAAATTGTTATTTTTGTGATGTGACGCAATGATGAGATGTCAATTTTCTACTGATCGATCAAGGTGAATAATGTGAGATGAAGTTAAAGTAAAAGAAAAATAAAAAATCTCAAGTTTCATTTTTTTTTTAAACTCTCTATACTAATGAATATCTATGATATTCAACATTTTCAAAGCCTGTTTGATTTTAAAATGATTTTCAAATGATTTTATTTTTCTATGGTTTTAAAATATTTCTAAGTATTCTGTAGTTTTGAATATTTTCAAAGACTAATTGATTTTAAAATGATTTTCAAATTATTTTATTTTTCTATGGTTTCAAAATATTTCAAAGTATTCTATAGTTTTGAATATTTTCAAAGACTATTTGATTTTAAAATTATTTTCAAATTATTTTATTTTTCTATGGTTTCAAAATATTTCTAAGTATTCTATAGTTTTGAATATTTTCAAAGACTATTTGATTTTAAAATGATTTTCAAATTATTTTATTTTTCTATAGTTTCAAAATATTTCTAAGTATGCTATAGTTTTGAATATTTTCAAACACTATTTGATTTTAAAATGATTTTCAAATTATTTTATTTTCTATGGTTTCAAAATATTTATAAGTATTCTATAGTTTTGAATATTTTCAAAGACTGTTTGATTTTAAAATTCCCGTGCTTTTTCTGGTTTAAATGACGTGTTGCAACCTTAAATCAGTGCATATCCTATCAATGCTCTTTGTAAGCTAAATATCTTACAGCCAACCACTTATCTCAGCGAGAGAGCGCTCAAATTACAATGGACGCCGTAACATTTACGCCCAAAATGCGTACATGTGTTTCCATACATTTCATATTTTATATTTCATGTTTTTATTTTAATTTTTAAAAAAACACAGCAACAATCACAAATAATATTTACACTAAAACCTATACTATAAAGATTTGCGAAAATTACAAATAGTGTACTCAAAATTGACAGTACCTATATATTAAATACTAAATATGAACTATAACCTGTTTTGTACACACTAAATGGGAAAAATATGTACTGAATGTATTGAATCTACCAAAACCAAAATAGTTTAGAATATGAAACTAACCTTTTTGTCAATAGTTTCTTTATCTTTGCTTTTCCTTTTCGTGTTTTCACGAAATATGTTTTCTTGCGCTTCCCCATAACTAAAATACATGTAGAGTATTATAATAAGTTATAACAAAGATGCCATAAACATCCATTAAAAAAAAAACAAATATAAAAAAAATACTTACTGCTGTTTGCTTTTTAGTGACGACGCGTGACGACGCGGTACTGCGGTGTAGAAGAATAAAATATTACGTGAGCACGAACTGATAAGAGCTAACCGAAAGATACGTGCTCTCACTTCCAATAGCAGCAGGGAAGTGAATCTATTTCATAGCGCGCCTGTGTATTTATTAACGCGGCTAGCCCATACAAAAAATGTATGGAGAATCTGATACCTGATTTTCTGGGATTTATTGTATAAAATCCTATTACAATAATTGAAATTTAAATATTTTATATTGAAGATAACTTTCTGTTATAATAATTTGTAATTCAAATTATTTATTATTTTCCCAGTGAGGACTAAAACCCCGCACCCATTTTTGTATATTTTCTCGGGTATTTTTATAAAAAACTACGCAAACTATTGCCAAATTTATTATCTCACCTTATAAATGACTTATTGATAAAAACGAGTGTTTTTTGTCACTGCTTTTATTAGCGTAGTTTTAGCGGAATAACTAAAACGCTAGACCCTAATTTGAGAAATTCGTGCAGCACCCTCTTAACCCCTCGAGGCCCGCGGTTTTATTTTAATGTGTGCCTTACGGCCCGTAAGAAATTCGCCAGTCTCAAAAAAAAGATGGCGTTTCAGAAAAAAAACGATTACTCCGAAACTGTCACACCGATCGTCTAAAAAAGACCTGTTTTATGTTCCTATTCGGCCTCGCCTGGCCATTTCGGGCCGTCTGGGGTTCGACGGTAAATATCAATTCTGGACGTTTCGGGCCGTCTGGTACTCGAGGGGTTAACTCAAGAAATAAAAACCATCAAAAAGCTTACAAACATTTATTATAATTTCAGTAGCATGCCTCACGATAAACTATTACATTAATATCAACAATAATACATCTTTTTTAAATTCAACTAAACATCCAACATTTAGACGGAAACGTACATTTAATTTATTTAATTTACATATTATTTATTTAAGACCACGAGAACCAAGACTTTGCTTCCAGCGTAGGAGTCTTTGGTGTAGTCGGGGTGGTCGGCGTCTTTGATTCTTCTGGTAGATTGAGACAGTCTCCGTTTCCTTGCTCGTTACTGGATTCTTTTAATAACGATGACTTCAGCTACAAGAAAAATAAAACTTTAGCTTATTGAGTGATGCCTTCTAGGCGAAAGATCATATCCCATACTTGACAACATATCGTTTTCGATATAAAAATGTTTATAATGTAATCCCGCAATACCTAATCAAAAGATGTTATATGTGCGAGTAAAAATGAGCGGCACACTGCAAAAAGCCTTCAATAATTTATAACACATTCATTTTTACAAGCAAAGAAGGATGGGCAATAATGTATGGGATGCTCCCCCAATAACGACCAGACATATCACACCTCCGATCAAATACAGTAATAACTTGAAAAACTCCAGTAATGGTGCTACTTTATAAAAATTATTGCCATTTCTCATTTTACACTCCCAAAAAGTTATAAATATTACTTCACTAATTCGTCAATGGCTGATTTAACCCCTCAAGACAGTAACGTCCCGAATCTGGTACGATGTATTGTAGTCAATGCTCAGTAACGTCCCAAAATGGGTACGAGCGCGGTGCGACAAACCGCGCTCTCAACGAACTGAATTTACACCAAAATCATAGTGCAACCACCCCCTGTTAGATATGTGCGAGAAAGACCGATGAATTCTGTATTGTACGATTATTCAGTCGTGCTTCTCGCAGTCTAGAATCCCTAATATAATTGTTTGTATTCTGGGGGCACTTAGTCGAGTGCTGCCATTGCTCGGATCTTTGCTTCTCTTCGGATATTATGTAGCTATTCGGATATATGTATGAAAATAAATAAAACGAACTAATAGATTTGGTAAAGCATGTAATAACATACACAAATGTTTTTACAATTTCTAGATAAGGTTTCGTATTTTGAGATAAAACGTCGATATCGCTGAATAAGTGAGTTTTTTCAGTTCTCTAAATTTCTAATTATTCATAATTATCTAATTGTTTTACAAAATGAGGTTTTAATGTTTTATATTTCAAATGTCAATGCGATCATTCTACAATTCTTACTATCATGATCCATTAAATAGTTTCTTTCTTATGATCGCTTTTCCAAAGTGCTATATTTTTGACTTTCAACTCTCATAAATGAGAGGTGACTGCCAAGATTTACACCCGCCGCTTGAGGGGTTAAACGATTTTTTAGATGCAATGACATAGGTTTTGTTTTAGTTGTAACTTTTTTTCCCACAATGATTTGAGACTGACCGCCATAGTAAAATAAGAATAAGAATAAAAATAATTTATTTTCAAAAACCCGATCTGGGTATAGAAATTACATATCTAACGGTATTTCTAAAAATAAAATTACATTTCAAATTACTCATAAAATTATAAATAAGTCTGAAAAAAACTAATAATTGAAAAAAAAATGAAATTCAAAAATTCAATAACAAAGACATAAAAACTAGAAAAATAAAAAACAACAGAAATAATGAGAAAACATAGAGAATCAGCAATTCAATAACAAGTAATACATGACAAGCATGAAAAGAGTTTTTCAATGACATATGTCCGGTCATTTTGGTGGTGGTAAAGTTTTGCCTATCTTCTTTTATGATAAAAAGCCCGTTTATTAACTCGGAATAATTTTATTGTATCCTACATCATGATGTAAGCAATACAGGGCTAATCAAATCATTGACTTCGATAATCGTTAATCCCATAAGTAAATAGTTAACCTCGATAATCGTTATCAGTTAATTCAATGAAAATGCAACATTAGTCAACATTATCACGTTTAAAGCTATTATAATATTTATAGTGGTAAACTATTTAGTTTAAGTTCTTAAAATACTTATTAAAACTAGCCTTCCCAAGAATTTATAATTTTGGGTCTTTCATATAAGGTACGAGGGTCGATCAATAAGTACCCGTGTTAGGAATGAAGAGGCAAGTTTTCACAAATTTTTTTTTCTATTTTTCAACGTAATCTCCTTTTAGTACAATACACT
Source organism: Micropterix aruncella (assembly GCA_944548615.1). NCBI lineage: Eukaryota > Metazoa > Arthropoda > Insecta > Lepidoptera > Micropterigidae > Micropterix > Micropterix aruncella. Next base: position 8,550,788 of record OX155958.1, read on the forward strand.
TTTCCCAACGTTTCTGCCATTTCTTTAACCCCTCCAAAAAATACGATTTGTCAAACTCTTCAAAATACGCTTCTGTCTCGACGATAACCTCCGCGTTTGAGCTGATTTTTTTTTCCCCGAGCCACGTTTTCATGTTGGGGAACAGAAAGAAGTCGCAGGGAGCCAATTCGGGCGAGTACGGTGGGTGCGGTAGCAATTCGTAGTGCAGTTCATGCAATTTGGCCGCGACAATTCTGGATGAATGTGCTGGTGCGTTATCGTGGTGAAACAGCACTTTTTTCTTAGCCAAATGGGGCCGTGTATCCTTCAATTTTGTATCGAATCGGTCCAATAATTAACTGTAGTACTGCCCTGTGATCGTTCTTCCTTTCTGCAAAAAGTCCATGAGGATTATTCCCTTGGAATCCCAAAAAATCGTGGCCATGACCTTTCCGGCCGACGGGACCGTCTTTGCCTTCTTCGGAGCAGGATATCTCCGTCAACCTTCAGGATACCTCCGTCCTCCCGACTGGTTACAGGTTTGAAGTCGCTTACGTGGCCTCTACCTGCTGTATTACAGCGGTAATTCAGTTTGAATTTATCGCGGACCTGGATGTCCTTTGCCCGTAGTGCCACACAGGATCGGTGGCTCAAGGTCATTTCAAGAGTGGCACGATAGCAAGTCAACATCCACCCCCGCTGCTTAGAAGTATATTTTCATAGTCTCCAGACTCCTTCAGCAATTATTCAGAGTGCACAACCGATTGGCGTCGCCAAATAGTGCGCAAACCTTACAGTAGCGCCGGGATGCAATCCCACCAGGAGAAACCGGTCCACCAGCTTATAAGGCCTGAGACGCGAGTCTTACCCGGGATAGCCTTCCGCACGAGGAGGCTTCTGAATAGGAGTCGAATCTAGAATGGATCCGATTGGAGTCTGAATTCAAAAATTGAAGGCCAACAGCATGAGCTATACTGTTGCTGTCCTAATCTCCTCACAAGAGCCGTTATCTTCAGCTCTATATCAATAAATACAAACGAAGCTGCCATGGAATTCACCTACGGAATCGAGCCCATCTTAATATTATTAATACACTTCTGGAAAGGAGGGGGGGGGGGGGGGTAAGTGGTGAACTGCGGACTAACGACCGGCTGTGATAGGTTTAGGACTGGTGTCTTGCCACATCTGAGCGTTCACCTTACCACCCATTCACACTACCTTTGAAGCCATGGGATTTGAGATCCGGAAATTGAAATTTTAGATATCTTTTCTAGGAAGGAGTTGTGTATTTTCCTGGAGAGACAAAGATCTTTGGAAGAGATTTGGCTGGCAGGCCAGGAGCGCCAACTTGCACCGCGTGAATGTGAACAGTGAAGCCATTCCGGGTCATCGATGGCATTTGCGAGATGCATTTATTTGTGGTATAAATAAATACAAACGGAGCTGCCATGGAATTCACCGACCGGAGTCGGGCCCATCATAATACTATTTTTTACACTTCTGGGGGGTGAGCAGTGGATTCCGGACTTACGAACCGGCTGTGGTAGGTTTAGGACAGCTGTCTTGCCACATGTGAGCGTTCACCTTGCCACCCATTCACTCCCCCTAGTTAGTTAGTTTGGCTGGGCTTTTTCCCGCACTTGGCCTCTTGATTGGGCCGTTGTGCGTGGCTCATGTTTCCATTTATGTTACTCCAGCCAACCCAGGCTGTCCCAGAAGGTTAGCAGCCTGTTTGGGTTGCTACAGGCCTCCGGGAGAGATGCTGGAGATTGTAGTATTTTTGCCCGTTGCTCTGCCACGCTCCTGCATTCCATGAGCACATGCTGTGGCGTTTCTTCTTCCTCCATGCATCCTCTGCATAGAGGGCTGTCTGTCACACCTATGGTAAACAGGTGTTTGTTTAGGGGACAGTGGCCTGTCATAGTACCTATGACTTTACGGATTTTGTCCCTTTTTAATCTGGTGAGGTTGCGGGCAAGTTTTTTGGACGCTTCCGGAACCGCGTTCTTTGTTTGCCTGCATCCTGCGTTTTTTTTCCATTCTGTAAGGTGGGTTTCTTCGGTGTTCCTGCGTAGCCATGTTTTTATTTGGGCCTGGGGAATGGGCATCAAGGGTTCCGGTCCATATACTATTTCCTTTGATCCCCTTTTGGCCAGTTCGTCCGCCGCGTCATTGCCCAGTGAGTCACTGTGCCCTTTAATCCATTGCAGGGTCACTTTATTTGACCCTGCAATGCATTGAAGTGCATTGTGGCATTCCAGTACGAGGACTGAGGTTATCGTATTATTTGCTAGCGCTTGTAGCACGGAGGCGCTGTCGGAGACAAATTTCAAACTTACGTCTCCGACATCTTTGGCTGCGACTGCCTGTGCTGCTCTGGTGATGCCAATGCATTCTGCTTGGAAGATCGTATTTAAGTTGCCTAGGGTAGTTAACATTTTGATGTTTAGATCATTTGAGAAGACGCCGGCTCCTGTACCTTGAGTGGTTTTGGAGCCGTCTGTGTATATCCTTACTTCATTCGTACCAGAGTGATCTGCTGGTTCTGGAATGAGTTGGATATTGTATCTACGATCAAAGACATGATGGCATATTATTCTGTCCATGGGTGCGTCCAGAAGAGGAATTTCTTCTAAAGCCCGTTTCAGAATTTTTGAGTGTGGTGTTTCTGTGTTTTGTTTCCACAGTCCATTTGCTCTTAGTCTTAGAGCGGCTGCCCTAGCCTCCTCTTGGATGACAAGGTCCAGAGGTCTCATGTTTAGGAGGTACTCTAGTGTGGCCGATGGTGTGGTTCTCATACATCCAGTGGCTGCTACACACGCTAAGCGTTGTAGTCTCTGGAGTCTTGCTTTTACTGTGGTCAGTTGTGTTCTGGGCCACCATACAACTGATCCATAAGTCAGCGAGGGCCTGATGACTGATGTGTATAGCCAGAGTGTGATTTTTGGGTTGAGACCCCATTTTTTCCCCCCCCTTCGAAGCCATAGAATTTGAGATGCGCAAATCGCAGTTTTAGATAATTTTTCTAAGAAAGAGTTGATTATTTTTCTGGAAAGGCCAAGATCTTTAAAGAGGTGAAATAGAGATTTAGCTGGCAGGCCACGAGCGCCAACTTCCACCGCGTGAAGGTGAACAGTGAAGCCGTTCCGGGTTACGGCATTTGCAAGATCATGGTATTTATTTAATTTGTACTCGTGGTCTTTTGGGATATTTGATTCCCATGGAACAGTTAATTCTACAATAAGAGCCACCTTCCGAGATAGAGAGTAAAGAGTTATATCTGGACGGAGGGCTGTGCATCCGAGACTTTCAGGGAATTTATACTGCTTAGAGACCGAATCAACCTCCAGAATCCAATCTGTAGCTTTCTCGATTATTGAGAAAGGTTTTGTAGTTGAATGTTTTTTGCCTTTAGAGCCATCCCGCACAAACTGTATTGGGGGTTTGGAGGATACTGTCAAACCCTTGTTGGCACGAGCCACTGAGAGACTAATTACCTCGCGAATAACAGCGAGAACTTTGTCATGGCGGTAAGTGTACCGTCCTTGATCTAAGGCCACCTTGCAGCCAGCTAGAATGTGTCTAGCTGTGCAAGGGGTATTGCTACAGAGGGGACAAGAACTATCCTCGGCAAAGCTCCAACGAGCGAGGTTACTGGGGTCTGGAAGTGTATGCTGAAAGGCATTCAAATAAAATTTCAGCATCTCTGGCGTCCAGTCATAGAGCATTACCTTCCAGTGCATTGGAGGCGGAATGCAAAAGTCCCCAATTGTTGTCCAATCATTCTGGCATTGAAGGCCAATAGCATTTAATTTGTATTCATGGTCGTATATTTGATTAACTTTTAACAGTTAATTCTACAATAAGGGCTATCTTCCAAGATAGTGAGTAAAGAGTTATATCTGGACGGAGGGCTGTGCATGCGACTTTCAGGGAAGTGATATTGCTTAGGTAATAATGATGATACAATACCTTATCATTCGTAATCGTTTGCATTTCTTCTTCATATTTTCTTACATCGTCGAGTGACAATTCCACCCATTGGTCAATCCATGCAAAAGCTTGTCTATGCCCCAATAGTAGAACGTCTCTAATGCACTAAAAATATTACAGTTAGCTATACCACATCACCAACATCGTATCGCACATGTCTAAAATCACCACAATACCTTCTGCGTGAAATCCTCGACCTTGGTCTGAAGGCCCCAGACTTCAAATTTGCACTGCACCGCCTTGTACGAGCACATGATGGGTGTGAAGTTATCCCGCCAGCCCTCTACGAGGGGTCCACGCTCCGTTTTCGCCGATTTGAAAAATTTTGGATCCTCCGACTCTTTATAATGCTTTGGATTCAGATCATCGTAGGCAATGTCGACGTGGTCAACCTCTCTCGATGCTAGTTCTTCATCGGTCAAGCCGAGACACTGAAACATGTAAGAAGTTTTGACCTAATCTGACTTTTACAAAGACATAACAGGTGTTTCCATTAATAAAGCCGTTTTTTTTTATTTTTCCGTTAATTTTCAAAACAAAATAAATGAACTTAATAATCTAAATATTGGCCATCGTTTCCTATGACTTTCTACCATTTTTCTAGCCATTGATGGATTTCATCTTAAGGCGACATGATACCTGGGAACGACAATATCTGAGGAATGTTAGTTTTATGAATTTTTTGAAAAATATAAGCAGTAATTAAAAAAAGTTTCTAAGTGAATCCCTCGATAAGGAACCAATTTAAAATTTGGACTCAATAAAGTTGCTCATTGCCTTGGACATTTAGGCGAAAACTTTCAGGCGCGTTTACTCCTACAATGTAAACGGTGAGTGTTTTTTATTATAATTTCATTATATTGACTGGTTAATTTTCTAGGGCAGCACTTAGCCACATTTTTTATTTAGGCCCTAAATTAATTACGATTAATTAAAACATGAGAGCGCTCTGAGAGTTACGCTAAATATGCTTTGCCATTAACACCCTTATACCACCACTGCGTAAATATGGTTATTCTGTGCTAGCGCTGCGATTGACCATTTAGTATGCGTCTGGTTCCCGGCGCTAGCAGACGTGGAATCTGCGCTTGACGCTTCATCAACGCTGGATGTTTATTGGTCAAACCCTACAAAATTGACTCTTATTTTTTCGCGAGTCCGCCCATTTCGGATATTTTTCTGAGGTCTCATGTTGCCTTAATACAACTTTACGTTTTTGGAGGCTAGCCATCCATCATGCCAATTTTTCACTTCTTAGTAAGAATGGTTGTGCTTTTCCGTAAGTCCGTGATGCATCGATCGAAATAAGTAATGGTCAGAAGAAGTCAGGTAAATACGGCGCGTGATGAAGCACGTCCCATTCAACGTTTTCTAAATATGTGTTTACTTGTTTTGCAATATGCGGTCGAGAATTGTCATGAAGGAAAATTACTTTGTGTTCTTTCACCCCATTCTGGTCGTTTTTTCCTTCAATGCTCAGTTTATTTTGATTAATTGTTGTCGGTAGCGACCACCAGTTTTTTAGCAGTTCATAATACACAACTTCTCTCTGATTCCACCAAATACACAGCAAAGTCTTGTTTCTATGGATATTGCTTACTGGTTATGATGTTGATGGCTGGCATCGTGGGGTCTACCCACGACTTTTCACACTTGGGATTGCCGAAATAAATCCACTTTTCATCACCAGTAACAATTCGATGCAAAAATTACTTTGGTTTGCACCAATCAAGCAAAATTTCACAAGTAGTTTTTTAGTCTTTTGATGTCGCTTTCATTCAATTCATACGGCACCCATTTTCCTTACTTTTGAATCTTTCCACAAGCATGTAAGCATCTAGAAATACTTGCTTGTCCGACATTCAATGTTTCTGCCATTTGTTTTAAAGTTAGAGTTGAATCTTCATCCAATAATTCATGCAACTGTGCATCTGTTTTTTTTTCGGCTGACCGGTACACTCCTTATCTTTCACATCAAAATCACCTTTTTAAAACGAATAAACAAGCATTCATAGGCTGAAATGCCTAAAGCATGATCACCATAAGCCTCCATTAACAATCGTTAGCTATCAGCGGCATTTTCCTTTAACCCTTAGAAAGCCAGGAATTGGAATGAAACTCACGACTGCATGTTTTCATCCCACGAAAATTTGTTGGTAGGAGGTGTTAGTGCATGTTTACTAACATGACGGTGGCTTATATTGCATAATTGCATAAATACGGAGATCGGCCACCTGCGAATTGTCACAACGGGAAAACCGCCGATCGGTGGTATCGGCATTCCAGCGATTAAATGAAGGTTATTAAACTGCAGTGCAAAAACTCTGGTACAAAATTTGACATTTTCAGAGCTAAAGAAAGCTATGTTTCTCGCACAATGAAAATCAATAACAAAGTGGGTTATGATGGCATATTCTTACCCTCCAAAACGTCATAGCTGTCATTGCTCTATACCAGTGTTTCCCAATTAGTGGTAAGTTGCATAAAGGGATACCCGTGGGAATTTCTTGATTAAGTTCTTTTTGAGTTGTGCAAAGAAAAACATGCACATTTGTCACATTAAACTGATTTTCACCGTCATCAACTGTATTTTGATGTATAAAATCGAAGACTATCGCGGTTGTTTGACATTATAAATAGGATAGAAAACGAATTTACCGCGTGAAATTTGTAGGACCCGACGTTTCGGTGACGTTGCAGCCGCCGTTGTCTAGGGTAGACTGAAGAGCTGTCAGTCCGTTGTTTTGCGGGTAGGCCGCAAACCGCTGCCGCCACTGCGTAGGTTATAACGGTGGTGGGGGGCCGGGCTCGGAGCGCGGGAATTTTTAAAATCCGTCTTGCACACAACACTCACTGTATCCTGTTTAACGTCTTTGCGTTCGGCGTTCGGCGGCGGGAACATTTTAAGAAGAGGGTTCCACGTAGAAGAGAGTTTGTAGCCGTCATCTCTATTGAAGTTCGGAGTTTTTCTTATTTCAATGGCTTCCCGGATCATGCGAGGAAAGTAGAATTGTTCCTTGGATAGAACAATGGGATTTTGAAACTGCATCCAGTGGTTACTTCCGCTATCCAATATATGTTCGCAGATCGCCGATTTTTCTCGCTGAACGTTTTTAACAGCTTTGATGTGTTCTGTCAGTCGCGTGGCTATGGGCCGTTTCGTTTGTCCAACGTAGGCTAGACCGCAGCTGCATTCGACTTTATACACACCCGGGGTTTGCAGTGGTATTACATCCTTTACAGGCCTCAAAAATCGAGCTATATTTTGGGTCGGTTTGAAGATCGTTTTTATATCGAATCTGTTTAGCATCTTACTTATTCGATCAGTCACGCCCTTGACGTATGGTAAGAATGCTCTTGATCTGCTCGGTTTTTGAGTTTCGTCCGTATTAGATCGTGTGCGTGTCTCGTGATATTTTCCGTATCCATTTTTCCTAAGGACATCATTGACATGTTCCATCTCCTTCGGAAAATGCTCAGTGTCGCATAGATCGCGTGCTCGATTCACGAGCGACGTTTGCACTGAACGTAGATGGTAGGGATGATGGTGTGAGCTTGCATGCAAATATCTGTCCGTATGTGTGGGCTTCCGATATACCGTATGTCCGAGAGTATTGTCACTTCTCCTCGTCACTTTGACATCCAAAAATGGTAAGGAGCCGTCCTTCTCTACTTCATAGGTGAAACTGATTTTTGGGTGTATGGAGTTTAGATGACCCTGGGTCATCTAAACTCCATACACCCAAAAATCAGTTTCACCTATGAAGTAGAGAAGGACGGCTCCTTACCATTTTTGGATGTCAAAGTGACGAGGAGAAGTGACAATACTCTCGGACATACGGTATATCGGAAGCCCACACATACGGACAGATATTTGCAAGCAAGCTCACACCATCATCCCTACCATCTACGTTCAGTGCAAACGTCGCTCGTGAATCGAGCACGCGATCTATGCGACACTGAGCATTTTCCGAAGGAGATGGAACATGTCAATGATGTCCTTAGGAAAAATGGATACGGAAAATATCACGAGACACGCACACGATCTAATACGGACGAAACTCAAAAACCGAGCAGATCAAGAGCATTCTTACCATACGTCAAGGGCGTGACTGATCGAATAAGTAAGATGCTAAACAGATTCGATATAAAAACGATCTTCAAACCGACCCAAAATATAGCTCGATTTTTGAGGCCTGTAAAGGATGTAATACCACTGCAAACCCCGGGTGTGTATAAAGTCGAATGCAGCTGCGGTCTAGCCTACGTTGGACAAACGAAACGGCCCATAGCCACGCGACTGACAGAACACATCAAAGCTGTTAAAAACGTTCAGCGAGAAAAATCGGCGATCTGCGAACATATATTGGATAGCGGAAGTAACCACTGGATGCAGTTTCAAAATCCCATTGTTCTATCCAAGGAACAATTCTACTTTCCTCGCATGATCCGGGAAGCCATTGAAATAAGAAGAACTCCCAACTTCAATAGAGATGACGGCTACAAACTCTCTTCTACGTGGAACCCTCTTCTTAAAATGTTCCCGCCGCCGAACGCCGAACGCAAAGACGTAAAACAGGATACAGTGAGTGTTGTGTGCAAGACGGATTTTAAAAATTCCCGCGCTCCGAGCCCGGCCCCCCACCACCGTTATAACCTACGCAGTGGCGGCAGCGGTTTGCGGCCTACCCGCAAAACAACGGACTGACAGCTCTTCAGTCTACCCTAGACAACGGCGGCTGCAATGTATTTTGATGGTACAAAATATTAAAAAAAACTGATTCCATTTTTTATTTATCATTCCTGCAATAAGGGGGTACGCAAATTTGAGGTCTTTCTTGAAGTGGTACACAGAAAAAACTAATTGGGAACCACTGCTCTATACCAACAAATGTATTAGTAATGCCATCTGTTAGTGAAACCGGCTTTATTAATGGAAACACCTATTACTTAGTAATCATAAAATCTTACATTTTCTGATGATCCATTGTTATCTTCGTACCGAGTCTGAATCGAAATACCGAATTTTGGGATGAAGGAACACTGTAAAAGACCAAAAAATATTGATATTTTCGTCAGAATTTAAAAGTTGAGACAATGGCTGAACAATGTTCTAAAATTCGTACCGTGTATTCTTTGGTCAAAACCGTAACAGCATATGGAAAAACAGATAAAAATTTTGATTAACAAAAAATAATATTATCAATTAGAAAAATTAAAACAATAAAACCATCATCGAGGAGCAAAAAAAAACGATGTTTGCTTTTCCTTTGCATGATGTTTTTAAATAGTGCAACGGTTGTTCCTTTGTGCTATCGTAAATTTCTTTACAATAACACAACATACACTTAAAAACATCTTCGCCAAAGCCGCCATAGTATGAATCAAATTGAGTCAATTTAGGATTTATTTACCTGTAATAGTGTATGGGTAATAATTCCAAGCCTTTTCAGTTACGTAAAATATCCTTGGTGTAAAAGACTGTATCCAATAAGGTAGCCGGCTGAAATATTAAGAAAGTTATAAATCAAAATTATTATGTAAAATTTAGATTGTTGTGGGAGGTAATTTTGTTATCGTTGCATTGCAGTATCGAACCGACTAATTAATTAATAATCCATATCATTCAATATCCTTTACATCTCAATGGGTTTGATAAAAATACAGCCGTATCACTAGCTTTGGGTAATGCCGGAACAATCGTTTTATCATATCCACCATCAAAATATATCACCCACTAAAAGCATATTGCTACTAATATAAACAATTCTGATAAGAGATAACAATGCTAGCTCTTACACGCAAATGCGTAGAAAATGGAGTCATCGGTTTATGCTTTATAAACAAAATTAAATAGTTTTTTTATAACTTGTAAATCCCATTTCTCTGTGATTTATACATATTCAAATTGGCACGTTTGTGCGCTCTTGAGGTTAAAGCTGTTTAAAAGAAATGGCATCTCCAAAAAGAATATAGTATTAGATATGCATTTACGTCTTTAGCGGCCACGTTCTTAGTATCAATAGCGTTATCTACAATCTGTCTGTTGCTTGTTTGTGAAGATGTAAGCTCTGGCAGTTTCCTTGAATATTTTGTGAATTTAGTCGAGATCATAATAACATACCCTCCTACTGATCATGCGAGAGAAAACCAGTTGGATATCTAAGATGATTTTATCATATAAACCCATGATTTTTCTCTCTTTAGATTCTTAAGGTTGTTATATTAATAAGAACACTGTACATTTAGATATTAATGTAGGTACATATGTTAAAAATCTCAACCTCCTAAATAATGTTAATTTTTGATGTATTTTTGTATCATTTTGTACTACTGGCATGACATGACATGCCAGGAGGCACATAGTGGTTAGGTGGCCTGAACTTACAATTAAGGTTCGATTCCCGGCTGCGTTACCATTTTCCGTTGAAATAAAATTAACGGAATTGCATTTGATTTCTGTCGATCGTATGCAATAACAAGAAACACACTTACAGAGATATTATACCCACACATTCATATAAACACTTCATATTATAAAAAGGTTTAAAAATGAATTTACCGTGTGAATTTTGTAGCATCCGACTTTTCGGCGATGTTGCAACCGCCTTTGTCCAGGGTAGACTGACTTTTTATAATGTCAAACAACCGCGATAGTCTTGGACTTTATATTATGTTGTATTGGTTGTAATAGATTGTCATATGATAATAAAATTTTAAAATTGATTTAAAATCTTTTTTTAAATTGATATAAAATCTATTTTACCCAACCTTTCAAAGTCAATGTCTTTTCTTGTCCATTTAGAAAGGACTATCATGAAATATTTATGATTTCTTGTGACTACTTTCTTGAAGAGCATGTATCGCCAAATCTCCTATTCGATTTTTTGAAGTTCCAATCGAAGACTGTTTTACTTCACATGCTGTCGGCTTTCGCAAGCTTTTATTTTCGGGAGCCAGCACCGGTGGCACCTGTACTGGCCACTGCCTTCTTACACGACTGCCCAACAACAAAGGAGTGTATTTTGTAGTTCAGGGTTCATCTATGTATGTTATCCGTTTCTTTATTCCACCACAAGCTAAACGCTTGGACGGATATCGAGATGTGTGGTATTGTTTAAACTGTTATATCATCCCGAAAGTCATAGGGTACCTTAACCCCTCAAGCCGCGAGATTTCGCGAGCGCATGTCTTTGGAAGACTATGTATAATTATGGAAATTTTAGATTTATTATGGCGGCCGACCAAAATATTAATTTCTCCCAAACCGTTGTTGCACTTTATAATTGTTGCATATTAGAACTTTAGAATACTAACTTTAGAGTCCGATCGGTCCCAACGAGGCGCAACTGTGCTTTTACGTTTGAGTCCGATCGGTCCCTCTGAGGCTCGAGAGGTTAACTGTCTAATTCTCTGTCAGTTACTGTCTAAATGTCAATAAATTAACATAAATATATGTTGTGTCAAATAAAAGGTCTGATTGAGTACATTTCGGAAATATACATCATATATGGAATCAGCCATCAGATACATTACTGGAATTAGCCAGAATGGCACTGGTCTGGGGTATGGCAGTACAACCATGAGCGATGTGGACTTGAAGAAGTCTCTCTTGCGGGGAGATTACGACAGCAAAAGTATGGCTCATGCTATTGGCCTTCAATGCCAGAATGATTGGACAACAATTGGAGACTTTTGCATTCCTCCTCCATTAGACTGGAAAGTAATGTTGTATGACTGGACGCCAGAGATGCTGAAATTTTATTTAAACGCCTTTCAGCATACACTTCCAGACCCCAGTAACCTCGCTCGTTGAAGCTATGCCGAGGATAGTTCATGTCCCCTTTGTAGCAACACCCCTTGCACAGCTAGACATATTCTAGCTGGCTGCAAGGTGGCCTTGGATCAAGGACGGTACACTTACCGCCAGGACTAAGTCCTTGCTGTTATTCGCGAGGTACTTACCCTCTCAGTGGCTCGTGCCAACAAGGGTTCCACAGTATCTTCCAAACCCCCAATACAGTTTGTGCGGGTTGGCTCTAAAGGCAAAAAACATCTCACTGCAAAACCTTTCTCAATAATCGAGAAAGCTTCAGATTGGATTATGGAGGTCGATTCGGTCTCTAAGCAGTATAAATTCCCTGAAAGTCTCGGATGCACAGCCCTGCGTCCAGATATAACTCTTTACTCTCTATCTCGGAAGATGGTCCTTATCGTAGAATTAACTTTTCCATGGGAATCAAATATCCCAAAAGACCACGAGTACAAATTAAATAAATACCATGACCTCGCAAATGCCGTCACCCGGAACGGCTTCACTGTTCACCTTCACGCGGTGGAAGTAGGCGCTCGTGGCCTGCCAGCTAAATCTTTGTCTCACCTTTTTAAAGATCTTGGTCTCTCCAGGAAAATAATCAACTCCTTTCAAGAAAAATTATCTAAAACCGCGATTTCTGCATCTCAAATTCTATGGCTTCGAAGGGGGAGTGAATGGGTGGCAAGGTGAACGCTCACATGTGGCAAGACAGCTGTCCTAAACCTACCAGAGCCGGTTCGTAAGTCCGGAATCCACTGCTCACCCCCCAGAAGTGTAAAAAAAAAATAGTATTATGATGGGCCCGACTCCGGTGGGTGAATTCCATGGCAGCTCCGTTTGTATTTTATTTTATTTATAAAGGCATAGACCGCGAAAATTTCATTAAAAAACCCGTAATGAAAATTATTATAAATACAATAGTTCACTTTCTGTAATAGGGCGTTTACACTCTCGCGCGAGGCGCGAGGCGAGACGCAAAACCATATCAGTAAACAAATGGAAGAGGCAAAGCTTCTAACGAGCGTACAAAATGTTTACCTACTTGCTAGAAGCTTTGCCTCTGTTCCGTTTGTTTACTACATGGTTTTGCGTCTCGCCTCGCGCGAGAGTGTAAACGCCCCATAACAGCACACCTGTTTTTTATTATTTTTATTATATTTACTTGTTTCAGTAGTATGTTCTTTACCATATTGCTACTAAATCTTTGCAAAACTTCCACGTTTGCAAAAGATTTCTACAAGACTACCACCTTCACGCGGTGGAAGTTGACGCTCGTGGCTTGCCAGCTAAATCTCTATTTCACCTCTTTAAAGATCTTGGCCTTTCCAGAAAAATAATCAACTCTTTCTTAGAAAAATTATCTAAAACTGCGATTTGCGCATCTCAAATTCTATGGCTTCGAAGGAGGAGTGAATGGGTGGTAAGGTGAACGCTCACATGTGGCAAGACAGCTGTCCTAAACCTACCACAGCCGGTTCGTAAGTCCGGAATCCACTGCTCACCCCCCAGAAGTGTAAAAAAAATAGCATTATGATGGGCCCGACTCCGGTCGGTGAATTCCATGGCAGCTCCGTTTGTATTTATTTATTATATATATACAGCGAAAACCAAAACCGAGCCAGTTTCCAGCGTTTTAAAAATTTACTAAACCTGGATAAATGTATCCGTTTTTCTGTGAAGCATCCTTCTCCGTGCACTTCGTCGACGCATTTTTCATTAGTCACCACCTCGACACCTTCCCCGTTGTCTGACTGTTCATGACTATGCCTCGCTATCATGTACAATTGTCCAATGTGATACTAGAAAAAAACAAATAAAATATAATCACCCTTGATACAATGGAATAATTCGTTTTGCAATAAAAATATGCATAAAGTCTTTTATTCCTTCTGAATGATATTATAATGTCACTTCATTTTATCTATTTTACAAAACAACGTACAGACTAAATATAAATCAATGGGTAATAAATGCATCATAGGAACCTGTTCTTCATTGTTGATTTTTTAACGTCACCCGACTATATTCTAGATCGGTCTCATATTTCGGTCTCAATAAATAATAACGCAAGGGAATTATTACAGTATAGGAACCTTTCTCAAAAATAGAAAAAATTAAGAAATACTGCTAGATCCAATCATTGTAATGCTAAAAGTGAAAGAAAAAAGCTTCGGACGCGTACAATTTCGAGACAAAAAAATCCAATTTCAGTTTTTAGGATTGTTTTAAAAAAAAACTAATCTAACCTACCCCCAAATAGGTGTTTATGTATGTTTAAACTAACCTAACTTACCAAAATGTATGGGTTTGACGCTTCTTTGAATGCCAATAATAAATAAATACAAACGGAGCTGCCATGGAATTCACCGACCGGAGTCGGGCCCATCATAATACTATTTTTTTTTACACTTCTGGGGGGTGAGCAGTGGATTCCGGACTTACGAACCGGCTGTGGTAGGTTTAGGACAGCTGTCTTGCCACATGTGAGCGTTCACCTTGCCACCCATTCACTCCCCCCTTCGAAGCCATAGAATTTGAGATGCGCAAATCGCAGTTTTAGATAATTTTTCTAAGAAAGAGTTGATTATTTTTCTGGAAAGGCCAAGATCTTTAAAGAGGTGAAATAGAGATTTAGCTGGCAGGCCACGAGCGCCAACTTCCACCGCGTGAAGGTGAACAGTGAAGCCGTTCCGGGTTACGGCATTTGCAAGATCATGGTATTTATTTAATTTGTACTCGTGGTCTTTTGGGATATTTGATTCCCATGGAACAGTTAATTCTACAATAAGAGCCACCTTCCGAGATAGAGAGTAAAGAGTTATATCTGGACGGAGGGCTGTGCATCCGAGACTTTCAGGGAATTTATACTGCTTAGAGACCGAATCAACCTCCAGAATCCAATCTGTAGCTTTCTCGATTATTGAGAAAGGTTTTGTAGTTAAATGTTTTTTGCCTTTAGAGCCATCCCGCACGAACTGTATTGGTGGTTTGGAGGATACTGTCAAACCCTTGTTGGCACGAGCCACTGAGAGACTAATTACCTCGCGAATAACAGCGAGAACTTTGTCATGGCGGTAAGTGTACCGTCCGTGATCTAAGGCCACCTTGCAGCCAGCTAGAATGTGTCTAGCTGTGCAAGGGGTATTGCTACAGAGGGGACAAGAACTGCTCCAACGAGCGAGGTTACTGGGGTCTGGAAGTGTATGCTGAAAGGCATTCAAATAAAATTTCAGCATCTCTGGCGTCCAGTCATAGAGCATTACCTTCCAGTGCATTGGAGGCGGAATGCAAAAGTCCCCAATTGTTGTCCAATCATTCTGGCATTGAAGGCCAATAGCATGAGCCATACTCTTGCTGTCGTAATCTCCCCGCAAAAGAGACTTCTTCAAGTCCACGTCGCTCGTGGTTGTACTGCCATACCCCAGACCAGTGCCATTCTGGCTGATTCCAGTAAGGAACTTTTTGTGGAAGTCTACGCGGGCTTGTAGATCATTTGAATCACTACGGCCACTTATTACGTGCTTCGATATTGCCGGATCTTTGGAATTGCACAGAATCGAATTTTTGGTTATTCTGGAGTTGGCGTAGAGCAGAGAGGGCAGTTTAAGCGCTAGCCCAAAATTTTGTTTGGACCTGAAGAGAGTCGAGGGGTCAGCTGGTTTGGCTAAGGACAGCCAGGATTTTAAACTAGCTGTCACCAGCGCATCTAGACGGGACAGTTGGGTTTTGGTAAAATCGTAAATAAGAAAGGGCCATGACAAATGTGACGTTAGATAATTGTCATAGATCCAGGCCTTACGAGGGCCAGAAATTAGCAAGGCATCTATTTTCGCCAGGCAACTCTTGAAATGCTCTATAACATGATCGCCCGAGACGTCTTTTCCCTGATGGGTGATTTTTCTGCCGAGGAATTTGAAATGATTGTTTGGGTCTATAAGGGAGATATTAGAGCCCTTATAGACCAATTTGGGGTCATAGGATGTAAATTTTGTGCCCATGCGGGCGAGTCCAAGGCAAAAACATTTGGAGGGTTTCACTTTTATACAGCCTGACCAGTCGCAGAAAAGCTCCACTTTCTGTAATAGCAGGGAAAGCTGCTTGGGGCTTCTGGTGATGAAAGTTAGGTCGTCGGCAAAAGCGAGGCACGACGAGGTGTATTGGCCGTCTGTTTTAAAACGGTAGCCCCACTTCCTGTCAAACTGGGTCAGGCTTTCCAGCAGTATATTAAAAACTATATTAAAAATCGTCGGGGAGAGGCAACAGCCCTGAAATAGTCCAATTGAATATGGTATAGAGCGGGTAGTCCATTCTTGCATTTTAACATGGAAAGTCAGACAGTTGTAGTAGGAGGCTACAATGTCACGCACGACTGGTGGGAAGTTGTACCAGCGGAGTGCAAAGTGGAGGAGACTGTGTCGGACTGACCCAAAGGCATTCTCTAGGTCGAGCCAGCATACATTGATTTGGCGTTCGTGCTGTCTCGCATCCTTGATGGCAGCAGCCAGGAGAGAATTGTGCTCGAGGCAGCCCGAGACGCCACGCATGAAGCCTTTTTGAACTGATACTCCAAGGTACTCATTCCGGTGCATGAATTCGCTCATCCTCGTGTGGACTATGCTAAAAAAGATTTTGGCCACAGTGTCTGTGAGAGCAATGGGCCGAGCGTCCTTTGGTCCGGTGCAAACTGGGACCTTCGGAATTAAGATGACTGTCGCTCGGCCAAAATTCTGTGGGACTACACCGCTATTCCATATATTTCGGAAGATGGATCCTAAATATTGCAGAAGGCAGGGGCATTTTTTGTATACTAAATAGGGAATACCATCGGGACCCGGAGTAGAGCCCGACGGCTTCCTCTTTACTTGATTAAGAATCTCATCTAGAGATGGAGGTTGAGAAGCAAAAGCTACCGTAGGCAGGGGCGGAGGTGTAATGCCCGGCGGAGGGCTGTAATTATGGAGCCGCATTGGGTCCTCATACGTGGTCGAAAAATATTCCATGGCCATTTCTTCCGGGATTTGGATTTTTCCCTTGGCGGCAGACAAAACCGTTTTGCTGTAGATAAAACGGTTTTTGTCGAACCGGGCTTCCTCTTTGGATTTGAGAAATGCTGCCTTGCGCTTGTCGTTTTGCGTTGCTACGCTCTGTATGAGTTTTAGTATAGAGCGGTACGCGCGCGAGAAGTTGTGGCAGAGGGCTTTATCCCCGGCTTTCTTGGCTTCACGTAACTGGCGACGAAGTAGCCGCTTTTGCCTACGGAGCTTTGCCTTAAATGCGTTTTCTCTGTGAACCGGGTCGACATGGGTAGATTTTGGGTAAACACCCGAGAAGTATTCATGGACCGCCACCTGGAAGGACGACAGCTGGATGCTGGCAGGGGCATTACGGTTCACAGAGTGGTCAAGAATAGAAGCTAAATTATTATTATGAAATTCCCAGTCCTCTTTCGCAAGTGAAGGGAATTTTA
This sequence comes from Micropterix aruncella, assembly GCA_944548615.1. Lineage (NCBI taxonomy): Eukaryota > Metazoa > Arthropoda > Insecta > Lepidoptera > Micropterigidae > Micropterix > Micropterix aruncella. The sequence continues at coordinate 8,568,043 of OX155958.1, forward strand.
GAGGAGGGAAGGATACGATTTGCGCGGGTAGAGGAGACCGGTCGGGTATCTTGCTTATTTATTGAGACCGAATAAAGAATATTGCAGATTCGTAATCAGCCTGGTGAATATTTATTTATTTCATAAGCAAATAAACATAACAGTTTATACCAATCCGTTGATATGCAATATAAAAATAAATATAAAAAATAATAGAATTCTTACAAGTACATACACAACATGTTTAAATAAGCATTAAATACAACTACAGGCATTAAGAATAGAAAACTTACAAACTTACAGTACATAAAGAATGAAAACAATTTACGTTATTCCGACATAAACAAGTAGCGCAATGCCCACACCTTGAAGAGATGCGGGCTCGCTGTAAAAATATCAAGGTCTGACGCTGTCGAACATAGCGCATTTATGTGCCGCAAAGCTCGGGTAAGCAGACTCCATCGACTTAGGTTGGTGCGGGAGGATGGCTCCGCAAATAGATTATGAGTGCGATTATAATTGTCCGGAACAAAGAGACTAGCATGCTAGGATTATCAACTCTTCCCCGGATCAGTTTGAAAACATAGGCCATGGCGAGCATTTCTCTACGCAATTTAAGAGAGTTATAGCCCACCATGCCTAGTAAAAAACTAATAGGGTATAAGTACGGATAATATCCATATTGCTTGAAATATATAAAGCGTAATAAACATATTAGTTTTTTTTCCAACATAGTGATATAATGATCCTGATGTTGATTCCATATAACTGCATTCGTTTCCAATCTACTTCTCACAATTGAATTATACAATGTATGCATAACCCGTACATTGTGAAAATGTTTTAGGTTGCGAATAAAGCAAACCCTAGTAGCTTAAAAGAGGACTTGGACAAATCAGTAATGTGCTCCTTGAACGTAAGCTGGGAATCAAAGAGAACTCCTAGATCCTTTACCTTCTCATCCCTAGTTAGCACCTCATCAGTGATTGAGTAATTATACATCAGCGGTGCGGTCGATCTAGTATATGTCATCACTGAACATTTGGATATATTAAATGAGAGATTTTTATTCTGGCTCCAAGACCAGACGGCATCAATATCACGCTGGAAAAGCTTGCAGGCCTCAGCAGTTCCAGTGGACATGTACAATCTAATATCGTCGGCAAACATTAAACATTTTGCTGACACGATTACTTTACTTAGATCGTTAACAAAGAGATTGAACAGCAAAGGCCCAAGGTTTGACCCCTGACTCACGCAAGAGCAGGTGTGGTACAACTTAGAATCAAAAAGTCCAAGTTTCACATACTGCTGCTCATCTCTCAAGTAATCAGCAAAAAAAACTCAGCAGATTATTCAAGAAATCGTAGCAGCGAGTACTTTGAGTAAGACATCATTGTCCACTCTGTCGAAAGCCTTTTTGAAATCCAGATACACCACATCTACCTGGCTTCCTGGTTTAGTGTCCAGCTCATTTGCCACATAATAAGTAAAGACGGAAAGGTTGGTAGTGGTGGACCGACTGGGGCGAAACCCGTGCTGGGCGTCCGACAGCCTTCCACACACTTATAACACCGCGATAGGCCTGTAATTATCCACTTTGCCCTTGTTGCCACTTTTATGAACGGGTGCGACCCTAGAAATCTTCCACATACCGGGATACGGGGCAGATTCCAAGGAACGGTTGAAAATATGTGTGAGAGGCTTTATAAAATAATCAGCACATGCTTTGACAATGTACGGTGGAACTCCATCCGATAGTACGCAAAGACTTCAATTTTTTAGGGCTAAATTGAATATCTATGTGCGATATTGTGCGAATGTTGACGCAGGAAGCGTACGCATCGCACGGCTCTACACCGGATTGAACGCGGGCGGCATCTAAGGTCACCGCATTCTGAATAAAAACAAATGAGAAGTAATCTGCAAAAGCGTCAGCGGCATTGGCACCAGAGTAATTAGCCTCATCATATGTCACTTTCAGGGGCACTCCAGAGGTTGCGCGGTGACTGCGAATGTACTCCCAGAAGCGAGAACTGTCCTCTGTAATATAATACTCGATACAGCGAATACAATTATTATAGGCTCTTTTAATATTATATTTGATGCTAGATTGCAATTCTACAAACTTCCCTCTATGAGAAAGTAAATAGTCCTATTTCCAGCATTTATGGTTATAAGATTTAATTCTAATATCGTGGATAATATCAGCGGTGAACCAAAGAGGATATGAAGACCTCCCGGCCTCAGCTTTCCGCTTGTACTGTAGAATGCAGCTATCGAATATGTCACAGATTACATTGTAGAAATAAGCAACACAATCGTTGACATCACTAATGCGGTATAAGATGCTCCAATCAAAATGAGAAGCGAGCTTTCCTAAACAATGTGTTAGGTAGATTGGGAGTATTAGGGGAAATGTCGCTCTTGTGCAACAGAGTACGGCCTCGGTGGACAGTCACGCATATGTCTAAAGGTGGATGATAGCTGTCCACGTTAACCAGCTCGAAGGAGGCTGCCGTCACACTCACGCTGCCAGGTTGCAAGTTCGATAGCACCAAGTCCAGGAAATGGCCATTGCCATTCGGGATAGCATTTAGTTGACTGAACTGGCAGATAGATAAAAAATATATAAAGTAGTTATTTATTTCCTTAGAGGCACTATGGGGGTTGTAATCACGGAGAAGCAGAACATTTTTTATTTTATTAGCAAAATACAAACTTTCAACGAGTTTGAAAAACGATATGTAGACTGAGTCGCAGGTCTTAGGAGGAAAATAATTTAAAAATAAAAATAATGGATATGAATTATATAAAACTTTAACACATAGCATTTCACGTTCACATTCAAATAGCGGAATACGATAATACTCAATACAACTTTTAATTTCTAGGAGAACACCACCAGCAAATGTTTGCCTATCTCTTCGATAGACTGAATATAGTTTTGGAGAAAATAACTCGGCGTTGTGTACACTGTTATCGAGCCATGTCTCAGTAATAAATATGATATCAGAGTCAAGCGAATGCATGGCGTTGGAAAAATCGTTAATTTTTTATTTGAGACCCCTGACATTTTGATAATAAAACGTCATATAATCGACAACTCTTCCGAAGCGACGGTGACGGTATTCCTTAAGGTGTTTCTGTCTGAGCGTCGAAATCACCAGGCACTAACAGATATATTTTTAGGCCAGACCGAAGGATTCTTAAATGTGTCAAACGTCGATTCGGGAATGCCAGCTTTAAAAGAGCCGTAAGAGCGCTCGTTGCATATCGCCAGTTTTTCAACTTCGCACGACAATCCCACGACGGTCTCGGTGTCCGGATAGAAAATTCAGATATAAAAATATTTCATTTTTTCCACCGTCAAGATTTTAGCATGCGGTGCCGCAGTGCCGCAAATAAAAGCGCGTGTAACGCAACTGCGCCGTTGCACTGTGATCCATTCTGCAACCGAGTTGCTCTCGGTGACTGTTGTCATCTCAGCTGTTGGCTCTCGGACTGTTTCTAATCGCTGAGGCTCGGGTGCAGAGAGGACGGCGGTGGTGCTCGCTGATCCACGGGCGGCGGTATGCTGTGCGCGGGCGGAGAGGGGAGGCAGGGCGCGGCGGGGCCGCCACAGATGTTACCGATCGAATACCCGGAACCGTCCGGCTACATGCTGCGCCGCCGGAGTGTTTCGCCGACTGCGGTATCGCTGTCCCGTTCTCACCATTGCAGTCTCTTCTCACTAACAGGGGGCACGAACGCAATCGCCATCTTTGACATGAATTCCAAAATAAGCACATTTTAGGAAGCAATAAGTAAAGATTGCTTTGCTATTTTCTGCTGCTGCTAGTCCACTTTTTCTTGCAACTTCAGCAGGACCTCCTTGATTTCTCGAATCTGAGGCGCGACGATACTCGGCATTATAGCGATCACGGTTAAGGCAACAAGAAACGCGTCCGTGCACAGCGGCGGTATATGGCGGTGCACGGACGGCATTAAATATAGTCGGGTGACATTAAAAAATCAATAATCTAGAAGAGGTTCCTATACTGCAATAATACCATGACGAGAAATTGACGTTCAAAGAACCGCCAAACCCATACATTTCGGTAGGTTGTTAGTTTGGTATTTATTAGGTATTGCTACCAGTGCTACATTTTTTTTTTTTTAATATTACCCGACTATATTCACCACGCTGATTCCTAAACTGCAATTATCTTTTGTCGGACTCAATAAATAATGAGAGATATAGGCATTTAAAGAAGTGTCAAACTCAGTGGCGTGCCCAGGGTTCGTAAATAGGGCAAGCCCGACATACCTCTTTGTGTTTTTTTTTACGCTTTTTATAGTAAAAAAGTGGTACCTCTTTACTCTTTAATCTTCAGTTTGAAATTTACTGCTTGGGTCGTACATTCAATAAAGCACACTGAAGGCATGCTACTGCAAGACAGAATTTAACATATACTTATCAGCAGTCGCATACCTCTAGTGGCTTTAAAGGACTCTCTAGCTAGACGATCAAGCATGCTTGTCAAAAATCGCGTCGCGGGCTGGGAGGGGATCGTAAACCGCAGAAAATATGCATTTTTTAAAAATATTTATCAAAAATGCCAGTCACGTCATTCATCAATCAATTACTTCTAATTAACGTGACTCCCTGGTATAAACTACAAAATTATGCATTTTTGGTAAATATTACAAAAAAATATTTGTATATTTCCTGCGGTTTTACGATCCCCTCCCTGTCCGCGACGCGAAGCTTGTCAAGCATGCTTTTTCGTCTAGAGAGCCCCTTAGAAAAGCCATTTTATTTGCTTGAGTTGACCCTTGCTTGAGTTGATAAGTTGACCCTTGCTTGTATGAGCTGTAAGACTATTTTATAAAAAAGTGAACAAAAAGTAAAATAAGTGACCCTTAGAAAGCTAGCCATGGGAATGAAACTCACGCTGGCATATTTTCATCGTTTATATTCTAAATCGAAGCGTCTACCTTTTTTCAAAAATGATTTTATTACGTCTGAGTAAAATGATGGCGAACGCTTTAATTCTTTTAACAACTGTTTTTCAATAGCAACCATAACTCAGATAGACGTTCCTGACCCTGTGTATTTCTTAGGTAAGTATGAATAAGCTTAAGAGATGAGAATGCACGTTCTGCGGAAGCACTTGTAGCAGGAATAGTGACGACAAGATACGCTAACTTCAACAATTGGGGAAAGGTGTCTTCGAGGCTATTCTGACTAATTCGTTCAAAAACATTGCAATCTTTCAATTCAAGAGAGGAGTACAAACAAATCATTTGGTTCTTTAAAACCTTCTGTCAAAATGGTTTGCATAAATGTCAAATAATGAATCTAATGCCTTTGTAGGAAAATCTAAACGGTATTTCTCGTATAGTTTGTTGTTGAAGAGTTGGAAAAATTTCAATTTGAAAATTTGCGAATATCGATCGTCAATTTCGCAAAATATGTTGTCAATTAATTACCTGGACAAAAAGTCGTTTGTATTCAGTATGAGCACAGCGTACGTTGCGTCTCAAACGAGGTGCTGAGTTATTTTAAAGATTGTTTTCATAAATTTGATCAAATTCATATTGAAATTCAACACATAACCAAGTCTGAAATTCCTTTATTTTGTTTTCCTTTCTTAATTCCTATAACCCACATCGACTTGTGATTTTTGAAGAATGTTGTACAAACGCTCAGTTTTTTAAAAATTCGGCGGAAAACAAGGTGAAAAAATTTAAATGGAATGATCGCATCGAGTTTTTAAAATTCTTCGCTGCTAAAACCGTATCCCCGTCTTAGTCCTGCGGGTTGTCACATATGTCAGAAAACAAAGTAATAAGAATACATTACTGACCACAAAGGACAATTTCCTCCATTTTTTTATCAGGCACTAAAACCACAAATCAATTGAAATTACACAATAAAAAATTAGCCCGACGTCACTCGCACATTGCAATCCAAACTAATTATAATGAAGTCGCGCTTTCTGTTGACACGTTCGCATTCGCAGTTCGCATTCAACGTCATGGCTAAGCAAGCCCGGCTTAGCTCCCGATACAAAAGTTGTATATACACATATATTGTTTAGCGTAATTTGCCACAGGTGCGAATGAGAGGAACACTGATTTTGAAAGCCGCATTGAAAGCCCATAATGTGCGAGCGAGACAGCAATCGCGCCCTGTCTATAATTATCGCACCCTGTCGATAACAGATTTTTTCTCGCGTGGAGCGAGCTGTTCGCGCTAGATAGCAGTAGGAGCGCTAGCAAAAAAAATTGTTTAGTTGTTTTTTTACGAATTGTGTTATTCATTTATTTAATTGTTAATTTGGAATTATAGGCAAGCCAGGCTTTTCGGCTTATATGAAGAGACCGCCACTGGTCAAACTCCTACATTTCGGTAGGTTACTGGTTTTTTTAACAATTCAGAAACACCTGTTTGTTAGGTTAGTAGGTTAGATTAGTTTCTTTTTAAACCATTGTAAAAACAAATTAAAATTTAAAAAAAAAAAACTGACGATTTTTTTTTAGATTTAGCATTAATATGATCGAATTTAGTAGTCTGGGTCTTTTTTTTAAATAATTGAGGTAGCAACACATAATACCTATATTCTGTTAGTTTTTTTAAACAATTTTAAAAACAAGGTAAATAAAAAATAAAATACAAACGGAGCTGCCATGGAATTCACCGACCAGAAATCGGGCCCATCATATATAATTTTTTTTTACACTTCTGGGAGGTGTAAAAAGGGAGGGATATTACACTTCTGGGAGGTGTAAAAAGGGAGGGATATTACAATAGGTAATATACATATTTTTTTTCTCGAAATATTGAGTTTCCGAGGTTTTTTTCCATCACATTAAGCATTACAAAGATCGAATCTAAGAGCGATATATATTTTTTATTATTTTTAGAAAGGTTCCTATAATGCATAAATTCCAGAATATATTTAATGTCAGTAAGTACTCAAACGCACGACGGGTCAAATAATATGGCCAGGTACTGTAATATTGTAAAACAACAAAAACATCCGCACGTGCAATTTATTCTAAGCAAATATAACATAAATAAAACGTAATAAAGGCTTACCTCTTCCACGGTAATCGGCATGCAAATGCGGTATTCTTTCAACAAAACCATACTGTTATTTGTTGAATTACAAAGGCGCTAAACAAATATTCACAATATCGACAAAATACAAACAAAAAATCTCCTAAACAAGCAAAATATTCAACTACGAACAGAACGAAAAATCACAGCGAGAAATCACAAGAAACTGAGAATTCAAGGAAAGCACGAGAGATGGGCGCGTATGATAAATCGCGTTAAATCGACTTGAGTGCAAATCACAGACTTATTAGGGACGTGCAAATGGCTTTCTGATGCCACCTGCAAAACATAATTTGTCATTCATATTTTACACTGTGATGCCACTGTGTAAAACTTTTCACTGTCATACTTTTTAGTAGCTTGAATTATTTTGAAAAGATTTTTTTTATTATTATATTGTTAATATTCAATTGATTTTACAATTTTGAAAATAGGTCACAAATGAATTGTGCTAGAATAACTAAAATCAATTTGACAATGCCATGAATAGAGATTCCTACATATATGATCAGTGATTCCTACCGAATGTCTTATTGGGGGGCGCCAGTTTTGCATGCGTCAAAATTGCACAAATGTCACTTTTGACAGCTCCAAATTTGTTGAGGGCAGATTTGCAGGAGGCAACCTTGCAGGCGGCAACCTTCAGTACATCAAACTAAACATTTTAAGTTTTTCTGTTAGGTTAGGTTAGGTTTTTCTTTCCCTAAAATCGAAGTGACATTAATTACCGGCATCCTTGTAGTGGATGATTTAGTACATCAAGCTAAACATTACAAAAAAAATGTTTTAAGTTTTTCTGTTAGGTTAGGTTAGGTTCTCGAAACGTCAGTTTGACATTTGCAAAACTGCCTTCTGCAAGATTGCCTTCTGCAAAACTGCCGCCTGCAAGAATGCCGTCTGCAAGATTGCTGTCTGCAAATTTGCCTTCTGCAAGTTTGATGGGACCCGTCTTATCTTATTTAAAAAATAATAATTTTAAAAAACAAATTAAATTCTGGCAACACTGAACGACTTTGTCACTTGTTTGTTAATAATTTGTGGTTGTGGTGGTTGTCAATTGGTTGTCAAAATTGACGTTTGTGTTTCGTTTTTAGGTGGTTTTTAGTGTGTTTTAGGTGGTGTTTAGGTGGTTTAAATAGGAGACATAATGATGTTTTTTGTTCTCTTTTCCCTGCAAATTATTGCGATAAAACCAAGCATTTGATCCAATCAATTATGCTAGGATCGTTTATATGGTTTATTAGAGTAAATTTACTGTTTGTTTTACATTCTCATCGGTGACTCACTGACACGGAAAAAAATGGATTCCGGTAATGAAGCTAGCCGACTGGCTGCCTTGGCAGTGCAGTTCGATACAGAAAAGAAGAATAAAGAGGCGACCAATTGTTATCTAAGAGCCGCTTCAATTCTGGACCGTTTGGTGAAAGAATATCCTTCATCAGATCAAGCTGTAAAATTGAAAAATACAATACAAGAATACCGCAGGCGGGCCGTTCAGCTTTCTGATAATGGTTGAGTATGATTTAGAAACGCCATTACATAATAATAATTATGGGATTGTCCCTCTATGGATCATTAAATGCCCACTCTACACGTTAGCCGACATATGTGCCATTGCCTATGTCTCTCTCGCTCTTTCCCATGCATTTTTCACACGTCACAGTGGGCCCACTTGCTTCTACCTTAACTATGTGGCTCTACATTGGCCAACGAGTAGAGCGGGTAAAAGCAGAAGTACCATGGCTGATCTACAGTAAAACACTATCCGCTTTTGACCAAATTTCACAGGAGTCATAAACAGTTATAGGAGCCATAAACAATTATAGATGGCCAAATAAATTGCTATTAGTTTTACACCTGCAATTCGTCGGTGCAGAATGGTAAAAAATCGTACTATGAAGTTGAGCAATCTATTATCATATATAATTAATGGTATTGACTAATATAGTTTACTATCAGCTTTATGTCAAGTTAATTAATTTTTGCTCAAACAACTCAAACAAATGTAATAATAAGCTATAGAATCAATAAATCTTTCTTAAATAAATCTTTAGAAAAAAACGCAAATCATATTATCTCCGCATTCCGCTCGGGGTCTTTAGTCTTAAAATTTCATTAAAACCTCTTCGATGAAATGGAAATGAATATCGGCATGCTCAGTAACTTTTTAAAATATTGTCGCTACAAAGAGAGTTGTCACCATCTTGCCTCTTACAGAGGTCTTCTTCCGAGGTCTAGGAGATGCCTTCTCCACTTCAGAGGTTTTCCATGTGGTTTACAGATAGCCCCCTAACAAAGTGCTTTTTTGTACCTATATTTATTTGAATTCCTGTTTTAGCCGATGGTAAGCAAAGTGAGGAACATAGACTTGTATCGCAGTGCTATTTTACATTTCAACAAGCTTTGGATGCTGATGAGGCTGGACTTAAGGATAAAGCTTTGGAATTGTACGTGAAGGCAGTTGACATTGGACTGGGAATTGTAAGTGAGAGTTTGTACTTAAATTGAAACAGTAAATCATCATCGAATGAGTTGATCATCAGCTCAATCTGACCTACTGAGTCAACTTAAATCTCGGTTACAATCGCTAACCAATTTTCTTTTATACTACTTTCTCTTAAATAAAGCCTTATTATTTTTTTAAAACGATGAGATGACACTCACAGTCCTAATATTGTTTTTTATTAATGAACAGTAGCCTAATAGATGTCATTCTGAACACACCTCAAAATAAAATAATAATATAATAAAACTGAATTTTGACACTATGGCTCTTATTATTTTAATACATAAGAATGTTAATGTATAATTTGGTATACAGGTTTCGATACATAATAATTACGAGCTTTACCTAATGTTTAAATAACACTAATATTCGCAAGATAATTAGTCTCTCAGTGGCTCCTGCCAACAAGGGTCTGGCAGTACCCTCCAAACCCCCAATACAGTTTGTGCGGGACGGCTCTAAAGGCAAAACACATTCCACTACAAAACCTTTCTTAATAATCAAGAAAGCTTCAGATTGGATTCTGAAGGTTGATTCGGTTTCTAAGTAGTATCAATTTCCTGAAAGTCTCGGATGCACAGCCCTTTGTCTAGATATGACTCTTTACTCCCTATATCGGAAGATGGCCCTTATTGTAGAATTAACTGCTCCATGTGAATCAAATATCCCATAAGACTACGAGTACAAATTAAATAAATCCCCCGATCTTGCAAATGCTGTCACCCGGAACGGCTTCACTGTACACCTTAACGCAGTTTAAATTGGCTATTGTGGCCTGCCAGCCAGATCTCTGCTACATCTCTTCAAAAATCTTGATCTCTCCAGGAAAATAATCGACTTCTTCCTAGAACAAAATATCTAAAACTTCAATTTCCGCATCTCAAATACTATGGCTTCGAAGGGGGAGTGAATAGGTGGTAAAGTGAACGCTCACATGTGGCAAGACAGCTATCCTAAATCTGCCATAGCCAATCGTTAGTCTGGAGTCTCCCGCTCACCCCCCAGAAGTTTAGCAATAATATTATGATCCAGTCGGCGAATTCCATAGCAGCATCATTTGTGTATATCTATATATAGAAGGCATTCTAATCTCTCCGTAATATTTCTGTTGTATAATCAGCCTATATAAAAAATGCGATAAATGGCATTAATAATTAAATGTTATTTTCTATTAGTTTCACCGGACAATACTGTCATTTGTGGTGGTTGATTACAACAGGTGAACCCGTCACCACAGGAAGTTTAAACGTTAATGATCATTCTATCTCCCTAGAGGTGAGCGTAGAAGACTTTATGGACGATACGAATCTACCGTCCAGCAAAAATCACAAACCCGCCAGAGACCAACGCCTTACAGCGAGGCACTATGAAGGTAACCCACTGGGGCCCTGGCTATCAGTTTCGACCAGATTTCTCCGGCCTCCTGACTGGTAACAGGTTTGAGGTCGCTTGCGCGGTGAGGTCCCTTACGTAGCGGTGATTCGGTTCTTACTGAATCTATCGCGGATCATAGCATCCTTTGCCCGGCTCTTCACCCGGTATCGGGTCTACCCGATTGGTCATTTTAAGAGCAGTTGCCATAAGGCTAACGACTACCCCGCTGTAGCGGAAACAAGGCCGTTTCCAGACTCCCCCGGCTCGGAATGCAGTCGATTGGCTGACGCCGCACCGTGCGCAAACCGTCCAGGAGCGCCCGGGAGAACAATTCCTAGAGGTACTAGCCCGCAGGCCAGGGTCCTACCCGGGCTCGCATTTCTGTGTGGAGGCTGCCAGATGGGTGTTGACCTATGAGTTTGGCCGACCCTTACATATGGGTCTCAGGGGCCTAACTGCAACAGAGCCCATTAACTCCCGGACAATGCTATCAGCGCCACTTTCATGTTGCCGGCGCAGAAGTTTTGCCAAAACTTATTATGGCATTGAGCAATCTAATACCCTATATAATCAATGAGTGACTAATCATAATGTTATCTAACCGAATGAATGACCGATTTAAGGCACACATTGTAAGGTACTTACATTTCTAGATATCTCATTTACATTTACAGAAAATCGACAATGATGATATCAAACAAAAGATAACGTCTGTAGCGCGGCAAGCTTTGGGGCGCGCTGAGGAACTCAAAGGTATCACCAATGACATCAGCCTCCTTGCCACTAATAAGTCCAAATTGTCTTCGAACGAAAATGCACCAAGCAGAGTGTCTTCCTCCATCCCTGTTAGAACTACGGCAGGTAAAATATTGATTTCGCTTACAGTTTGGCAAAAAATAATAGAAATAAATTCAATTTTTACGTCCCTGGCCAACCATTTGAACATGCACTTTCACAATACCGAAGTATAATACTTCGGTGCAGATTTTTTTTTTCAAGGTGAAGATGGAAATATTTAATTTGAACCCCTTCGAGATGATTAAGACTATTTTCAGACTGTAGTCTGTCTGTGTGTGTGTATTTATGTATTCCTCCACGATGGCGCCTAAACGCTTAAGCTGAAATCTATTAATCCATGAAGCTGAAATTTGGTACCCAGGCATCATTTGATCATGGCAAGAGTTAAAAAGGGGGGGGTGCTATTCATAGCTTAATCTCGAAATATTGGACTTAGAGGCTTGAAATTCGGTACACAGATGCCTTGTTGGGCCGAAATCACGTTGCGAAATTTAGGTTGGAATATCTCGTTTACGAGCGACGCTGAAAAAGTTGTGATTGAAATCGGTCCACCAGGGGGCGCACTAGTCATATGTAATCCTCGAAATATTGGACTTTGAGACTTGAAATTTGGTACACAGATACCTTGTTGGACCGAAATCACTTTGTGAAAGTTTGGTTGGGATATCTCCTATACAAGCTGCACAAATAATATTTAAATTCCAGCATACGAATATACGGGGAACTCAAATATTAAAATTTGCGGCGTCGCGCATTTGAAATTTAAATCTTTGTTGCGTCGTGTCGCTCGTTCGAAATTCGCATGTTTAATGGCGAATTTCACGGCGACGCGCGTTTGCAATTCTATTTTTAAATTGAATGAGATGACGCTCTTGCATAATTGCTGGGAAAGTCTTGCGGTGACACAACCGATTTTTTTAGGGTGGCATGGCAACATACCTAATGTTGCCATGCCACCCTATGCCATAAGTCAATTTCATATCAGAAAAATCTTTTGCCGGTTTATATAATAATAAATAAAACCATGTTTCTATATAATAAATAGGCCATGTTTACGCTGTATTGAGAGTATATAAGCTGTATTGAGAGTATATAACGCAAGGAAACATCTACAGCATTGGGAAAAATATCTGTTAGAATCACCTTATTTTGCTGTAAAAATAACAAATATATATCTCTAAAACAGTGAGCTGTCAAAAAAGGGCACTATTTATTTTTAACTCTAAATAACTCAATTGGCAAAATATATCCAGTTCATCTCGAAATCGTTGTATTTTTGGGCCCGATTGCGTTTCTTCGTGAACTAAAACCAAAATTAGTTCAAGCAAACGAGATAGAGCAATACGTTCAAGCGGAATATGAAACGAACGATCGTCGATTTTCCCGCTTCAAAACTACCTGTCGAACTTAGTCGTCCGAATAAGTTAGAACACATTTCGTGCGGTCTTAGATTCAGCTGCTTTATATTAGGTGGGTAGTTTTAATGCGAAAAAGTGACAACCGTTCATTTCACATTCCGCTTTAACCCGTTGAGTATGAGTCAACCAAATCTGGTTTCGAAACAATTATCCGTTGAGTACGAGTCGACCAAATCTGGTCGCGTGTTTTTTTTCACTTCTTTGACGTTCTCATATTTATTCATAATTATCTAATTGTTTTACAAAATGATATTTCAATATTCTATATTCGAAATTTCAATGCAATCATTGTGCAGTTGTTCTTTGTATGATTGGTGTAGTAGTTTCGTAGTTATAGTACTTTAAGTCGATGTCGCCGAAAATCCTGCAAAAGAGACAGATGCATCCATGAAAATACCCATTTACTCCAAGGGTTAACGTATTGCCCGTCTCGTTGACATGAACTAATTTTTGATTTTAGACGAAGAAAGCAATCGAGCCCATTATGTACCTTGCTATATCGGAAGATGACTGCCAACATTTTTTGCTGTCTATATAATGCTGTCGTATTTTTTTCTTTTTTTCTACTCATTTTCACCAGACTATCTGCCAGTATCCCATGGAATTTTATCAGTAACATTAAAATATTATACTAGACAAGTGCCAAGCTAATCTATACCTATTGACATTATTTGTAGGGCGTCCGGATCTTTTGAGGGGCAACAGCATACAATTGAAAATAACCGCCGGAAATGCAGGTTACACAGATGAAGAAAAAAGGGTATTATTCCACTCTTCAAAGATCAACAGCAATCAATTTGTGCCTTTTATGAGTATCGATCTCAACGAGAGATTCCAGTACTCCATTCCTTTCACCGATAAGGAGGGTCTGCTGCCTCTGTCGAATAAGCAGAAGAGAGATTTTCACGATTGGGTCAGGCCGGACCAGATTTGCAACGATCCAAAAATGATCGTCGGACAGAATATCGATTGTTTCAGCATCAAGCAAACTGTAAGTTTCAGATTGTATTTATTAATCAATGAATCATCGACATTTTCAGGATAATGGCATTGCCAATCTTTAACCTAATAGTTGTCAACATTTAAAAAGTAAAATTTTACTTTCCGGGATCACCAACCGACGAGTAGGGAAAGTATTGTGAACGCCCTATTTTTTTTCGAGATGAAGATGGAAATATCTATTTTGAGCCCCCCTGATATAAGGACCATTTCCAGAGTGAAGTCTGTCTGTCTGACTGTGTGTATGTATGCGTATTCCTCTCCAATAGCGCACACACACTTAATCCGATTGAGCTGAACTTTGGTATGCAGGCACCATTTGTTCATGCCAAGAGTTAAAAAAATTGCGGTTAAAATCGGTCCACCAGAGGGTTGCAATAGTTATATACTTAATCTTAGAGACTTGAAATTTGATACACAGATGCCTTTTTGGCCGAAACCACATTGTTAAATTTTGGTTGGAATATCTGACATACAAGCCACACGATTAATATTTAAATTCCGCCAAACATTAACGCTATCTGTTGGCGCTTGCCCCAAACCCGCCTTTAGCCGAAAAATTAACTACTCCACCTGAGGCATTGCAATGGAACCCAACCTGGTTTGTCAGCAGGCCGAGAGAGCGCATTCATCGATTTTATTTATGAAAATATTTTTTAGATGAAATCAGTCCTAAGAGTCTTGGGGTGACAACTGATTTATATTTTTTTTTCCTATTTTCTTATGGATATCTACTGTTTGATTATTTATCAAGCAATTTCATTAATCAAAGGTAATCAAATCATTATTATTCAAGGGCTTTATTAAATATTTAATAACTTGTTCAATAAAGTTTTACTAAGCGAATTAGTTTGCATAATCATGTTTTTACTGTTTGGTATTATTCAGACTAGCTCTTGGTTTGTTTATTAATCTTCCAGGTTGTATCCGACTGTTCGTTCGTTGCGTCATTGGCTGTGAGCGCTTTGTATGAGAAGCGATTCGGGAAGAAGCTCATTTCTAAAATAATATATCCGAGAAACAAAAATAAGGATCCAATAATAAATCCATTCGGAAAATATATGGTCAAGCTCCACCTAAATGGAGTACCGAGGAAGGTAAATCGTTAGAATTTTAATCCCTCAAATCATTTACATTAATTATTTTTATCTAGCGGAATGTTAGCCAACATTGTCCAGGTTCCTGCTCCCTTCCCCCAATTAAAAAGTAAATTTTAGGCACTTTTGAGGTACTTAAGATGTAATGGAAAAAGGTCAGCAAGCTCTTCAAACAAGAGCGGCGGCATCTACTAACTACCTGATTCCCTTAGTAAAAACTACCTTTGCGCAAAGGCAAATATATTTTATGGCGCCAAAACTTTTTAACAGTATCAACGACAATTTGAAAAAAATTGCAATATTGATAAGTTTAAATTTAAAGTAAACAGATGGCTAATAGAATTTGGATGTCTGCATTTAGAAAATGAACTGCTACGAATTATAGTATGAGGAGAAAAATCGTTGTATCGATGTAAGTGAATTTTGTATCTATTTATGTATTGTTTTTGTTTATATCACATAAGGTATGGCGAATTTATAATTTATTACTCAAATCTAAAAATATTTTTATATTTGTTAATATAAAACGGTGGAGCGGTGGACCTTTATTTTTCCTTCCTTTTCTCTCTTCTTTTTTTCTCTTTGAATTATATTAGTTAAATACTACTATTCATGTTTTTACACCATCTGCATCATGTGCATCTAAATACAGGCTTAAGAAGCCTCATTAGATGTGCATAGCGCAATTTGTTACGTAAGCTGTATAACAAATCTTAAGCTGTTCTTACAATGTATAAATTTTTTACTTCGGTAACAATGTAACTAATTTTCTTTGTACAAGCATTAAATAAATAAATAAATAAATAAATGTTCCTTCGGATGATTTGTTTCCAATGGTAAATAAAATTGATTAGGACCAACAAAAAATATTAAAAAACCCCTCAACTGCTTCAGTAACCGCCACGCTGTTGGGTGCTCCTATTGACGACCAATTCGAGACAACGATTTCTCATATTTGCAATTTCGTTATGCAATTCAAGATTTTTCAAGTATTTTTAAGACAATAGGCGCAGGCAGTCGCAGGCAGTATTTCTATTACTGCCTGCGACACAGAGTACAATTTAAATTCACTTTAGATAGACAGCTGCTGGACTCCATGAAAAAACAGGAAATAAATTTACTTTAGATGTCGATGCTGACTGTTCGTGATCTGGATGCCAGCTGCTGGACTCCATGAAAAAACAGGAAATAAATTTCATGTCTCGTTCCCGGCGGGAAGTAGACGACAAAAACTATATGAGTGGTTTAGGTTATGACGAAGTTGCGTCCCGCGGCAGCTGCTCGTTGAATCCTAAGCATACACCTTTTGCCTAGAATATGGAAGCATGTCCGCCTAGGCTTTCTAAATAAATAAATAAGACATTAAATTACAGGTTATAATCGATGAACTTTTGCCCGCAAGTAAATATGGACAGCTACTATGTTCCTACTCGAGTAACAAGAATGAATTCTGGGTGTCATTGCTGGAGAAAGCGTACATGAAAGTAATGGGCGGTTATGATTTTCCCGGTTCGAATAGTGTAAGTATTTCTTTTCAACGAATATACAATTTGGCAATATCACTACAGCGCGAGATACTGCTAAACCTCTTGAATGAATTTTACCTATTGTCATTTAAAATTTGGTGCATGTTCATATTCTTATACTTTAAAGGAGTGTAGTAATATTTTATAGATGGCAAACTTGACCCATTTTCTCCATTACGGAAATAAAATCAACGCAACAATTCTTCTTTACTCTTAATTATTCTAATTCACTTCTTTAAATTCCTTTCAGCATACTTTACCAGACCCTGGTAACCTCGCTCGATGGAACTATTCAAAGAATATTTCGTATCCCCTTTGTAGCAATACCCCTTGCACAGCTATACATATTTTAGCTATTTGGAAGTGCTATGTTTAAATTTTCGGAAGCCAGCTGCACCTTTTTTGGTTCATTTTGTACATAAATACTAACAACATAAAAGTCAGCCGAAAGGCTACATGCGGATCTATCAACCACCGCAAAAGGCCGATCGGCCTTTTGGCACCCCAGCAGTTAAACGAGATTTATGTATAGATGTGCACAATTTTCGACTGTGCTATGTAGGTGAACGATCATTCTTCATCCATCCATCTCAAAAACCAGGCTCATCCTTTTGCAAAATTTGCAAAACAATGAGCTTGGTTTTACCATCATGTATATGATATATGTTAACGCTTTGTAGAATATCGATCTTCACGCACTCACCGGTTGGATACCAGAGAGGTGTCCCATCCGACGCGGCGAACCTGATTTTAACTCAGAGTCTTTGTTCAAGCAATTGAGCTCGCGCTTGGATAGAGGAGATGTTCTAGCCACTGTTGCTACTGGAGAATTACCGGAAGTGGAGGCAGAGAGAACCGGACTTGTACCCACACACGCCTATGCCGTACTCGATGTTCGAACTGAAAATGTAAGATTTTTAGATAGCCACTATGCCTTCTATTGTAGTTTCTATAGATAGACCTTATCACAGTTGTGCCCATAGGATGGGCACAGTGGGCACCAACCTGCTTTGCATTTCATGGACAGGGCCCCAAACGAGTCCCAGGATTCTTCTCAGAATAATGTCATGTAGAAAAAGTTAAAACCGTTAATAAAATGATCAGTGAAACCCAGGACACCTGCAAAAGTTGTTATTATAGCAGTAAAATATGCACAATGCCCCGTTTACATGAAGGCATTGACTGGACCTAGTGACTCGGAATTTCAGCGCCAGTCACTGGGTACATTTAGCCGGATCAACCCAGTGCAGTTTGCTGAATATTTTTGATCAATACAAAAACAAACTGGCAGCGACAGCCCGAACGAGTCCAGACAATGAAAGTCGCATAGGACTGACTTGAGCGGCGAGGTGGGGGAGGCTACTGGGCCCGAAAACAGAATGGGTGACTAGTCAGCTGGTCTGACTTCCGGGGGGGAGAAGCGCAAAGTCGGCATTGGACTGGGCTGAAACTAGTGTTCACACAAGCCCATTAGCAAGTCAACACTGGAACTGGGTTACTGTACTGCCATCAAGTAAACGGCGTTTAACCCTTGGAGTAAATGGGTATTTTCATGGATGCATCTGTCACTTTTGCAGGATTTTCGGCGACATCGACGGCGCTCGACTTCAAGGACTATAACTACGAAACTACTACACCAATCATAAAAAGAACAACTGCACAATGATTGCATTGAAATGTCGAATATAGAATATTGAAATATCATTTTGTAAAACAATTTGATAATTATGAATAAATATGAGAACGTCAAAGAAGTGAAAAAACAATGGCCGACTTTGGCATTTGCGACGCGACATTCAAAGACCCGAAATACTTTATATACACGATAAATGGTACATCTAATCAGTTTAGGGGGACTATATGATGTTGTAGAAATGGTTTTACTTACGATTCGTTGAAATAAACACCGAAAACTACTCGAAAAACGTATCCGAAAACGAAACACACGCTCCGCGGATTTTGACGTTTCGGGAAGGCGGGCGTTCAATTTGCAGCGGTCCGTAATAATATGTTACATGGACTGCGCAGTTGCTGCTGCGAATGCTAACAGAGAGAATTTAATTCTGTACCGATCTGCCATACGCATGAAAGAGACAAAATGCTTTCGATGGTAAAAAAAGAGTTCGAAAGCGCGCGCGCCGAGCGGAACCAGATCTGGTCATATCATACTCAACGGATAATTGTTTCACAACCAGATTTGGTCGTATCATACTCAACGGGTTAATAGCTGTCATTCATGGACCGCTTCTTGACTGAACTGGACTGAAGGTTCAGCCAAAAACCAGTGAGACTCATTAATAGCCTTTGTAAACATCATGAACGTTGAAGCAACAACACCTAACCTGGAGACCATTTGCATGTTATTCAGGACTGTGAATGATCTTGAGTTCGCATCTGAAATATTGCAAAGGCGACCAAAAGGAGATATGGACTTGCTTTAACAACTTCGCTGCCAACCCCGCACATGTGCGGGGTGCGGGTCGGGTGCGCGGGGCCTGTCCCGCACATGTGCGGACCAAGCCCATATAATTTCTATAGGCCAGTATGCGGCCGGCACTGAGCGAGGCGCGTAGTGTTTTTGTTGGCCTCCCGCAAGTGTTATAAAATTATTGTACAAATTTTGGTTTTCGAATTCGGACTATTTTTTCCCTATACGTAGGTTCTAAGTGAAATAAAAAAATGAGTGAGGGTGAAGAGTGTTCGAGGCGTAAAAGGCAGAGGACTTTCTACAATGTGCCACTTAGTGACAGCGATATTGAGAAAGAATTGTTTGCTGACGATGATACCGATGATGACTTCTTGCCTGATGATAGTGAGGATGATGAGGATGATGGAGAATCGGAGCAGGAAGTCCAGCAGCTGACATTTTCTTCGGCGGCTATCAACATACCCGGTTCTTCGTCATCGTCGTTATTGAACAACGAGCAGTTATTATTGAATATTATCAATCTACCCTCCACAGGTAGTTCTCAACGGTCTGAATCAGGCCCTCCTCAGCCTACAACAAGTTCGTCATGGTCATCTACGTGTGAATTGAAAAATATTCCTTTTATTAAACAAAATGAATTCTTTGGAAATCCTGGTTCAGAGCCTATAGACTTTTTTAATTTTTTCTTTGAAAACGAATTACTTTCATTCATTTGTGAAGAAACGAATGCCCAAGCTGCAAAATTGATGCATCTCTCGATAGCTGTACAATCGAGAATCAAATCTTGGAAAGAAGTTACAATTGCAGAACTTAGAATATTCCTAGGCCTTCTTTTTCATATGGGCACAATTCCACTTTCTCGCCTACAGGACTACTGGAAGACTGACAGATTATTTGCTATACCTATCTTTAGACAGCAAATGGCCAGGAATCGTTTTTTGCTAATACTGAGATGCCTCCATTTCACTTCTGAGACCGAGAATGCTGACGATCCATTATTCAAAATTCGCCGTATTATTGATTATTTCAATAATAAAATGGAGACTTGCTACTACCCTGCTAAAGAGTTGTCTCTGGATGAAAGCATGGTCCTTTGGAGAGGACGATTGCGATTCAAGCAATATATAAAAAATAAACGGCACAAATATGGGATAAAACTTTATATGTTGACAGAACCTGATGGCCTTGTACAGAAGTTTCACGTATATGCAGGGCGTCAGGACACCGACGTTGCTGGAAAAGGTCACGCAGAAAGAGTTGTGATGCAACTTCTAGAAAATAAACTCCAAAACGGGCACTCCATATATATATGGATAATTATTATAATAGTATTGGATTGGCCAAAAAAGTTTTAGATAATAATACCTACTGTACTGGCACATTGAGAAAAGATTTGAAAGAAAATCCTTTGGAAATTTCAAAAAAAAGTGTGAAAAAAGGTGAAAATGCGGCGCTTTTCAAGGATGGGGTCGTAGTAGGGAAATGGAAAGACAAACGTCCGGTGATGTATATCAGCACAGAATTTCAAAGCGAAATGACGCAAGTAACGAACAAGAGGGGCCAAATTACAAACAAGCCTTTACCAATAGCAAAATATAATGAGTTTATGTCAGGTAATCATTCAATTTATATTATTTTTATACGGCATTTGAAAATAATAACAATGTGTACCTAATCGTTATTTATTTTTTTCAGGTGTTGACCGACAGGACCAGCTCCTGGCATTCTACCCCTGCGAAAGAAAAACTCTTCGTTGGTACCTGAAACTGGCTATCCATACTTTTCAGTTATTATTTATAAATTCTTATAAAATATTTAACAAATACTCTGGAAATGAGAAAAAACTAAATTTGTATGATTACCGTCTTGCTGTTATACATCAACTACTACCAGAAAATACCGCCCCACCTATTACTGGCCCAAGTCCAAGAAATGTTAGGACAGTAGCCACTGTCCATAAAATCACCAAAATAACGGAAAAAAACTTAAAAGGTAAACTGAGACGTAAGATGTGCCGTCAGTGCTCCAAATCTCAAAAACGTAAAGACACGGTTTGGCATTGTGAGATGTGTGAGAACCAACCAGGTCTATGTTTTGACTGTTTTGACATTTATCATAAATAATATTTTATAATTATTGACATTAATATTTCAATTTATTTTTTATTTAGAATTTAATTTTCTTATTGTAGTTTTATAATTTGATTTGATGTGCCAAGGCGAAATGGTAATTAAAATTAGGGGTTTTATTATTCAAATAAATACGGAAATAGAACTGCAGTGTTCCTGTATTTGTGATTTTTAAATAAAAAATATGTTTGCGCTTTATAACATAAATAAACATTATTATAAAAAAAAATAGACTGGTCCGCGTATGTGCGGGTCTGGCATACAGATTGAAAATTTCAATCCCAGTGCCAGGCCCGCACATGTGCGGAATTTTAATTTATTTTTTATTTCTTTTAAAATACTATTATTATGCCTTAATATATGCTCAATTTATCATATCTGGCAATATCGCAGCTGACACAGACTAAAAAAAATTTGGCCCTCACATGACACTAGAAGATTTTAAGTGGCAGCGAAGCTGTTAAACAACATCTAAGAATATCTCATTCTATAAAACTATTATATATCTGCAACTGACACCATAATTTTATTTGCAGGGAGTCAAACTTCTGAAACTCAAAAACCCATGGTCTCATCTAAGATGGAGGGGCAATTACTCGGAATTAGATATTGGGCACTGGACTTCAGATTTAAGAAGCAAGTTAAACTACGATCCGGACAGCGCTGCCCAATACGACAATGGCGTATTTTGGATCGACTATGAGAGTATTCTCAATTTCTTCGACGTCTTTTACTTGAACTGGAATCCTGAAATGTTCTCTTTCACATATTGCATACATCAGTAAGTAACACACAACATATTCATTGGACATAAATGCCTTTTTCAATCTGGAGTTTCTAATCTAACCACTAAAGGGGTTCTTTTTCGTACAAACCGCTAATACAAATTACTTGTATAGGTTAGCTATAAAATATTGCCTGCAGGCAACTTGATGTGAGTGGAGTGACCTTACGGGCATTGTCGTAACTAAGCCGGTGCGGCACACCGGAGCTTACGGTAGTTTGGGGGCCCAAAATAAAACTTCTGTCTGCGGTCGGCATTCCAACCAACTTGCTAGGAAGCTAAGGAAGCTGAAAAAGTGGATGATTTTGCAGAAGGCAAATCAAGACAAAAACTATTCTAGAAATTTATTTCTTTGTGTTATTTTTAATTATACATTAAGTAACTAATTTAGATAGCTAAATATGCAAAAAAATATACATTTGCAATAATATTATGTGGGTATTTTTAGTCTTACCGGTTTCGCACTTATTAGTTCTACTCCAAATAAAATAATAAAAAGTGACATTATTTCTTTTATTAACATTCAAAGGTGGAGAAATATAATTCAGTAATTAATTAACAGTAAAGCGTCGTCTATAGGATATAGAAACAAATGTTTCGAACCATTCTCCCGCAACAATGTTTCTATGTGAGCCTGCGTGTCCTGCTGATGTTCTTGGGAATTTGTTCCGCAGCATGTTCGAGGCAATGCCTCCAAATGAATACACGGATTTATAATGGAACTACAATATAAATATGTAATGTAGCTAGGTATTAGTGATGGGCGTGATTCTCAATTTTAAATCACGCAACAATCACGTTACTGGTATTTTTTCACGCGTGATAATAACTGCTACTCGTGATTTTCGTGATTGTACTGAAATGTACTGTGAAACGTTAAGTAACAAAGTTTCGTCAATGTGATAACTGATAACAGAAACACGCATTATATTTGCTTAATATTTATTAGTAATTAGAAGAATTAGCGTTCAGAAAGATTATCTCTCTTGCTCTTTTGGTGCTAAGCCGAGTTCGTCTTTCTGAAATAATGTTATTTTATTGCTTTAACAAATCATGAGCAAACTCATTTACACGAACGATTACGACACGAGCGATAACAGTGTCCAAATTCATGCGACAACAGTGTCCAAATTCACGTTACGTACGAAATGAACGCGCCACTCATCAGTCATCGTCCAGCCGGCGCGGGCGTTCGCCCAGAACGAACGGCAAATCACTGATCCACTGATCGCCGATCACATCAAGAATGAACGAAACCAAATGAACGGTTCAATTAGGCGCTCACCGATCATCGTTCAGTGGCGCGCCGCGCGGTCGTTCGACGGCGTTCAGTGAGAACGGCCAATCACTGATCATATAATCACGCGTGATCGGTCGCGTCGTAGCGGCGCCGAGTGATGGCAACGCGGTGCTGTTCGTAGCCGTGATTCAAATAGCATGTTCTTTCAAATTCTCGTAACGCGTTCTTCGTGATTGCAAATATCACACGTTATTGTTATTGCTATTCGTGATCACACCCATCACTACTAGGTATACAGTAATTATATCCCATATGCCATAATTAGCGAGCGGATTTCCTTGAGAGTGCCCTCCAGAAGTACCCGAGTTTCTCGTTTGTTTCACGTGCCAGATGCAATACAAGCCACTTCAGCAACTTTACTACTCAGCTCAGCTCTTTTAATAACAGGTTTAATGACCTTGACATTTTTTTCTAGGCATGAAGCCATTTCTTCACGCAGTCGAAGAAAAGCTCAGGAACAATAATTAATTTCAATATTTATAAAATACGCACTATTTGGAAAGTATTACTTTATTTATATACATTGTATTTATGTGTGTATGTATGTTTATATGTATATATATACATGTCAATAGTATATGTATGTATGTCCATTTATGTACGTATATTACAATAGTGTTATAACAATCCTTCCCTTCCCTTTCCATTCTTTTTCCTTTTTTCTTTAAAAAAAAATATATATATTAAAAATATTATTTGCTAATTTGAAATGTATAAATGGCTATATTAATGTTAATTTACAATGTGCTTTCATAAAATGAATATGCTGTATACATTTAGCTAATAAAAATAAAATAAAAATAAATAAATTAATGTAGTAAGTAGGGGGAGAGGCCTTTCCTTCAATTTTGCTCTGGGGCTCATTTTCTTTTGATTTTTTGACGCCACTGCTTACAGGTTACCCCAAATCGTCACACCCATATATACACACACCCATGTAATGTTAAAAATGTTTTGTTTCTTAGGTGTTGGAATACTGGTAGCGGTCCTATCAAAGATACTTATAATGTCGGAGAGAACCACCAATTTAGTCTTAATGTAAAAGGCCAAGGCGCGATATGGGTTCTCTTGACCAGACACATTACGGAGATTGATGATTTTCGAGAAAACAAGGAATACATCACATTATTAGTATACAAAAATGAAGGAAAGAGAGTCTACTATCCATGTAAGTGTTGTTTGATTCTGGGGTATACGATAAACGTTGTTGACGGTCTCAGTATGAATGAGCTCAAATCGTTAACTTCTTAACCTTTCAGAAGCCAGCCTTCGCGTGCAAAAATTTGCGCCGCAAATTTTTGGTGAATTTTGTAAATAAATACTAACAATATCATTTCTTCATAAATTCCCTCTTGTTACGTAATAATTTCTCGAATGAGGTACAGTGTTGTGTTCGCTTTCCTTTAGTCCATGCTTTGGTCTGGTCGAGATCGCCGGGGATTTCGATTTTCAAAAGAGGATTAATGAAAAACTTGATATCATTAGCATAATGACTGGTTGTTGATCTAATAGAGGATTCTAAGTCGGTAATGTACGGTAAGAAGAGTAATAGACCGAAGACTCATCCCTATACCACTCCACTTTCAACCAGCTTCGTGTAAGACAGGTGTTTTTATATTCTCACCTAGAATTGCCTTTCTTTCAGGAACGATTCAATCCATTTAAGCAGCCTTATGTGTATACCAAAATGTTCTAGTTGGCTCTAAGTAAAAAGGTCTACGTTTTTCCTTTAAGCCCATGCCAAGAATGCTCCTCATATTTTCTCAGACACAGATACATAATATGTTTTCTATCATTCAGATGATCCTCCGCCTTATATCGACGGTGTCCGAATTAACAGTCCGCATTATCTATGCAAAATAATAGTGGGTCCAAACAGCGCTACTAAATATACTCTAGTCGTATCACAGTATGAAAAAATGCGGTCAATTTACTACACTTTGAGAGCATATGGAACCTGTAATTTTGATCTGAAAAAAATGGAGCTATATGGATATGCAGAAGAGGTAATTATTATTGAATCTTGCTATACTCGGGCTGATAGAGCCCAAAAAGGATGCGACAACCTTCTTTACTATTTTGGAGTTAAATTTCGCTATACTATGTGTATCCTATAGAAATACATGTCAATTTTCATAAACCAGTTTCCTTAGCGCCGCAGGCAAACATGTTTCAAAGTTTATCAGTTTTTGGTGGAATTTTCAAAAGTATTATAATGTTTGACTCCAAAGGAGATCTTTCTCTATCAGATGACTACTTTTAAAAATTCTTACCAAATCACAATGATCCCCAGATATTCAACTTCGGTTCAATAAATTCCGGGATTACCTCGAAATTAAACATATTTTATAGAAGAAAATATATATCCGTGTCAGTTTTCAACATACATCCCTTCCCTCACCACACTATCGCGAGACTGGTCGTAGAGGCTTTGGAACGCTTCGGTAAAATCTTCAACTGGAATGCTGTCCGTAACCGCCTTTACATTCGCTTTAATCGATGTAACATCCTCAAAATTGAGGGTGGCGTTCCTTGAGGGCAGTTTTTACTTGGGGATGGGCGTGAAGCCCCCTCCTTACATCCTTCCTCAGCCTGGTTTGGTCCACTCCTGGACGTATGCCTCTACTTCTTCCATTTCTGTCAGCTGCTGCCCTCAGCCAGTTGGTCCCTGCTGCTTTTCTGATGTCCTCCAGCCATTGTCCGGGCATGAAGTCCGCTGGGGCCAAATAAGATATATGGGGGCTGTTCGGGGGGCGTAACCACTATGTTGGCCACAAACTGACGTTTAAGGCATTGGTTTGGGCCAATGCTTTGTTATGCAGAAGACACCAATCACCGGTCCCGTGAATTGGATAAAGCAAATTATAGGACTTCCACATAGAATGTTCCTGTCACAGTCTAACCAGGGGAAACAAATTCCCGATGGTTTTATTACTTTTAAAACAGAAGTTAAAGATGACAACGCATAAAGACACACTGATGCTGGTCACATGAGGCAGGTAATGCTGCCGACCACCACCAAACAAATACGGGAAGTAGTAGTTTCAATCAGCATAGTTGCATAGGGGTTGAAGCAATGGTACCACATATTCCCTGGAACATATTAAACCAACTATATTTTTAGTAAATAAGCTTTAGTTTTTCTTCCAGTTCTGACGTATTTTATTTTACCAAATTATTCTTTTCCGATACTTTGCAATAACGGTAAATATTTTTATTAGGATGCAACGATTATTGATTTATCTATCACGACTCCGATTCCAATTATTCCGACAAATATCGCCGATTACGATGCCGATTTTTATCATAGATGTGATATGATTACTTTATCATACTTAAAACGGTCCAAAATACTATTTTTACACAGTAGATAATAAGCTCGATCTTCGTGATCTAAAATCGGAAATTAGTCCGTGTGAACGAGACAGGGCAATAGGTAGGTACGCTAGAGCGGAATGTGAGATGACCGGTTATCACTTTTTCGCACTTCGCATTCGCCCGCCAAGGTCAAAGCATCTAAATCTTACACCGCACGAAATATGCTCGAATTTATTCGGACGAGTATAAGTTCGACAGGTAGTATTTGTCGACGATTGTTCGTTTCATATTCCGCTCTAACGTATTGCTCTGTCTCGTTCGCTTGGACTAATTTTAGTTTTAGTTCACAAAGAAACGCAATCGAGCCCAGTGTTGTGTCATATTATTCTTACTTAAGAATCTTACATAAGGAATCTACTTACATATATGTATGTGTCTTATTAATCACTGGAATTCCGATACCACCGATCGGTGTTTTCCTGTTGTGACAATTCGCAGGCGGCCTATCTCCATATTCATGCAATTATGTAATTATATGTTGTAAAAGTCGCCTTCATTGAATAAGCCTCCGTTCTATATTAGTATGCTTATGAAATGGTCTCTCGCGGTAGTAGCGGTACGAGATGGTCTCTCCCGGGCGAGTTGGCGGAGCTAGATAGTGGATTTTCATTAAGTATTCTACGCTCATCCTACGGCTGACAGAACAATCACATTTCAATCAAAATCAATCCTGTTGTAGTCGACACCGCTCAACTGTGACCAAAGTTTAGGTTTTAGGTTTAGGATTGTAATGGTTCCGTGCAGCTTGGGCGCTGATGGCCTTCTTTGTGTGTGTTACCTTGGTCGGCCCAACTCACGGTTCAACTTCCATCCGGTAGACTCATCAAAGAGGGACTTAACCTGTAAAGGCCGCTATGAACTCTGCCTTCAGATGTAACCTGCAGTTGGAGGCGGTTGAGATCCGAAGTGCGGATCCTGGGGAACATCTCGCAGAACTGGGCGGTTTGCGTACCAGACTGTGTCAGTCTTGCGTGCGATCCGGCGAATAACCGAGGGACTCTGGAGACGTATGTTTCCTAAAGAGCGCGGGTAGCTATTGACCTGGCATCACCTATCCTTAGAAACGATTCGATGGCCATTCGATCCCGAGGGTCTTTAAGGGCAAAGGGCACCACAAATCCGCGACAAATTCAATATTAATTATCGCTTACTTCAGTCAGATAGAGGCCGCGCAAGCGACTTCGAATCCATGACCAGACTGGCGGATGGAGAAATCCATGCATATCTGGAAGTAAGGATGTGAGGTCGGCCCCCTGGTTTCACTTCCAAGTGCCTCGCGGCAAGGCGTTGGACTCTTACGGAAGTGTTGGCCTAGTTAATTGGTGGACTGTGTTTGTATCTAAGACTGCGTCTATTCCATTGGAGAGAAAATGATATGATATTGTTATAATTTCCTGGGGTGGCGGGTTCGTCCGTTTTAGATGACAACTCCATAGTGTGACCAAAGTATCGGAGTCATGTATGGTTGCGATTCCCCCAGGTACTGATCAGAATTCAACATAAATAGGGGTTTTTCCAATCAAATGACTATGTTTAGCAAAAGCTAAATATTTTATTTCACAGGTCGTATTCGTTACATTTGAAAATACCTATCCATAGCCAGATAGTTTTATTACATTTCAAAATGATTTTGGTTTGTGTCAACAAGTGTTAATAGTTTTATGGTTATTCTTACTTAAGTGATCGGAATTCGTAAAAAATAAAAATAAATGTTTCACATAGTCATCTCTCATTCTAAACATATGTTTTTAATATAAAGGTGAGCGGTAAATGGGAAGGACGCACAGCAGGTGGCTGCGCCAATCATCCAACAACGTTTGGTTTCAATCCGTGTTTCATGCTGACGCTCAAATCGGACGCTACATTTGTCCTCGATTTGAAGGGACGAAAAGACTATCAACTCGGAATGGACATCACTCCGGAATCTCTAGATGATCCGAATGTAACAGCTCCGTTTAGGACCAAATCTACAGCGCCTTATAGGTATGTAAATATCGTCGCTCTATATGTGACACCTCGTTCATGCCAATAAGCAAACTTTCAGGGTAAGGAAAAAACTGTTTTTTTTTTTTTGGTGTGTAAATAGGACAAAAAAATATGTATTTACTATACCAACCTCGTGGACATGAGTTGCATGCCCATGAGATGACGCTGCAATGAGAATTACAAGAAAACTATCCGTGATTTTACAAACAAGATTTTTCACACCAATAACAATTTAAATGCAAATTCGATTTTTACATGGCTTGAGGTCTCACATATAGATTGACGATATGCTATGATCATAATATATATATAAATAAATACAAACGGAGCTGCCATGGAATTCACCGACCGGAGTCGGGCCCATCATAATACTATTTTTTACACTTCTGGGGGGTGAGCAGTGGATTCCGGACTTACGAACCGGCTGTGGTAGGTTTAGGACAGCTGTCTTGCCACATGTGAGCGTTCACCTTGCCACCCATTCACTCCCCCTTCGAAGCCATAGAATTTGAGATGCGCAAATCGCAGTTTTACATAATTTTTCTAAGAAAGAGTTGATTATTTTTCTGGAAAGGCCAAGATCTTTAAAGAGGTGAAATAGAGATTTAGCTGGCAGGCCACGAGCGCCAACTTCCACCGCGTGAAGGTGAACAGTGAAGCCGTTCCGGGTTACGGCATTTGCAAGATCATGGTATTTATTTAATTTGTACTCGTGGTCTTTTGGGATATTTGATTCCCATGGAACAGTTAATTCTACAATAAGAGCCACCTTCCGAGATAGAGAGTAAAGAGTTATATCTGGACGGAGGGCTGTGCATCCGAGACTTTCAGGGAATTTATACTGCTTAGAGACCGAATCAACCTCCAGAGTCCAATCTGTAGCTTTCTCGATTATTGAGAAAGGTTTTGTAGTTAAATGTTTTTTGCCTTTAGAGCCATCCCGCACAAACTGTATTGGGGGTTTGGAGGATACTGTCAAACCCTTGTTGGCACGAGCCACTGAGA
Source organism: Micropterix aruncella (assembly GCA_944548615.1). Classification (NCBI taxonomy): domain Eukaryota; kingdom Metazoa; phylum Arthropoda; class Insecta; order Lepidoptera; family Micropterigidae; genus Micropterix; species Micropterix aruncella. The sequence goes on from OX155958.1 coordinate 8,597,858, forward strand.
GACTAATTACCTCGCGAATAACAGCGAGAACTTTGTCATGGCGGTAAGTGTACCGTCCTTGATCTAAGGCCACCTTGCAGCCAGCTAGAATGTGTCTAGCTGTGCAAGGGGTATTGCTACAGAGGGGACAAGAACTATCCTCGGCAAAGCTCCAACGAGCGAGGTTACTGGGGTCTGGAAGTGTATGCTGAAAGGCATTCAAATAAAATTTCAGCATCTCTGGCGTCCAGTCATAGAGCATTACCTTCCAGTGCATTGGAGGCGGAATACAAAAGTCACCAATTGTTGTCCAGTCATTCTGGCATTGAAGGCCAATAGCATGAGCCATACTCTTGCTGTCGTAATCTCCCCGCAAAAGAGACTTCTTCAAGTCCACGTCGCTCGTGGTTGTACTGCCATACCCCAGACCAGTGCCATTCTGGCTGATTCCAGTAAGGATAGATAGAAGTATTTATGACGTATTTATGTAATTTTCAGATCTGGATTCGTAGTACTCGAATTGGAGAACATGCCTGCAGGAAAATACAGAATTATGGTGTCAACTTTCTTTCCACTACAAGAGGGTTCATTTATTCTAGGTGTTAAATCCACCAGTGAATTTAAATTAGTGCCGCTGTAGTTAATTTAATTTAATTTTAATTCATTAATTAACTAACACGAATATCGTAGTGCTTCGCCTTAATATCTCTAAATAGTCTGTGATTTTTTTGTAATGTGATGTGTAAAAACTGTTTATCACGCTTGCGCCCTTTTAAGTTTAATTATTTTACATATGAATTTTATTGTGATACATTTTATTCCAAATACAATATTAATTGTTAAATTAAATATGCAGAGTTTAAGTGAGCATGGATGAATTTCATTCAAATCTTTGATATTTTTGTTTTCTACAAAGGAAAATTTGGAAAATTATTGACGGAGCAGAGTGGCGAGTCAATAATCTTCCATTCAGCGTTTCGTCTGTTTATTTGTAACGGAGCTATGACGTGTGATTTGTAACGTTGTTCAATTTTCTTCAAATTAAAGTCTTTAAAAATGTGTGTGTAGGGATTTTCTTTTTTTTTTTTGTTCATTCAAAATGGTGGCTGTTTTAATGGGGTCGGAATAAAAAATATTTTTAAATATAATCATGTTATATTTATTCAAAAGAAAAGTATTAAAATATTTGGAGATTTTTATTTCTTGGTTCTGTTTCAAGACGGCTGTTTTAATGGTCTAATAAACGCGTGGTCTGCTGTTCGCAGAACTACCAGTTCATTCTGACAAATTGATTATAGTGATAAGAAGTCATTGATATGATTTGCTATTTTCCAGGGTTCATTAAGGTGAACGTGGTGCGTACCTTCGACTTCCTTATAAACTACTATATCAGCACTCTCTTTTAATTTATCCATTATTTTGAAGTAGTTCTGTACGCTTGCATTAGTCAACCCAGGCACAGCTCGAATGTTTAACACTTTGCATCGTATTTTCTTGGTGAATTCCATAATCTGCTGTTCCGTCAGCATTCCCAGCGTGCTGGACCGAAGACGGATATCCCTCGAGAAGCGGTAGAAGCCTTCTTTGTGACTCGGCACCATTCCTCGCTCCATCAGCACTTTGCATTTATCTCTCGTTACAGATCCATTATGGCCAGCGTGTGCAATATCAATCATCTCTTCGTATTTGTACTCCGGTATGAACTCATCGGGGACATTTTCATTCCGCAAAAACTGTTCGATGCTCTTCGCCATGTTTGATACTATTTCCGTTCCGGTGAATATGCGCGGTCCCGGAACGTCCAAGCATATCAGTTTATCGACTCCTTCTGGGTACGCCGAAGCATACAGGAAGCTGATAGCGCCCCCTAGGGAATGTCCCATCAACGTTACTCTTTCCCAGTCGTAGTGTTTGACGATCCTTCTTATTAGAGTGACTCCATCGTAGTATTTGAAATAGTTGATGCCTGGAGGGTAGTGTGAGGAGAGGCCGTGTCCTGGTAAATCGATACAAAGTATCGGTCTATGCAAGAGAAGCAACACTAACGAATCAAAAGTGCAGGCGTTGTCTTGCCAACCGTGAAAAGCTAAAATTGGCTGTGCGTCGAGGGGTCCCCACCACTTCCCTCGCACTTCACCCCACGGGACAGGAAATAAGAATTCTTGACTACCTATAAACAAAAATATAAAAATGTTAAGATACTGAGTAGAGATTGGAATATTGCAATATTATTTTACCTATTTTAAAGGCTAGCTGAAAGTAGACTAGTAAATAGATATTTATTATAAACTCAAAATCATGGTGGCACAATAAGAAATGGCGGGAATTTTTTACTTAAAAAGAATGAACTTACCAACTTGAACTCCATTCTGCATCATCTGTCGTTTGTTTTATTTTATACCTACTAAATGTTCAATAGATATTTTGAAACTTCGGATATTCCGTAGAGCCCGAATTCGCACTAAATAATATAATAATAGCCTTCCAATATTTCAGCCTTCAGGAGTTGTCAGTCGAGCGTTGAAATAATTAGTCAATTCTGATTTTCAACCACAATTATTCACGTATATTATCCTGATCTGCTTGTCTCTCCTGCATTCTGACCAGTTGTCATTTATTATCCAAATAAGATATTCTTTTATTTTATTGAACGAGTTGGCAACGTCAATTTATATATGTGTTCAGTTTCCGCGTGATAATCACGAATATTCGGGTTTTCAACATTTATGCTCGTCAGAGGTAATGGTCACTGATCATATAGGTAAATACAAAAAAGTATTTAGGCCTAATTCGCACGAGAGCTTTTTAAACGTCCGTTAAAAAAGCGTTCAAATAGAACAGATGCATTACCAAGTATATGTTCACACGTCAGCGCTTTTAAAACGCGACGCTTTTTTATGGAGCAGTGTTGTATTTTCAGCGCTGGGCGTTGGGCGTTAAATGGAATAGACCATATGAGACTTCTTATTATTATTCACACGAGCGCTAAAAAAGCGCCGGCGTTGCGTTTAGTGTGCCGCGTGCTCGCTTAGCGGTCGGACGTGTTTGGTTGTGGTTACGTCCTCAGAACGTCGATAAGATGTCGTGGGTTGTAAATCCCGAAGTATTAATTATAGAGTTGGAGTCTCGTTCATTTCTATATGCAAAAACGTTGCCAGAATATGCAAATACAATTCTGAAGAATAATGCCTGGGAGGACATAACAATAAAACTCTCAGACGACGGGGAATCGACTGGTTCAATCGCTTAAAAAGATAGACGATGATAACAAGTTGTTAGCCAAGATCGAAATATTATACGTAATTTGCACTTTCTCAAGTAGGTCGCATAATACATACATCATTCAGCCTAACCAATCACCGCTTAATAGACCAAACATTGAACCATATTTCAGTCACCTATATTCTAACCTTTCGCTTCAACCAACACCCATCTATACTCAGACCACACAACAGCAGCACTCACAACCAACATCCACTCAAGCTCGTCATGTATATCAGCAGCCGGGAACCACGTTCATCTATACTCAGACGCCACAACAGCAGTACTCACAGCCAACATTCACTCAAGCGCGTGATATGTATCAGCAGCACTCAGAGTCACACCCAACACCGTCATTGCATCAATCCTCATCCGTTAATTTTGTAAATCCATCGAAAGTAATTCAAATTTTAGAAAATCGTCAATGCCGCCCCGCTAATTCAACTGCACAAAGTTCTAAACCACACTCCGCACAAAGTTTTTTTCCCATTTTCAGCCCAAATAGTTGCCCATTTCCATCGAACACTCACCCATCAAGCTCAACAACGGTTCATAGCCCCTTGATCTATATAACTTCACCAGAAGAATTTTACTTGTCTCCAAATGATAGTTAAATGTAAGAAGTTTTTAATAAATAAAAATTGCTTTGAAATTTTCTTATTATTGTTTAACTTACCTCAGTGTAACAACCAGTCGTTGTACAGGTGGTATCGCCAAACGCATGTTGGTATCTTGAAGTATTATTCGAGGCCCCACTATTTCCAACAATTCGTCAAATGTTGTTATAGACATTCGAAAATAATTTTAAAAAAAAACGGGGTTTTGCCTCAACTCTTTGTACAGTGTCACAAACTGCCCCTTTAAGTAGCACTGTTCATTAAGAGGATGTACCCAGAATGCCTTTTGTTTTCTTTTTCGTCTTCTAGCAACACAAATCGCAATTGCTATTAATTTAGCAGAAACCATTTCCACGTCTTACTGAAGCAAGAGACGAGAGGACGTTTTAAAAGCGCCAACGCCGGATTTTAACGCAACGCTTTTTTAACTCTCGTGCGAACTAGGCCTTATTAGTATAAATTTTATAATCAACCGCGTTCACATCACGTGATACGATTGAGCAATATGATTCAAGTCTCGAACGAACTCTAGCTGTCACCCCACTCCTGACGTCATGTCATATTACGCAACACAAGGGGTGGACTTCTTATACTTATATGTACGATAATGCTTAATTGGGTGGATTGCCAAAAGGGAAAAAGAAGAAGAAGATAGTAATGAATGTGATCAGGAAGGTAGAAGAAACGCTATTTTTTCATTTCTTTTTATATAACTTTTTATATTTTGCAAATCGAGCCAATAGTTAAAAGTTTCTAGAGTCATTAAAATACGTGTAAAAACTCTGTAATACTAATATCATAATAGGTGTTCTTTTATTTAAATTATTTAAATCAATTTCTGTTAGCCAATATTGTACCCATAAATGACAGGTTGTGACGTACTAAATAACTGTATAACTCCATGTTACTACGCCACAATCACAATAAAATTAATTGTTGAATTTTATACATATTTTAAATGCGAAAATATTTTAAATACCCAGCCGATACTATCACAATGATGTAACGACTTGAGCTTACTTTGCGAACAGCTTCGGCGTTTATATTCGATCCAGAACCAATGGGCGGATTTCAGCTACGTAGCTTGTTTCTTACTGTATATTATAGATTATACTAAATCAAAACCAGCAATTAAATTTTCGAGATATAGGTACTACCAAATGTCAGTTAAATCGGAGAAAAACGTCTCAGTTTCAAAAGTTCTATGTAAAATATCTAGAAACTAAAACAATAACCTATGTTTTTATTTTCAATTTCTACGTGTAAATTCATGTCGAGAAATCTATTGGTGAGTGTTTCAAAATTGTAGTTTGAGTAGTTTCCGAGTTATAGGCAAAATAATACGGGGTCATGCCGTATCTATGAAACGTTTCGAATTATAGAAATAGTATGTCGAATTATAGAAATAGTAGTATGTAGAAATATTATGCATGCATACAGTATAAAATGATATTTAGAGGTATATATTTAAAACATGTTTTCTTAGTGATTCTCAATCTATCTATACCTAAGCAAAAACTAAATTATAAATGGGTAAATATAATGTACCTTGAATACACGGGCGGGATGTGTCGCGAGTAGCGTGTTAATGTAAAGAACTTGATTTGTGTTAATGTAAAGAACCCATAGTTTCATACCCCTTAGTTATTTTCTAGTTAAATCAAAAAATACAAATTCAACAACACACAGAATACGGATTTCAAGTATATGAATGAAAACTTCAAGAAACTTCTATTATAGGTACGTGCGTACTAGGTATCCGTGATAATGTTCAAGTCGATATGATATAATAATTACTTTTTTTTGTACTTACTTGTCTTGAGTTTTCTCCATCTCTTAAAACTTGACGGTGAGTTAAACACAATTAAGAGTGATGAAAAGTATATCAATACGGCAGCATAGTATGCAAACCTGTGCATACTAAAGTAATCGTTAAAATAGTTGCCTTTTTTACCGACGTATTTTGACTTGAAAAGCCTTTAAAAGTCTCTCAAACTAAAAACCTTGCAAAAAATAGCAATATAACGCTGTTGTTGTCCGGAAATAGTGACGTATATCTCTTGATCCGAGGGTTGCGACGCGAAGTATCGTGTATATTCTGAAAATAGCCCATCAACCGTTTATAAGCGTTTACAACACGCGTTTTCGTGTGCTTATCGAGCAGGGGGGGGGGGGGGGGTTGGATGAGGGTCTTGAATTTCAGTCTCCGCGACCAAAGAATTAATCATAACTCCGCAACGGAAAGGATTACACGTGTGATTCTTGCGTACCTAGTCGTGTAGATCTTGAGGTATTCTAAAATGTAAGCTGAAGAGAAAAAAAATAGTCGTCGAGTGAAAACTTGTGCTCCACTAAAGACGTGTTCACGTTAAACATTACGGTAGTGTTTTATTAAATACGATTTTATTTAAGAACGCGTAATAAACCCATAACCTTTATCTATCCCATATAGTTGCAAGTTTAGAATGCTAATTTGCGCTTCTGTAATTGGAATACTGTAAGTAATAATTGTTTATGGCAAATTAATATCGTTAAAGTTTGTTATGCTTGTGAATCTCATAGTGTTACTCATTAGTGTTTATTTCATTTTCATAGTCTATATGAAACACACCAAATATAACATTAATTAAAATTAACGTAGATTTCTATATATATTTAACGGCTATTTCCTTCGGCGTATTCCGTGGTGGATGCTCAGTTCGGTTGAATGAAATCCGCAATTTTTTAACGATATTGCGTCGAAATTTTATATATTTAAAAATAATTAAATCTGACTTTTTCCATGATGTTACAAATTACAAGTTCTAATTGTGCGTGTTCTTTTATTTTCTTATTTTGTGTTGCTTTCTTTTTTCACTGTTATCCGGTTCCCATGGCAACTTATATCGTCGATTCATTCCATTAGTAGTGAAGGGAGACAGTAAGCCCCGGCGCCCACTTGCGGCCTGGCCGCAGCGGCCAACAAGATACTACGAAATTTATGGAATCGCCGTCGACCGCGCGCACCTAAGCCGCACGGCCAAGTGCGCTCGGCCGATGTAGGCGTTTTCATACATTTCGTAGTATCTCGTTGGCCGCCACGGCCTGGCCGCCGCAGACAGGCCGCAAGTGTGCGCCGGGGCTTACTGTCTCCCTTCACTACTATGAATTGGTGAGCTGAATAATAGGCTTCTATATGTATGTTCGCAACAGATACTTGCTTTAGGTGGTTGATATCCTGGTTATGCTAACAAATGGTTCTGGTCCTAGTTCTTTAAACTTTCCTTCCTAGGAACCTTAATCCCAAAATCCGGTAATCCACGGATCGTGGCGAATACGAGGCGAATGACCGAGAATGCTACAAGCGTGCTCGCAGTGTACGCAGTTCGTGTGCGTTGAACCGTTCAGAATACGAAATTATGTTGAAACCTTTGTTGCATTACATGTTGTCTTGCGAACGGCTTTATACAATAAAGCATACCAGATTTATGGATTAGATAACCAGGCAGATTAACGTCTAGGCAGATGTTAATCTGCCTAGTTAGGTTTATAATATTTTTTAAAGTTGCAGGTACGATATTCACAAGCATACATTATGATTACAACGATAATAGACTAGTTGGGACCACACTAGTTGCTTACTAGCTGTCAGTCTTCTTCACTTTTTCTTCCGTGATAGTGGGTTTTTGTCGTTTTTTTTAATGTTTTATTGAAACATTGAACTCGCTTTTTATGTGGTAATAGCGCTATCCAAATTATATTGTGTATTTTTTAAATAAATAAGTTTCAAAATTAAAATGGCCAGTTTGAAGACAAACGGACACATTGATACAGGTGAGAAAAATATTTTTAAGAGGTAATACCATTGATTTTACTATAAAATCAATGGTAATACGTTTTTTCAAATTTCATTGCTTGACAGCAAAAATAAATCACGTATGTCGTCAACCTTATGTACCTTATATACCAATCAACCTTATGTACCTACCTGGTTCACAGTCCAGCTAGGTAATTTTCTTATCTGATCTCTTTTATTGGATGAGATTAATTACCCATTTACGGAGCACGTTATTTACCTACTCATTAACCCTAGATAGCTAACTTTCCTGAACTATGATAAGACTATTCGATTGGTATTACTGCATATAGTAATCTGTTCTACATTGTTGATTTTTTAACGCCACCCGACTATTCACCACCCTGATTCCAAATCTGCAATAATATTTATTCGGTATCGATAAATAAGCGAGATATAGGCATTCAAAAAAACGTCAAATCCATACATTTCAGTAGGTTTTTTTTTTTTTTTCTAAAACAATTTTAAAAACTGAGTTTTAAAAAACTTTTTTTTATGTAAATTAGATTTTCTTTTGTATTAAAATATTATGCATCCGAGGTTTTTTTCTATCACATTTAGCATTACAATGATCGAATCTAGTATTTTTGAACAAGGTCCTTATAATGCATGTATTCCAAATTTTATAATAGTTTAATCAAGATTATCGTATTTGTAGGAAATATGGGATATAAATTAAATATAATTACTTATTACAAAAATTAAATTTATTTACCTTTTATGTACTAAATCACTAATCTTAAATGGCACTTGTTTCTTTGAGAACAATAAGGCAGTTATACTTAAAATGACTAAATCAGGAACTATTGTTTAAAAAGTTAGTTTTTTTCGTTGGTATTAAATATATAATTAAATTGCAAAACCTACAAATGAATGTTAGTTATCAAATTACTTAGATTTTTGGTGTAAGTACAGGTGTAAACGTTACACATAAGCTAACCATTCGTCAAACTGATGAGTATGCAGTAAGTATCTCAAATACAAAATTACCGACTAAACGCGACCACCACGCGACGCGGTCTAGCGGTTGCTAAGTTGGCGCGAAACTGCTAGTGTCTAGGTAAAACAATTAGAAAGGGATAACGAGATTTTTATTAGATTCTCGTCGTTTTGACATACGTTACCTTTCTAGGGTTAATAATTAATTACCTAGGCAAATATAAAAATCATTGATGTTAAGCATGATAACCATTTTAGATCCTGTAATCCCTATAAATTGGAGTAACTAGGTAGCTAAGTTTATTTCTACTCTTGTGAATTTGAAATTATTATTATATTTTTGGTACCTTGTTACCATATTATAATATTTTTGGAATTGGAACACTACTTAATTTCACCGTTTTAAAGCTAAATTTGGTATAAAAAAGCGCCGGACTTGTTTTTTTTTAAGTTTTTAAAAAATGTAAAAAAAAGTTTGACTCCACAGAAACAATTTCTGTCTAACATAATTATGGATGAGTGAAATAAACTTTCAAGTAGTGTTGTATGTGCTAAAAACTTTATTATCTACACGAGTATGGAATCGCTTGACCTGTAACACTGCAATGGAATCTTACAAGTCACTTTTAACCCACTTTAATTGTCTTATCGTTTTGAAATTTAGCCTACTTATGCAATTCGGTTGACAGTACAATGATATTGTACCATCGGCTTGTATGATGATGGAGGTGGCCTTGACCTGTAACACTATAATGGAATCTTACAACTCACTTTTCACTTATTTCTAATTATCGTGTCGATTTGAAATTTTCACCGTTTTGTTTGAAAATACCATAATATAAGCTTTTTTTGATGATGGAGGTGGGAGATGGTCATAGGGACTGCTCAATGTCTAACAATCACCATCAACAAAGACCATTAAGTTTCGTTTAACATGTCTTAAAGAGTTGTTTGGTTATATATTGTGTTTTTAGTTTTTTAAACTAATTAATCATTTATTAAAAAAAAAAAGACTAGACAGTTTCATCAATTGTGCAAAAGACAAGGCCATATCAGTGTTTATGCTGCTTGACTGTTTATTATTTTTATTAACAGGTTCTTTGTCATAGAAGAAAATATAGAAAAACATACATTAAAACTTTTTGGTGGAAGTTGATGCATTAGGTTAAAACTTAACCTTTGGTATAAATTAGGGTTCAATTACTAGTAGGGTTCCGCAGTTATTTCAAAAAAACTTTATGAGGTCACATATAGCCTACGGTGCGCAGTAATGCATAAAAATGAATATTTGTTACTAAGGCGCCAGATAAGTCACACCTCCGGTCACCCGCACCCATCAGTAGTTAAATTCAATCAGATCAAAATACAATCAAATCAAAGTGAATACAGATTGAATTCACTTTGAGTAGTTTCATTCATAATTATTTGATTTCTGACATATTTTTAAAAAAATTCTGCCGTATTTAAGAAAATACTACATCAGATTCGAAAAAAGCCATTTTAATACCACCAAAATACTACAAAAATACTAAAAATATAATACATTTGCTGTCATAATCATGACAAAATCACTATCGGGTGGGAGGGGGGAGTTAGCCTAGTGGTTGTGGAGTGGCAGGTGAGGGACATTTTTACACAGTTTTATGCACTTTTACACACATTTTTGCACACTTTTATGCAGGATGAATGAATGACAATAATCGGAATCGGCGATTACTTGTCGAAATAATCAGAATCGTATTTAATACATCAATAATCATTGCATCCCTGGGTATAAGCGAAATGCATTGGGCTTCCTAAGGTATTAAAGCCGTTGACGGCCATCTGATATATATTGAACTACCATCACAGTACCTCAACTGTTTTAGCGCACGTTACTAATGTTGCAACTGCAACTGCCTTTTGCAACTGCTCTCTTCCTGTTAGACCACTTTAGAGCTGTCAAATGCAGCGGGCAAACCCGACATAATCGTTATTTCAACCGAGGTGTGATTACTCAGAGAATTAGGGACAACACAGTATGCTTGATAATCTGAATGTATTTGTTTTCACTTGTACACCAGATGACCGAGTTATATTCAAGTATGCTACGAAGTAAACAATTATATAGTAGAAACATTACATGAATATTATTAAACTTTTTGCATAAGCGAATAACGAAACGGACCATTTTGCTAGCACGATTGCAAATATTTTATAATGTATGCACGGAAATTCAACTGCGTATCAAATGTAATTCCCAGGTCCCTCACCTCGGTTGACCTTTCAAAAATTGACCCGTTTATTATGTATGGGAAAAAGCAAGGGGTTTTCTTTTTAGCGATGGTTAAAACAGCACTTTTTAGTTTTGAATGTTATGTCATTGACAGATTCCTGAATAATATTTGTCCTGGCAAGAATATTGTCCTCTTGTTTCCCACGTTTCATAAAATGATATGGTTTAATCTTTGCTCCATTTGGCCACATACTCCCATTTAAAATTCTACCGAATACACTTTCGGGTACTCCAACTTTGAAAAAGGCGTATGGGCCCTTAACAGTAAGTTGAACCATCTTTATTTTAATGTTCTCCAGTTTCTACTAAATATGCTTCTAATCTTTCGGCTGTTATGTTTGAGCCAAAAGAGTACACATGAATAAATTTCAGCGGCTCCACATTCTATCGAATTATTGTTAACAGAGCCCTGAATAAATTTCCTCTTTGGGCGATTTGGTGTTTTTTTCCTGTCGGCCGTTTCTTCCTGCATCTTCCTAGAATTGGTTGCACGCTTTTTGCGAGCGCCCACCAATTACCAGTACTAATTGACCTATATATTTTTTTATATTTAAGTACATCTTTTATTGTACACCTTTTTATGTACACCAGTCAGGTTTTTATATTTAATTAAGTACATCTTTTATTTTTCATGTATTTTTTTCCAGTTCCTATTCTAAACAACGACTATGAAGAGATAGAAATCCCCGTGCCGTGGGGTCACGTCGCCGGAAAATGGTGGGGCCCTCGCAACGAGCAGCCGATCCTCGCCCTGCACGGCTGGCAGGACAACGCGGGCACCTGGGACACCCTCGCCCCGCTGCTGCCCCGGGGCACCGCCCTCCTGGGCATCGACCTGCCGGGACACGGCAAGTCCTCCCACTACCCGCCCGGGATGAGCTACTACATCTTCTGGGACGGCGTTCCGCTCATTCGGCGCATCGTCAAACACTTCAAGTGGGAAAAAGTGACGCTTCTCGGTCATTCGCTCGGCGGCGCTTTGAGCTTTATGTATGCGGCCGCATTTCCAGACGACGTCGATCGGTACGTGAGCCTGGATATCGCCGGGCCGTCGGTTCGAGACACTCCGAAAGTCGTATCGCAAACTGGCGAGGCTATCGACAGGTCAGTCGCTCGATTACTCAGATTGTCTAGAAACTTAACCTTTCGGAAGCCAGCCTTTGCGTGCAAAAATGAAGCCGCACACTTTTTAGTCAATTTTGTATATCAATATAACAATATCGTTTTTTTAATGATTTTCTTCTTGTTACCTAATAATTGATCTTGTTAGTTGTGTATATTATATATTAATATTATAAAGAAGTAATGTTTTGTAAGTTTGTGTGTAGGGAGTCATCTCCGAAACTACTCATCCGATTTCAAAAATTATTTCCCTAATGGAAAGCTTCATTATTGATGAGTGCTATAGACTATATTTTATTGTGATAAATATTGGTTTTCAATACAAAATCATGATATTTATAAATCATGTTTGAGAAAAATAAGCTGATTAGTTACTTTATCGGCGTGCGCTGACGAAGCGGTTTGATATATGAGAAAACAATATATGGCAAAAACATCGGCCTTAGAGAGATCTATAAAAAAATCAGTGACAGCATATAGCCAACTTTTATATTTAAGGTACAATAACTGCTTTTATGTCTCAAAAAAAATAAGAAAAATAGGTAGGCATTAGCAATAAAATAAAATCCTTTTCAAAATAAATTAATCCAATTATCACGTAGTTAATAAAGATAAAATAATAAAGATAGTTAATAATAAAGATAAAATTAGCCTTTTACTGTAAGATTTTAGGTGGTATAGTTAAAGAGATATTATGAATTTAGTAACGCTTGCAAGCACCTCGAGATACCTAGCAGGCGGTGGCGGCGGCTGTTGGCCCAGCAAGTTCAACGTTCAGCGGAAGTCGGCGCGGATGGCAAGGAACAAGCCGCATCGAGGTGCATCTAAGGGGGTCTTGCACTATATATCTAAAGATAGCGCCTCAAAAGGGCAAATAAATGCCACCCTATTTACATTAACAAATCGAATTGAAACTATGCAAAGCGAAGCCGCGGGCAACAGCTAGTAATATTTATAGAGGCCAGCCAAAATGGCTACGGGCAGATCTATCATCCACCAAATAAGGGCGATCGGCGTTTTTAGCGCCCCAGCAGTTCAGGCCCAAGGCTAGTGTCTTATACGATACGTTCCACCAGGTCAAGTGATAAACAAATGAATTTATCGATAAAAAACTTTAAAAGTTATATATATCCTAAAATTATAAAGTTACGATTTTTAAAAACATACTTGAGCATATTTAATAAAATACTTTGCTAAAAGTATGCTTTCTAAATGTCGACTATGTCAATGGTTGTGTCAGCAGCCGTGTATCGAATCTACCATATCTTTACAACTATAGTATCAGGTTATTTCTTTAAAAATATCGTAAATATTGCTAACCGTGATATACATCCAAGGTTACTAGTCACTGATTATGTAAAAAAATGTATGCAGACAATAGGAAGAAAAAAATATCCACTACTTGTCATGTCACATTCAAATGAGGCAACCAATCACTCCATAAGTATCTAGAAAAATCTAATAAGCAAGTACATAGGGATTTCGGCAAAGTTGAAGTGGCAGGGGCAAAGCGGGCAAATGGACTTGTCCCTCGCTTTGACTTTCGGTACATGGACCAGTTTTTGGATCGATTGCATGGCAATGATGTTAATAGGTCGAAAATACCATATCTTTGAAACTTGAGCAATCGAAAGAAGAAGAAGAAACATTGTGAACATTTCTCCTCCATGGTCATTCTTCTTGTTGTGTCCAAAATACCACAATAATTACCTCCTTAGACGTGCGCAATCGAGCGAAGAAGAAATAAATCTATTTCAATACTACCCATTGTTATTTCTAGGCTGAAATTTATAAAAAATAGTGTTATAAAATTCACTGATTCGCAGAATTCTACTAGAGCGGGCACAAAAGTAACCCGCCTCTTCTCTTGGCATAATGAACTTATAACATAATATTTAAGAACCCTTGTACTAAGCCATAAGTTTATTACACTTCAAATATACAGCGTGAGTTTTTAATTAGTGACACCCCTGAAATGGGTAAATCAGTACGAGCAACTAAGCAACTTTTGATAACAAATTGTTGAATCAAATAATATAATAAAATTATTTTAAAATTACATTTTATTTCAAATGATTTACAATAGTTTGAGAATCAATCAGCTGTTTTGTTTGACCTTGCTTATGTGCCTAGGCCTTGTGAATTTGGCGGCTTTGAATGGCGTTCAATAACACAATAGTCTGGAAGCAAGGGCACAGATGGGGTTGAACTCACTGAATGTCGAGGGGTGAACCCACTAAATGTCGGTTAATTAAATCTCATCCTGTAGGTATTATAATAAAAATAAAGTGAAGCCATAATACTTAATTAAATAGGTCAAATGATATTTTCTTGCATTTGTTATATATTTGGAAAAGTCCCTTTTTTGGTGTATTTTTTTTTTGAATCTCAGAATATTAAGATATTTTTAATAAATGATAAACCGTATATAAATCATGGCTTTCCATACTCGCCCATGAATGAGATGATATTACCATGTAATTATAAATCTTAGATAAAATAAATATAGCAAGTTGCATTCGCCCACAATAAATAAAACAGCAAAGACGGGAAATACAAAGGTGGAATCATGTAGCTTTGCTGGTCACTTCGTTTACCATTGTTTCAGTGCTATTTTACCTGAACAACGAATACTGACTTTTAACACCAGAGAAACGGCGTGAACATAATTATGTAAACGATTCTGTCCGCACTGAGGTAAATTTGGGTGTTTTTATGCGTCTCGTGAATATTTCGTCATATGAATATTTCATGAAATATTTCAAATTCCGGATGTTTGATAGATAGCTCGGCCACTTAGTAATCGAGGAATCGATTAGGACATCGCTACCTCACTGGGGACTCGCAGCCGAGTTGTTTGAGCGATCGCATTAAATGAAGTAATAGAAACGATTCAAATGCAAAACCAAAATAATTTTATTTTCCATTACAGACATCAAATTAACTGTTTCTCTTCTTCCTCCTATTATGTAAGTATTCCTCTTCAGCTGTCATTTTCTTTGTCAGTATAAACTAAAACGTCAGTTTTTTTTAGAGTCTTCTATGTCCAATTTCTGAACGCAGAATCAAAGACAAAATGTAATGTAAGTTCTAATAATAATCATCAAATCCCTGCATCATATCATACAGTTCAGGCAAACATGATCAAGTCTGCACTTGATCACTCTTGCCAGACGCGTCATAAGTGTGTAGTCATAAGTCATAAGTGGGTAGTCATAAGTCATAAAGATGTAGTATGCAGACATAGGTAAAATAAGCAGTAGATAGAGATGTCAGGATTGAGGATTTTTTTCTTACGCAGAATAGGATTTTTTAAGGTCTTTAGTCGCATTAGGCTGACTTATCGAAAAATTTTACTTGATTTTTTTTCCGCTATTCCAACGATTTACCTAATGCATCGAAAAATACTGGATGATGACTTAGTTTAGGTGAAATGGATTACCATTACACCTAGTTTGTAAATGGTGTAATGGTAAAAGAATATGTTACTGTAAATGCGTAATGGGATGTGCGGGACCAGGGAATAGTCGTACTATACAAAGTACTCATTACACTATTATGTCACTAATACCATTGATTATATAGGGTATTAGATTGCGCACTGCCACAGTACATTTTTGCAACCACGCAGGTGGCGCTGATAGCATTGTCCGGCGAAACTAATAGAAATTTATTCGGCCATCTATAATAACATTGATAATGAATGGTTTTTTACAAAGGACTGATTGATTATAAAAACCTAATAATTTAACTAATGATAACAATAACATTCAATTATTAGTGCCTTGTAGCTAGACATATTGTAGCTGGCTGCAAGGTGGCCTTAGATCAAGGACGGTACACTTACCGCCTCGACAAAGTCCTTGCTGTTATTCGCGAGGTAATTAGTCTCTCTCAGATATACTAAATTTATTTATTTATTTATTTATTTAAGAATTAATTACTATGACACATTGATTAGCTTATAAAAATAACAGGAACCGAATGGCAAACCCTTAACCTTTTGCTTATTTGTTTCTGTCACCCAACTGGGACTAGCCCGTTCTAGGGTGGACAGGACTCCAATATTACAATCAAGATTGCTTGATTGCTTGGTTGCTTACAAATATACAAGTTTTAGTAAAAAGCTAATGACACTAAATTGCCCTAAAATGTGGTCTTCAGAATAAAATAAAAAAATAATAATAATAAAAAAATATTAAAAGATAATATAATAAATAAAATGCAATTCCATTATTTAATCTGCAATAAATATCATATAAAATTCGATTAAATAAAATAAATAAAGTTATATGTGAGAAAAGGAAGAAACGGTCATTAATATTTATTAATATAAAATTACCTAGTCTAAAAAGTATACTTCATTGTCAAAGTCAAATAATTTTTGGTAGTTAGTTCAATGTTAAAATATACTTAACATATATGTTTAAAAATATGTTAATAATTTGTGCACCTAAGTTTTATTATACTATTATTTCTAACATTTGATGTATGGTTAGTCTGTCATGATTCGATAACCATTTCTTTAGTTTATTTTTGAATTCCCTGAATGTCAAGTTCATTTTTATTTCCATATTGATCAGATTGTAAAATCTCGGCGCAATGAAAGAGTAATGTCTTTGTCCAAATGATGTTTTCCTTCTGGGTATTATTGAGCTATTTTCTAAAACTTGTCTCGTTGGTCGCCGGTTCTGAATTATTCCTAAATTTGAGTTACTGTCCAAAAATAGCCTTAAGAGGGAAGTTTTTAGAAAAAGTTGCCTACAGTCAAGAACTTTAGCTTCCTTATAAAGTTCATTAGTGGGATGGCGATATGGTCTACGTAGAATAATTTTTAATGCCTTTCAGCATACACTTCCAGACCCCAGTAACCTCGCTCGTTGGAGCTTTGCCGAGGATAGTTCTTGTCCCCTCTGTAGCAATACCCCTTGCACAGCTAGACACATTCTAGCTGGCTGCAAGGTGGCCTTAGATCAAGGACGGTACACTTACCGCCATGACAAAGTTCTCGCTGTTATTCGCGAGGTAATTAGTCTCTCAGTGGCTCGTGCCAACAAGGGTTTGACAGTATCCTCCAAACCCCCAATACAGTTTGTGCGGGATGGCTCTAAAGGCAAAAAACATTTAACTACAAAACCTTTCTCAATAATCGAGAAAGCTACAGATTGGATTCTGGAGGTTGATTCGGTCTCTAAGCAGTATAAATTCCCTGAAAGTCTCGGATGCACAGCCCTCCGTCCAGATATAACTCTTTACTCTCTATCTCGGAAGGTGGCTCTTATTGTAGAATTAACTGTTCCATGGGAATCAAATATCCCAAAAGACCACGAGTACAAATTAAATAAATACCATGATCTTGCAAATGCCGTAACCCGGAACGGCTTCACTGTTCACCTTCACGCGGTGGAAGTTGGCGCTCGTGGCCTGCCAGCTAAATCTCTATTTCACCTCTTTAAAGATCTTGGCCTTTCCAGAAAAATAATCAACTCTTTCTTAGAAAAATTATCTAAAACTGCGATTTGCGCATCTCAAATTCTATGGCTTCGAAGGGGGAGTGAATGGGTGGCAAGGTGAACGCTCACATGTGGCAAGACAGCTGTCCTAAACCTACCACAGCCGGTTCGTAAGTCCGGAATCCACTGCTCACCCCCCAGAAGTGTAAAAAAAATAGTATTATGATGGGCCCGACTCCGGTCGGTGAATTCCATGGCAGCTCCGTTTGTATTTATTATTCTGCGCAACTTGCAATGGCTCTTGCAATGGCTCAACTTGCAACTTGCAATCAGAGTAACATTTTCAGTATTTATTCTGTTTAGCCTCAGCCATTTTAGCATTGTCATCGATTTTCTTTTCTATCGACAGGTTTTTGAAATATGAAAAGCTGACCGAAGACTCGCTGCCCAGTTACGAATACGAAGAGATGATCAACATCGTCTTCGACGCTTACAGAGGCTCCGTGACGAGGGAATCGTGCCAGAGGCTCATGATCAGGGGCATGGCTCCGGCGCCCGCGCACTTCAAGAAAACCGGCCTGCACTTCTCCAGGGACGTTCGCCTGAAAACCTCATTACTGGCGATGATGTCCATCGAGCAGGTATTGGAGTACGCGACCCGTATCAAGTGCAAGGTTCTCAATATACGAGCCGTGCCCGGAATGGACTGGGACCAGCCTCAATACTATCAGTTAGTATTAGATAAAATATCGGAATCCGCTGAGAAATTGGTAAGGGTCGAAGTCAACGGTACGCATCACGTGCATTTGAATGATCCTGAGAAAGTCGTTCCTATCATTGTTGATTTTTTACGTTTATAAAATAAACGTTAGACAAAATATTTTTTCTATTTGTGGTGTATAAATTGAAGACCTACTTTATCCAGATGATACAATTGTTCAGAAGCAAGAAACCATAATGACCTGTTTTTTGAGATTTTTTTACAAATATTTGCTACCTGATTTTAAAAATAAAATAGGAAATCCTTTTGGATAATGCATGCTTTGAATTTCTTTGGCATATTGCACATTTTGTTTTCTATTATACCATTGGATAATACCAATTTTGAAACAAAAATATATTCAAATTTGAATAAACATAACTATATTAATATAGGAAATTCCATAAAGAATACATTCAATTTAATTATGATAAACTATCTCTGACATAGGTAAGATACCTTTAAGAAAATTGTTATGATTGCTTTACATTTAAAAGGAAGAGATTAAAAAATAGTCTAGTAGGCTTAAAAAACATTTTTTTAAGCCTACTAGACTAAGCCTAAAACTAAATTTTAATATTTTTGAGGTTAAACAAGCAAAAAATAGGCGGTCAAGTATAAGAAAAGAAATAAAAATAAGTCGAGTAATAGCAACGAAGCAGTGGTTCACAATATTTTAAATATGATCGCTCGCTTCTCCATGCTGTTCGCAGAATTTGAAATTTTCTGGCACCGAATAACAGTATTTTTAAGTTATTTTAATGTATTCATTCTACGCCGTTCGGTTCCAAAATGTTTATTCAATAGTTTATCCATATCACCTATTTTAGTAGCTTTGGACGCAACAAATTATTGAATAATATTTGCTTGATCTGAACATTACTTTTGATATTTAGTTTCATACATAAATAAATAGATACTGCATGTTCTGATACATCCCAAACATGCATTGACCTTTGAAGGATCCAAGTCCACCGTTAGTTCAATTTGGACCAAAAACAGGATATTAGTAAGGTTCGATTCTACAATACACCACATTTATCCTTTTTTAAGTAGTTTAATTAGGATAGCGTTAATTATTTTTGTATGCTTTTAAATTATTGGACTATCTGCATTCCGCTAGAGTGCGCTAAATAGAATTAAAAATCAAATAAGGCGGTGCTTGTTATGTTTTTAATTTTGAATCAAAATCCAGTATGTTTGTCGTTGGCAGCAGACATACTTAGTGATGTGATATTAGGTTTTTAAAATTGGTAGGTACATTCTAGGTTAAGCTAATAATAAATCAATTATAAAATAATTAAAAACGGATTTTACCACTTGAAGCTGGTGACACTGGACGTTCCGCTTTGTTGTAAACTTGTGCAGTAAAATCCATTATTAAGTATTTTACAACGTTACAATGGTCTTCGATTTCATGTAAATCACATAGTTCTACTTATTTGTCAAAGAAATTTCTGCACAGTACTTGTTTTGTTTTATTTATTATATTATAAGCAATAAAAAATCGAGTTTCAATCAAAATGAAACTCAATATTTTCATCCAGGGAAGCAACAATTTCTTTCCTTCTTTAACCTTTTTATTTACTCAACATTTTTACATTACATATAAATGAATAATAATAAACACATTAACCTTAATCTTGTATTATATGTAGTATTAGATTGATCAACTCCATAGTATGATTTAGAAGCCCTTCAGAAAACGGTAAAATGTAGATGGCGCTGATAGCACTGACGGCCAAAGTAATAACAATTTATTTGGTCATCTATAATATTAATAATAAATGTTTTTTTTTATAAAGGACTGATTGCTTTTATGGACCCAATAATTTAACCAGTGATAACAATAATAACATTCAATTATTAGTGCTATCTATGATTACATCACAGAATTAATATGGAGAGAGAGAATGCTATCTATCTAATTTTGTCTTCCATATTTATGTTAATCTACCTAAACAACTGTGTAATTACTACCTACGCATTGAAATCTGTATACCAATTTAAAAATTGACATCTTTATATAAATAATATTAAAATAATAAGAACTATGATTTAAAAATTTCTTATTATATTATTATTTTATACCGTATACGCGTGCTTAGAGAGCCATCTACAGTGGGTCACTATACTGTTATACCATAAAAGTCGCCATATTGAACGTAATAATAGAAGATTAATTAATCTGAATACACTATGAGTGCCATCTATACGTTGTTTTTTGTTGTAAAATCCTGGTTTCCAAATTGTAGTAGGGCGTTGAGCAATCAAATAGGCCATATAATCAATGTTTTAACTATATTTTTTTATAAAATGACATGCACCTACGCCTTAAAAATGTCTCAAAAATTTAGAGATTTCCTCGCCGCTGTTGCTCCAGTTCAATAGATTCAAACAAGCTCTTAAAGTTTCCTGCGCCAAAACCCTGAAATAAAAATTAATCATTAATTTTTTTTCTACTTTAGTTTTATTGTGCTTTAAGACTCACATTATGGTTCCTCCTTTGGATCACTTCTAAAAATACTGTCGGCCGATCGAGGATATTCCTGGTGAAAATCTGCAGCAGGTATCCCTGATCATCGTAGTCGATCAAGATGTTCAGCTCCTGAAGAGTGTCCAAGTTCTCCAGAACTTTCACTGGGCTCTTCTTCAGCTTCTCTCTTAGGAGTTCGTAATAGGAGTCAGGGATTTTTAAAAACTGGACACCTCTTGCGCGCAGATTTTTAATCTGGAAAGGTAGACAATAAAATAATGTTTATAACTATCATAATCTGCACATCCTCGATACAACCGAGGACCGTTTTCTCAAAGTGATACATCAGGTATATTTTCGAAAATGAGTTTCTAATGGATTCATATACTTCTCTCGGAGCCGGAGACATCAGTGAAAAGGAATTTCTAGAAAATGATACAAAAATCTTTTTATAGCAGGTGCAAAATGTAAGTATTTTTAAAGTCATACATCATCCATAGATAACCTTTGATTCTGTGTCTTGTGAGGAACAAAATTATGACATTAGCAAAGATGTTATTACACAGACAGTTGGTAATAATAAAGAGATCCTATTAACCCCTCAGGCCTCGATTGGCCGATATCGGCCACAACTCGATTCAGCGCGACAGCATTATAATTTTATTTTAATTTATTTTTTTTATTTGATTATGTTTTATTATGTTAATATATTTCATTTTAATTATGGGTACAGTGGTTTGGCAGTAATTAATGTTTTGATGGAACAGTGTCGTAATTCATTTTTTTTACTAATTTTTACAAAAATTTTTTGGGACAGCAACTTGTCAATCGGCTGAGGGGCCGAAGCCTGAAAGGTTAAGTCATTTGTATTGTATAGGGTTTTCCAATAAGGGTGGGTCGGTGTTGAGGACGTCTGTGTCTGTGCAATAAAACAAGCTGTGTGAGGTTTTAACAAATTCTTTTTTTATTTGAAAGGCCCCCATGCCATTATGTATGTAATATGACATTATTCAAATGTCCACTGTGGCTGCCACGGACCCGAGTGGTCCAATTTTCAATGACTGCCGCATAGATCCGGCTGAATTTGAGCGATGGCCTGGGTTATGTTGACTTTAAGGGCATTGGTCGATTGCGGCTTATTGGCATATAGTATATCCGTGACTTCAGAAAACCCCACAAGAAAAAGTCTAGTGCAAATTGTGCTATCTTGGTGGCCAATTCACGTCGCCTCCGGTGAGATAACCGTGCACTAACCAACACTCATTTCGATAATAATGTTGTAACAGACTGCTCAATCGTGTAACTTGCCATGGTGATTTGGCAGCAATGACTGAATAATAAACAACAGATTTGACAGACGCCGCCAAAACAACATGGCTGCCACAGACTATCAACATTGGAAAACCGCCCTTATTGGAAAACCCTACATAAGAGTCGAGGAAGTAATTATTATAAAATTTGACAATATTGAAACTACCATGGAAGATTTTATCAAAGTGATACATCTACTGCAAAAGTAGCGGGTTTCAGAGAAAACGGTCCTCAATTGCAAAGTTGCATTTTCTTACTGTAGCAATAATGTCCTGAGTGTTTAGAGCAATATGCTGAACTCCAGCTCCACCATGATATTCCACGTATTCCTGAATTTGGCTCTTTTTCTTTCCTTCAGCTGGTTCGTTAATTGGCATCTGTAAAAAGTGGTTTAAAGATGAGGTAATTGTACAAGACCGGCTTCCAATGATTATCAACATTCTGATGTGAATCTTAGGTAATTTTCCCCATGACAATATTTGTTACAATTATATAGACAGCAAAAATATGTAGTAGTAAATATATATGGACAATAATCTAATCTAATGGGTGTATAATCTACACTAAGTGTTTAATCTACACTAAGTTTATAATCTACTTTAAGTGTATAATATACACTAATTGTTAATCTACTATAAGTATCTAAAATCTATCCTAAGTCAAATCAAACTTTCCCGACTGACTTCAATAACGACTTCAATAACCCTGAAGAAATACCTACGAGTGTGTGTGAACAGTATGAGTCAGTTCTCGGCACCAGCACTGACACTCAATGTAAATCTACACTTATGTACATACAATCTGTAACGACTGAAGATTTAATCCATGATAAATCTACCGATAATACCTTTTATGCGCCACATGGATCATGGACTCTACGGAAATATTCTCCAATGTTATTTCTATAAAAAAAATCGCCAGCATCTTTAAAGTCATACTGTAATAACAATAACTATAACCAGTAATTATATAACGTATTAATGATTGATCAACCTCATTACAACCAGAATTTAATACGAAACGCAACATGTAGATAGCACTGATAGTTTAAAAAAATGATTAATCTACTATTATTATGTTTAATATGGCGATTTTCTTGGTATAACAGTATGGTGGTGCACTGTAGATGGTGCTCTAAACACGACTAAACGGTATACAATAATAATATAATAATAAACCTTTTTTTTAATCATAGCTCTTATTATTTGAATATTATTTATAATATAAAGATTTTTAATTTGGTATTAAGGTTTCAATACGTAATAATTATGCACTTCAAAGCTTACATTGACTAATCGATGGCATTTGTCTCCGTATTATCATTGGTATTATCAATGGTATTATCACTAATTATAATAGTATTATTTCTGTGATGTAATCAGCCTATATAAAAAAATGCAATAGATATCACTAATAATTGAATGTTATTATTGTTCTCATTGGTTAAATTATTATGTTTTTTTTTAACCAATCGATCCTTTATAAAAATAATATTAATTACACTGGTAAACAAAATTGTAACTTTGTTGTGCCACATGGACTTTTATGATTGTTTACTTTAATAGGTGGTTGGCAGTAATAATAATTATAATATTTAATAATAATAATAATAATTAAACGCTTTATTTGCTTAAACAAAAATGCGAGCTTAAACAAAAAGGTAGTAAAAACAAACATTAAAAAAAACTGTTAGCCAGGAATTTTGTTCTCTTAAGTAATTTAAAATATTTCAAAAAACAATGACCTAAACCAAAAATGTAAAAAAGTTTTATTATGAAGTTACGATCAAAGATTTTCTAGCAAATTTAGCACCTGGTTGGTCTCTTTTGATTGTCCAGCAGTACTCTGCCAACATATTTACGTTCCATTTGCCCTGGTAACGTTTTTCCATCTTAGAAATGTCCTGATGGAACTTTTCTCCGTGCTCATCGCTCACAGCCCCCAAATTCTCAGGAAAAAAATATAGGTGTCTTAAAAATGAATCTTGAGTGACATGTTGCAACCCAATGCTTGATAAGCTAACAATAGCTCGCTAGCCAATTCTCTGTAGCTCTCACTCTTATGGGTACCAAAAAAATTTGTAACAACATTCTTAAAAGATTTCCATGCTGGTTTTTCTAAATTGCTCAATGTTTCTTTTATTAACTCCCTGATTTAAGGTCCTACGAAAATATCATGGGTACAGCAAACTTTATACACGTTATGCAATAAATATGAGGGGCCCAGGATTTGTCTTGATAGGCCACAGCGAAACCAAAATACCGGTGATAACTCTCTAAGACTATACAAAAAGTCTTCTCTGGACTATCTCCAAGACTTTATATAGTTTAGTGAAATTCCATCTTTGTTTTTTGAAACTCAATTAACCACAAACATAACAAAAAGAGTTAGGATCGTTACTACACTTTCTCGAATAAATCACAGACAGTTCCTTTGCTTTTATTGCCGTAGTAGGTACTATTTATAAGTATTACCGTATCACAAGAAAACTGAGGCTAATTGAAACAAACAACAACAGCTTACCTAATATGAGGGTAGTTAGCTAAAACAGTATTAGTTATCAAAGTTCGTGTGGAATGACTAGCGTTGTCCAAACAGAAATAAGGACCAAACCCTGGTTCCACCACCTACCTTTCACCCGTAAGGAAATCTCCACCCTCTGCAGGATGCGCATCGGTCATTGCTGCACTCCCGCTCACCTCAACCGAATACATGTCCTCCCTTCTCCTCAGTGCGACTGCGGTCATGCGTTTTGCACTCTGGACCATTTCTTCTTTTTTGTCCCATTGTTAATAACTATCCTAACTTCATTTCGAACCTCTTAAATCTCAAAATTCAGCTCCCTATTAGTATAGAATTTTTATTATCTCTCAACTCCCCCAATGTCTACAAAATCATCTGTAAATTTATTAAACTCAACAGTAGGTATGTCCCTTTAATAATAATTAATGAATGTTCCTCCATAGGTGTTTGTGTGTTAAACGTATATATTTATTTCACTATATCTATTATTATTCGATTTTGTGTTCCCGACGGAGTGATGCCTTAAATTGTTTCAGTGACGTCCACTAACACAATAAAGTTTCCTCCTATTTCAACGGCACACTTGGCAGAAATCACCCTCTTTGGGTGGAGCCATCAAATAAAAAAAGAAAGAAAGACTAGCGTTGACCAGTTTGTTTGTTTGTTTGTACTCTTTATTCTGAAAGTTCACAATGGGCGGGTTTATATGACAATCTCTTACAACCAACCTTACTGTGACGTGTTAATATGTATGTGTGCGTGTAACATGTGTGTAAGTGTGTGTCTTGTTATTGCATTGGATGGACAGAATTGAACATGCAATTCCGTTAATTTGCTGCCAACGGAAAATGGTGACCCAGCCGGGAATCGAACCCGGGACCTTACAATGTACCCGTAAGATCAGGCGACCTAACAACTATGCCACCTATCAATGTTATTATAAATGGCCAAATAAATTGCTATTTGTTTGTCCGTCAATGCTATTTGCGCCACCCGGATTTCGCCGTCTCGGAAAGGTTTTCAAATCGTTCTATAACTATATATAATCTATAAATATCTATAACCAATCTATAACCATATACTATCTATAACTAACCTTTATCGTTTCCTCATAATTAGCCATTACGATTGAGCGTAACGATGAATATTCCGTATGAATTTGAGAGTCGTCTATGGACCAGAATCTGTGAAATTGGAGGACTCTCTCGTACCAGGATGCATTCTGTTCCATTTCATGGTCGGGCACGTTGCCGACCACATGGTCGATGAAGTTCAATGAGATGTTTGGGCTAAAATGATTAATATTTAAGAAGATAAATATGTATGATAAATATGTTTATTGTAATTTTGATAATCAAAACTCACAGTAGTTTGTTAATGTCATCACCGGGAACCTCGGTAAAGCCAGGTAAAAATAGACCCTTGTAATTATGCCTCTCAATCAATGTGTGTGTCACGTCTCCATACTACAAGAAATGTCAGGGTAAACACAAATCAATTTGAGTTGTTACTTACATACTAGATGCAGGGGTTTTTAAGTCAATCATTGCTGCCCTTCGTCAATCTGTGACCATTTATTTTTATTTATTTAAGAATTAAATACTATGAAACATTGATTTTGCTTCCAAAAATAGCTGGAACAGAATGGCAAAACCTTAACCTTGTGCTTATTTGATTATGTCACCCAACTGGGACAAGCCCGTTTTAGGGTGGACAGGGCTCTAAATATTACAATAAATTATTGAAAAGTTTTTGTAAAATACCCATAAAACTAAATTGCCTCTAAATGAGGTCCCCAAAAACAGACAAAAATCACTATTCCATCATTAAAAGCCAGTCATGATCTTTGGTGATATGATTACTACCTACTATTCAATCTATGTTTCCATAGGGTTTCAGAAAGTGAAGTCGAATATAAGGAAGTTGTGGAGTTTGGGAATTTCATCTGCCCTAGAAAATTATATAAAACACAGCGGATTCAATAGCACTAGTGAAAATGATTTGGAATTAAGAAACATAGTTTTGATAGCATCATAGTTTTCAAGAAATTCCTATTATTTAAACTAAGTCTAAATTAGTGAGAAACTACTAAACTACTTGCTACTAAACTAGTAAAAAACTCACTGCACTAGTACGAATTCTACACTGATTTCAAGGAAATCGCTATCTATCCCTAATTTAGAGATTTTCGTACTAATGCAAATTTAAATTAGGGTTAACGACAATTGGCCGCTGCCTGTCTGTGCGATCGTATTTTGTTTATATGCACGTTTTAGCAACGCGACATAAGCGTTGTCAGAAATGTTTAACGGCCCACTTTGCCGGTACGGTCGTGTTTTGTTTATATACACATCTATTCTACGCTATATCATCTACAGAATGTTTGACAGCCCAAAGGAGGCCTCGAGATGTCGACGGCTTAAGGGCGTCTATATAGATTAATCAGGCACTGCCCCTAACCTGTTTCATGAATAATAAAGAAGATAGATAGGTTGGTACATACGGTTCTAATAGTGGCCATGCGGACATATCCATATTCATCCTTTTCTTCCCAAATCTCTTTGACGACAACCGCTCCATTTTGTTTCGCATATTTTACTATGGAATTTAGATCTTCGACTGCAAAAGCCACATCATTGACGGCGTCACCGTGTATAGCCACAAAAGAGGCGATCGGGTTCTCGACTGGCTCGTACGCAGATTCCAGCACAAATGTAATCTACAACAAAAATTGATTCGCGTCGTATTTTACGTATTTTTTCTGAGCATATTATTAGGGCCCCGGGTGCATTTCACAGTACTTATTTACATTTTTTGTTATTTGTTGTCTAGTATAAATTTCCAGTAGAAACGGATCTTCACGGGTGAGTGGTAGAAATAGAAGAACGTTCCTCATCAATATTAATATACCAAATAAAGTATATGAAGTTCATTTACACGTTTGCATTTAAGCACATTTTTTCTGACCAATAAATCACCAAATCTGATTTTCTACAGACAGGAATATTAAACAGATATATTTTTTTATATATTGGTTTCGTTTTATGTATGTAATCTTCGCTTTCATAGTTTCGTTTTCGAATTCGAGTCTCCTGGCGTATTTCGCCGTAACAAAATTACTCAATTTCCTTTTAAAATTAAATTTTAAAAAGTTTTTCCACGAAACTTTTCGTCGCCCACATTGACTCTAGGTTGTTCGTTCGTTAACTTGTCCGGGCCAGGTTAGGGAACGTCTCTCCAAAAGTCTGCGGCCTAGATGGCCTCGTCGTTCGCCTCTTGTAAGTCCTAATGTGTGATAGGGGTTGATTCCATGCTGCGGGCAGGATAGGAGGCGGTATTCATCCTGCAGCGTTCCACAGTCGCATATTGGATTATCTGTGTAGCCCCCCAGCGGACGAGATTTGCTCGGCATCTCGTTACTAGTCGTCACAGCCACCCTTAGTCTGTTGGGACTACGCTAAGTGGATAGGGAAAACGAGACCCTGGTGCTATATCTTTTTTACGTCTTCGCTAAGTGAAGCCATTGAGTGATGCGATTCGAAGATTGACCGCATTGTAGCGGTTGTTTGGGCTCAAGAATGAGTCGCGATTTGAGATGATTGTAGTGTGGTTGTTGACCACAGTTCTAGTGCAGTGGGTGTCTTTAATCGACTAATTCTAGTACTAATGTTGCATACTAAATTTATGGAAACTGGTTTTGGACACATTCCTTAAAATAATTGACGTAGACACCTGAAAATACGCACTGTTACAGTGTGTTGAAGAGAGAAAGATTCAGTACCGAAATGCACGATTGGCCTAATAACATAGTCAGATACTTTAGTTAGTTAGAATTCTTACTTTATCGAGGCGTACGACATGTGCGGCGCTTTTCCTCGAGCCGGTTTCCAACCCTCTGTACGCAACCGGTTGGAATCCGAACCTCGCGATAAACCACGCAGCAGACTGGAGCGAAAAATACAGACATTATAAAAAATACGAAAAATACACATTTTAAAAAACAGACATCGGACAAACCTGTTTCGCGTTCGATACCGAGAAAGTCAGGTGATCGAAATTAAGAAATTTCCCGTCCTTCGGTCTTGGTCCTTTATCCGTGTAAGTAGTCTTTGAACAGGTAATAAATCATAATCTAAGTATACAAATCGAAGATTAGAGAAAAAAATGAATTTCTGCAGTCTCACCATTTTCCTAAGGCAAGTGTGTCGCGCGAAATCCTTTCGGATAAAGCGCAATTGTGGCTCTTGCCACCAGTTTTATAAGAGCAGGTCGAGCCCCAAAACGACTTTTCCACAATCTTGTTTATCCGCGCCTCTTGAAGTGGCTATCCGTTGCATATTCAATAAATGATTACAATAAATTAAGCCCTGGGTAACAGTTTCCTATACATACCTCGCGTCGCGACGCAAAATTATGACGCGTAGTTCTGTATGCATAACTAATCTTATGTCTCCGTTTTGCGACTTATTAGTTGTAATAAATTAAAAGTAAAAAAGGATTTTTAAAAACAAGCTTTCCTTTCCACCAGAGAGTTCCAGTGGAGATTTTCAGGCTCCATCGTCAGACCTTCGTCATCATGTGTAATGTATAGTACTCATGACAACAAAACAAACGAGCCCAACTCGACTACCTTAGCGCTTTCCACCAGGGAGTTCCAGTGGCAATCTCTTGGTTTCATATTCAGGCCCTCGTTATCAAGCGCAATGGAAAATACTCAAGACAACAAAACAAACGAGCCCAAACTCGACTATCTTAGCTCTATCTTCAGACTCTCTCCACCAAGCGTCATGAAAAGTACTCAAGACAATAAAACAAACGAATCCAAACTCGACTATCTCAGCACTTTTCATTAGGGAGTTCCAGTGGCAATCTTCCAGCTCCATCTTCAGACCCTCGTCATCGTGTGTAATGGAAAGTCATCTCGATAACAAAACATACTAGCCAAATTCGACTGTCCTACCATTTGCCATCAGATTCCAGTCCCTGCATCCCGGCTCCATCATCAAATCAATCGGATACCAGCAAGTGGTTGAAAAATGGTTTGAAAATTTTGAATCGGACACATTACATACGAACATTGCAAGTTATACGAACATACGAACATAAAGCTTGTAATAAGGCTCTATCGAACAATTAGACAACCAAACTTAAGAGTTTAGTAGGGAGGAGGTTTACCACCCTAAACAGCACACCGCATAGTCAAAATAAAAGGTGGAATTACATAAACTTTAAATTATATATAATATACAAACGAATTTAACGCGTGGTTTTTAATATCCGATGTTTCGGCGATGTTGCAACCACCGTTGTCCAGGGTAGATATGTCCAAGGTCACAGTCTACACGGGACAACGCTGGTTGCAACATCGGCGAAACGACGGGTGCTACAAACTTCCCGCGGTAAAATCGTTTTTAACTTATTCATAATAAATTTATTTATAATCTTATGTATAATCAAACAACCGCGATAGTCTTCAATTTCATATATTTTTTTAATCTATCTAGTTAGATATATCTAGTTGGACATATCTAGTTTGACATATCTAGTCGAATATATCTAGTTGGATATATCTAGGTGGATATATCTAGTTGATCTGTCTAGCATCTATCTAGTTAGATCTGTCTATTTAGATCTATCTAGTTAGATCCATCTAGTTAGATCTATCTAGTTAGATCTATCCAGTTAGAAAAAAGTCTGAAGTATCACGTGACTCAAGTTTTATTTAATTAATAATCTTCTATATCTAATACGAAATATCGATAAAAACGAGCCATAACGATTTTTAGATTCCCATTTTAAAGTAACAATCCCAGTGTCAATTTATAAGTTAATACGCACGTGAATGAATCCTCTGCAGTGATTGAAATCATTAGCTTTTCAGTAATATAAGCAAAATTTAAGATCTCCAAAAAAAAACAACTAAGTGATATTTTGCCGAATTTTAGCAAACACCTAGTAAACTTTGAAAGGTTTACAATTTGTTTAACAGCGATTCAACTACTTTCGGGAGCAATGATTCCGGTTCACCAGGTTATGACCTTAAAATCTAGGAAACTAAGAATGCTATCTTATTCTAATAAAAATACTTAGTACTACTTAAATAAAATTAATAAAACTTTTGAGCTATAAAGTTTTTTTTGAAAATCGAACTACGAATTCAATGCATTTGTTTTTGCTTTTGTTTCTGTTCTGTCGCAATATATATATATATATATATATATATATATATATATATATATATATATATATATATATATATATATATATATATATATATATATATATATATATATATATATATATATATATATATATATATATATATATATATATATATATATATATATATATATATATATATATATATATATATATATATATATATATATATATATATATATATATATATATATATATATATATATATATATATATATATATTATATATATATATGTATATATATATATATATATATATATATATATATATATATTTCATAAGGTTTGTAAAGAAATCCGTTTATAGGATCATGTTTTTATTTAAAATAAAATTAGTAAAAGCTACTTAAAAAGTAGCGAAGGAAATCCCAGGTTGTACTGGGAAATGCTTATGTTTGAATGAGATATACTTACGGATGTGCACGACTTTCGACAGGTGCAATGTAAGTTTAAAGGTCCTTTTGCAGTTCTTATATATATATATATATATATATATATATATATATATATAAGAAGCGCTCCTGGTATTCAACATTCATTATTAATATAGTAAATATTGAATAAGCTAGCGTTCAACGTTTCCGAGATGTACAAACGTTTATTCTGGTGATCCGGATTCATTGCTCGAAAGACTTTTTATTTTTCTTTCAATAGACGGTTTTTTTCTTTGTGACCTGTGCGCTTAACAACCGAATATTAAAATTAAAGCCGGATATACAATTTACCATGGTGTCGAACCAAACAACTAAATTAAAGTTGTTTTAAAATAAAAATAAATTATATCAATTAAAATAATATTATTAGAAGACTAGAACTAAAGTTATGTGATTTTGATTATCTATTGATATTCCAGTACATGATTCCAGTACATATATCCAGTACATGATTACCCAAGAGTTGGTAGTTGCAGTCTTCTTGGTGTCTCCCAATACTCGTTTTACAAACTACAGATAACCTGGTATGCGTTTTCGAAGCAAGGAGATCATGCTGAAGCCGTTTATTCGACCATCTCCTATCGTTGAGCAATTTAAGGGGAAGTGTAAAAGCTTCTCTTGCCTATTCATTCTTGCCCGTCTCTGGAAAGACAATTTTCGAAAGGTTCACTGACACTTGCGTAGAAAACTTGGCTTTTGCTTGGAAAGTTCTATGAAACAAGACTTTTAGTGGTACCTTACAGTGGTGACGGACAAACTAAGGTCTGAAGACTACTCCGACATCCTTGAACATTGCCTAACATCCTGCTGCTTTCTGCGTTGCGGCGATTATTATAAACAAATCGACGGAGTAGCAATGGGATGCTCCGTATCACTGATAGCTATAATAGCGACTTATACATGGAATATTCCTCATCTCCAAAATGAAACCTCCAAAATGAAACCATTCTCTGGTTTCGCTATGTGGACGATGCTTCTGTTCTTTGAGGGGTAAGAGTCGTATATACAAACGGTGGAAGATTCCCTGGGTTACATAACCCCATACACTCAAAAATTAGAATCACATATGAAGTCGAAAAGGACGGCTCTCTGACTTTTTTGGATGTCAAGGTGACGAGGAGAAGTGACAATACTCTCTCGGACATACAGTATATCGGAAGCCCATACTCGGATAGATATCTGCACCCCAGCTTACAATTATCCCTACCATCTACGTTCAGTGCAAAGGTCGCTCGTGAATCGAGCGCGCGATCTACACTGAGAAAAATATAACGCTGCAATACATGGAAATACACATGTTTCAAAAGAATTACGTATATAACACGTACTGTGGTCCGTACGTATGTAATCAACATGACGCGTAACGGTATAGTTACCATGTCACAGGTATGGTAGTAGTAGTAGTAGTAGTAGATGGAGTGGGGGGCTTGTTTCCAGCCCTTGATGTCACCTAGATCTGTAAGGTCTTTTGTAACTACCCACTGTGTGGTTAGGTCAATTGTCAGCTAGTAGCCCGGTACTTCTTACCAGACTAAGTAGGTCACTGACCTTCAAGTTGGGCAGATCGCTGGGTTCGAGAAAGGCTCGTCCCAGTAAACTGTGTCTTTTGGCGGCGAGCCCTGGACAGCGGCCAACAATGTGTATGCTGTCTTCAGGTTCCTCGCCACATATTCGGCAATCCTTGCTCTCGGTCAAGCCAAGGTTGAATAGATGAGCTCTAAGGGTCGTGTGTCCGGTGAGGAGACCGATAGTGGTTCTAAGGTTCTTCTTGCTCATGTCAAGTAGGGCCTTGGTTTTCTTCTGTAGTGGTTGCTCCATCATGGCTTTTGCCTGGCGACATCCCTGACTCTGTTTCCAGGAAGCCCGATGTTCCTGCTCCAAGCAGTCCCTGATGATTTTCTTACCTGTAGCGAAGGGGACCCCTACAGCTGGCTCCACTGGGCAATCCAGTGTGCCCAGTTTTGCCAGTCTATCGGCCTCTTCGTTTCCGGGTATGCCTTGGTGACCCGGTATCCACATTAGGGTGATTTTGTTGGATTTTCCCAATTTGTTGAGCTCCTGCATGCAGTCCCAGACCACAGAAGATTCTGTGGTGGCTTTAGCCAGAGCGTCCAGTGCTGCTCTGCTGTCAGAGCAGATGAGGATTTGTCTGTTTTTTACCTCAAGTCGACTTTGTAGTTTTATGCATTCCAATATGGCAAGTACCTCGGCTTGGAAAACCGTAGCGTATTGTCCAAGGGGGATGCTGATTCTGTGGTTGGTTTTGGGTCCGTACACGCCTGCCCCAAAACGTCCATTTGTTCCTGAGCCGTCGGTGAACCAGGCGTCTGCGTTGTGGCTTTGAAGCCACTGCGGATTTTTCCATTCTTCCCTGATGGGGATTAGGATTTTATAGGATTTCTCTACCGAAATTTTTTTCCGTAGTCGATCCTGGGTCAGAGTGAATGGGCTTTTGTGGAGGAGGTTTAGCTCAGGATGATTGTGCCCTCCACGCTTCCACTCGCCCAAACACTTCAGTCTGTATGCTGTAAGTCTGGCGGAGTGGATGATGAGCTTGTCCAGAGGCGGGCAGCAGAGTGCCACCTCTAATCCCGCTGTTGGGGTGGTCTTCATGAAGCCAGTTGCAGCCCTCAGGTAGTTACCTTGAAGGCTTTTAAGCATTTTTACTGTCTCAAGCTTTTTCACCCTGGACCACCAGACTATTGCAGCATAGGTTAGTCTAGGCAGCAGTACTGCCCTGTAGAGCCATAAGGCGACCCTGGGTTTAAACCCCCAGGTTTTTCCCATGACTCTTTTGCACGTCCACAACGAGGCATAGAAGGTTGTTCTCTTGCGCTCGAGGTGGTGCTTCCAATTGAGCTTTGGGTCTAGATAGACTCCAAGGTATTTAACTACTGTAGCGTATTCTATCTCCTTATCCCAGAGCTTGAGACACTCAACGGGTTCGGGTTTGTATTTTCTGGTGAAAATCATGGCCTTAGTCTTGCTTGGATTAGCGGATAGACCTCTGGCCTGGCACCAGTCTTGGGTGGTCTTAAGTGCTTTGTCCATGAGCTCCTTAGATATCTGCACCCCAGCTTACAATTATCCCTACCATCTACGTTCAGTGCAAAGGTCGCTCGTGAATCGAGCGCGCGATCTACACTGAGAAAAATATAACGCTGCAATACATGGAAATACACATGTTTCAAAAGAATTACGTATATAACACGTACTGTGGTCCGTACGTATGTAATCAACATGACGCGTAACGGTATAGTTACCATGTCACAGGTATGGTAACTACACCGCAAATTCGTTACGGCGCACATCAAGATCTTGTTTTTACCATGACAGAATGTTATTACATACGTAAAGTTAAATTAAGGTACAAGAATCATGTTAAAGCGACATTATGCCGTTATATTCGTATTACCCGTACGGAGCATGGTGAAACATATAATCGATCAAGTAACGGAGTTGCTACCTAAATTCAAGAGCAATGAATCCGTGACACCACCATAAACCTTAATACCTCGAAAACTAAGAATGTTAGCTTTTTTAATAATTACCACAGGGAAGCTTCTTATATATTTTTTGTGACAGAACAGAAACAAAAGCAAAAACAAATACAGTAAATTCATATTTCGATTTTTAAAAAAACATTAATTTTGTTTTTAGCCTTTTTGGTAGCATTACTTTACAGCAACCAAGAAGTGTTTTTAATTTTCGTTTAGTGGTATTAAATAGTCTATAAAATGCTTCTTATTTGAATAAGCTACCATTCTTATTTCTTGAGTTAATAAGGTTTATGTTGGTGACTCGGATTCATTGCTCTCGAGTTTAGGCAGCAACACCAATTATTGTTCAGTAAACACTCATAAAATATTATTTGTTGCAATTCATTTTCAATATGGGAACTTTTCAATGAAATTTATTAATGAAGTAGTAGCACCTACTTAGGAAATATTTTTTAAGAAATATATAATATGACTTGTAATTAAAAAAATAAAGAAATAAATTAACCGAACTGAACATCTAGTATACTTTGGTTATTCTCCCGAGTATGTTGTATTTTACTAAACGTAATAGGTTGTGGACTTTTCGTAACGGTTTACAAAAGACGATTAAACACTACCCGCATCACTAACCTACTTTTGTAGGTAATTGGAATGATCACAATAACAGGTTATCTCAAGATTTCC
Organism: Micropterix aruncella; assembly: GCA_944548615.1. Classification (NCBI taxonomy): domain Eukaryota; kingdom Metazoa; phylum Arthropoda; class Insecta; order Lepidoptera; family Micropterigidae; genus Micropterix; species Micropterix aruncella. The sequence continues at coordinate 8,633,246 of OX155958.1, forward strand.
ATCAACCCAATACAATGTATTGCAGAAAGCGAAACATCCAAGGAAAAAAATACCAAGGGATGTTAACATCTAGGTAGGTCGGTATAATTTATAATAACATACGGCAACAGTCCAACAGATACATATCAGTAACCTCCGCTATGTATAATAAGGTCATAAATAAATAAAACACTGAGATCAAATGGTAAATTTAATCCGTGTCCATATTAGGAAAAGAGAGAATGATCACGGTCAATTAATTCTCCATACGATTGTTTGCGATGCTGATATTCTTCGGATATTTTTTATTTCATGCAATGCTTATTGGGAGAAGAATATCTACTTCTTCTTCTTCTTTTTTGTTTGATGGCTCCACCCAAAGAGGGTGATTTCTGCCAAGAATATCTACTGTAAAGAAGGATGGGCAAATATGTATGGCACGCGTCCCCACCTAGTACTAATAACAACCAGACATATGTCGTTGGAAGGCTCTTGTCATGACTGTCATTTGGTTACTATGGCTAGCAACGTCACAAATACGCGAGTGTAGGTACTACCTACTAGTATTTACATGTATCGCGTTGGCTACCTTCAATAAACTACATAAATATAACAATTATTATGTTATTGCTAATTTAATTTTTGTGAGAGTGGCCACCCTTCACTAGACTCCAATTGTTCGAGAGCGAAGGGTGGTTCTCATCAAGAAGTTTTCTCCGTCATTGAAAGCCGTCGTAGTTGAAGTATTTAATCAGAAAGTATGTAGTAGGTTGCCAGTTCGTAACGCCTTGTCTGATATTTCGCCGGTGTGTAGGTAGTGTGGGCGCGAGGTGAAGTCGTGGTTGTGTGTCCGAAGTTTGAAGCGCTGCGATAGATTCGAAGGTATATGATCGCGTATACTATGCGTAGTTTGGTTGACTCGAAGGCAGTGAAGAGCGCGAGTACTTGCAGATGAGCGGTTACTGTCCGCCAGAGAATGATAAAATATGTGTCGAATGTACTGCTTTTTATATGGTATGTAGTGAGCAATAGTTATGAGTGGGGTGAGAAATAAGTGTGTCAATTCGTATCGATCAGAAGAAATGACATTAGTCATCGTTTGACTGTGCACAAAATGCCGAATTTAGTTGGAAATCAATTGCAGCTGACTCGTGTATATTCGAGCGTGTTTGCGATTTCGATTCTATAGAAATTACTTTTTTGTTGTGGGTATGTTGGACCGAGTCTCCAACATTTTCATTTAAAAGTAACAATCATATTATTGTTGTTATTATTTTGATTTGCCTACCCATTTAATAGGCTCGATTGCGTTTCTCTCGAACTAAAATCGGAAATTAGTTCATGTGAATGAGACAGAGCAGTACGTAAGAGCGGAATGTGAAATGAACGGTTGTCACTTTTCCGCATTAAAACTATCCACCGAAGTTAAAGCAGCAGATGTTTTTAAACTTATTCGGGCGTAGGGTAAGGTAAGGTATGTTGGTGATAATTTTCAAAATAATGAAATAGTTCATATAAAAATAAATGATACCAGCTCGTTATCCTCATGTTGTATACTTCTATGTTTGAGCTTAGTTATGAATAATCAGTAGTTGTTGTAAAGCGTCTACATAATTATTTATTAATTAGTATGTGGTATCAGCCGACAAAGGTAATTTGGTGATATAGGTCGGAAATTTGGTGATAAGGGGTTGGTAAATTGGTGACAATCAGTATAAACAAATATTTGTGAGGTTAAATTCTGTTTTATTTGAGGTAAATCGAAAGGAGCATATTCCACTCCTAAAACAATATCAAACGAGTTTAGGAATACAAACAACAACAGGAGACATAAGAGTTTGTATAATTTTAGCACTTTTTTGTTTATTCACAATATTCACACCTGAAATATAATTGTTCTTCTGTGTCCAAATCACACCCAAGGCAGTCGTTGTGGTAAGGCACAGTGCAGTAAGAGCACTGGATCCATTGAGCTCCATTTTTAGCGGTTACATCTTGAGAATACAGACCATTACACAGACCACATTCCCAGTCGTCAAGATGGCGTGAGTTTTCCTTGTTCTGAACAGTTTTCAAGATGGCCTTTTTCTGAACCAATTTTTTCTTCAGTCCCGTCGTCTTGGTTTCAGAATCATCGGAACCCCTCGATGAGCTCGCGACACTCGGACAGTTTGAACAGCTGGCAACTGGAACTGTTGAAGCCGACGGTACATTCAAGTTTGTATCTCTTAAAGGTGTCAAACATTTAGCGGACGAGTCTTTGGCTCTCCTTTTTGTAACTTTCTTCTCTGGCCGTTTAGGTTTCGTTAGAATGGAGGCGACAGGATCAACTGGAACATTTTCAAGGGTTGTGGAAACGCTAATAATGTTTGGCTCAGTTCCACAACTACCATCGACTGTCAATGCTTTCTCAGTTAACATGGAAGGCGCTAGAGCCAACTGATTGACAGCGTTGTTGTCCAGAGGACATATGCCTGTTTTTTTGAACGAATTTATTATGTTTTTGGATGTGAAACTAGCTACATAGGCCGGATTCAGAATGGAGTGGAAGTTGGTCCTGTTGGGTTTGTCGCCTGGGTACTGTCGCATGTATTCATTTATGCCTTTCCGCCAGTAATCCTTAAGTGGTTTGAAAACACCGACGTCCAAAGGTTGCAAGATATGAGTGCAGTGCGCTGGAAAAGTTAATAGGTAAATTCGATTTTCCTTAGCCAGTTCAACGACTTCAGGACCGATGTGGGCTGCGTGCGAATCCATCAAAAGGATTATTGGTCGCTGTGGAGGTATTGCGGAAATGAAAAACTTAAACCATTCCACGAACAGTTCGGTGTTTATCCATCCTTTCGGGGAGAGTTTCACCAACGAATTGGGAAGACTGTCTCTTGCCAGTATGTCAGTCCAACGTACGCCCTTAAAAATTATCATCGGCGGGATCCATGTTCCGTTTGCGCAGATACATGCCAAAACTGTGTGAGTCTCTCCTCTTTCTGCATACGTTCTATTATAGACGTATTTCTTACCTATCGCTGTGACTACACGGCCGGGTTTTACTACATAAGACATGCCAGTCTCATCGCAATTCCAAATGCGATCTGGCATGTCTTTGATGCCCAATTCAGTTGTCAAGTGGTCCAACTTCAGGTAGTAATCTGCCAATATCGTTGGGTTAGCCATTGAGGCCCTGTATGCAGACAAATTTTCAGGAACTCTCAGACTTAAACCATACCTTTCTTTGTAGCTAGCCCACCACCATTTGCTGGCTATGTTTTTGCCCGAGTTCAGGAAGTTTTTGCGACCACTTGCGGCGGCTAAGTCATAAGCAACTTTTCTGATAGCAAATACTGTTAGGCCGAAGCCCATTTCCGTCATTTCAATTATATAATTAAATAATCTTACTTCCAATTCCGAGGAGAGGGCAAAAGGCCGTCCTAATTTTCGGGCCGTTTCCTCTTCTCTTGAAACATAATGCTTCAAGGTGCTCCAGGGAATTTTTGTAGTTTTGGAGGCAAAATATAGGCTCTTCCCATCTTCTTTTATTAATTTTAAAGCTAGCTGGAGCTCGCTTGAGTCATATTTTCTATATCTCTTCTCCTTATCAGCCATTGCTTCTGGAACAATATATTAAAAAAAACTAAAAATGTGAACTAAAAGTTTGATACGGTAAGTTGGTGATACATACGGTAAGTTGGTGATAAAAAAAAATTGCTCAATTCAAGACAATGTACCCATGGAAAATAATATTTATGATATGGACCGTAATATGTCACCAACAATCGGACATTAAAGCTGCCTGTTAAAAATTAAAAAAATCCCGAAATCCACCAGTCCGAATCGTGTAATAATGTTGTCTAAAAATGCTAAGCAAAACGGCTCAAAACTTAGGGAATATTTTTTTTTCTTATAGGATACGGAAAGCAATGGTTATGTCAATATAATGGTCATGTTATAACAATTAAACTATAGTAACGTTGAACACCTACCTCGAAAGATGTAGATTTTACAGTAATATTTCCAAAACTTCTCTTGGGCGACGCTCTGCAGATACAATTCACTGGCGCGACTGGCGAGCACTGTCGCTGCGTCGAGACGGCGACACGCACGGACCCATTGCCTTCTCTATCTCAAGCCATGCTACTGAGAGATCTGGCAACGACGCGGTGAACCGGTTGATGTGCGGCCTGCCGCCGTAAGCACCTTATCCCAGTATTGTGACAGTTCGAAACTGTGTCGACGCTTGGGGTTTTGTGACAGTTTTTGTGGTTTTTATGTATAGTTTTGAATGTGTTTAATGTATAATACTCATCTTCCTATCTGCAACAACTATTTAAGGTAAATATACATCTGTTTATCGACAAATTTGCGTTAATATGTTGTTTTACATAGAAACATAACCTCAAATTGTCGTGTTCTCTAATCCGCAAGTTATTATCGTTATTATCGCTAATTTTACAGATTTCATTAACAGTTTTAGTTCATATCTATTAAATATTAATGGCGTAATCATTTTTTAAAAGTATCCTTTACCTAATTAGTGCTATTATTAACACAATCATGTATGTCGACATCATGTTATATTTTAGAGTGTTGTTTATTTTGAATGCAAATAAATTACAGATTCCCAGATGCGTTTGTCTGAGTGAAATTGAGAGAGAGAGTCCGCCTCATTTTCTGATACTATCTACGATAACGGTTTCAGGTAAATATTTAATTGATCTTCTACAACAAGCTTTTATTTGTAATGCATGCAACAAAATAGCTTTTTTTTAACCTGCCTGGCCACAGCCAACCAGGCCTCGTTTAAGAATATCACAGCAATATGCATATGAAGCAGAAACTGCAATTAATTCAGACATTCACTTGCATCATACCCGCGGTAGCTCGCTTTTATGCGTACCCTAAATACGACTGGCAAAAGTACAGAAAAGCTACTTGTATCTTAGCATTTAATTTTATAATCTACTCCCTACAAAATTTAAACAGCTGGAGGACATAAAATTAAAAAAAAAACATTAAGGAGATGCTGATAGGCCACCCTTTCTATAATCTGGCCGAATTTGAGGATCATGATTTTTCAAATATTGTGCCCATTTAAATTACTTAAAATAGTAGAGCCTTATTGTCTGATTATTTTATATGGTCTTATATATTGGGAGCTAACGGGCCCATGATGAGTTGGCCACGATGACCCATGTGTTCAGGGTCGGTCACACTCACGGGTCAACACCCATCCGACGGCCTCCACGCACGGGGTGCGAACCTGGGTAGGACACTGGGTCAACCAGTCTCCCCTGGGAATCAAACCTCTGGCGCTCCTGGACGGTCTGCGCACCGTGCGGCGCAAGCCAATCGATTGTGCTCTCCGACTAACAGTCGGGGGAGGGAGTCTGGGAACTGTATTGTTTCCTATAGAGCGGGGGTGGTTGCGTACCTTACGGCGACTCGATCCCGGTTCAGAGTCGGGCAAAGGACGCCTTGGTCCGCGATAGATTCGGTGTACTCTGTTTCACCGCTTCGTAAGGGAGAGGAACGCGCAAGCGACCTCGAACTCGGAACCAATCGAGAGACTGGAGAAATCTGGTCACAATTGGAAGTGAGGGTGCGAGTATCTCGAGCCCGCCGGGTTTATTCCTGGCTAACTCGCGGTAAGGCGTTGGACTCTCACGGGTTGTGGCGTAGCTAGACGTCGGATTGTTATTGTCCAAAGTCTTCTACGCTCACTGCACGGTCGATAGAACGATGAATCGTTAAAACGTCCTGCGGTGATATATAAGACTCAAGATGGTCTTATATATGTACTTTTAGTTTAAAATTCATAACGTAGATTTGATTTTATTATTTAACATTTTACTGACAATTTGAATATTACGATGAATAATTTTACTACGTATCTTTTCAAATTACTAACTACTTCAAATATTAGGCTTCTATTTTGATTATTTATATTTATAGTTTGACAATCTAGTAGTTAATTCTTCACTACCTATGTATGTTCAGTAAAGAGTAGTAACGAGACTTACTACCTTGCACAATTATTTTGACACGTCCAAGAGCGGTCTTTAGCCGTCAATTGGACACGACGAAAATGTAATGTAATGTAATATCGACGTTCTATCAGTCGAGAACCATAAGACTGATTGTTCAGATCAAAAGACATTATCAGACCCATTAAATGTATAATAGTTTTTGAGCACTCTAAACACACCTATTGCCTTGTTTTGCCTACCTCATTATGTACCTCATCATTAATTTTAACTTCAAATATATTACAGATTCCAGGGGGAGTCCTTAGTGCAATCCAGAGACAGAGCGCCGTTGGATCTGGATAAAATATAATCAACCGATTGGTTTGCCTCGTATAATTCATTATATATTTGCTTTTATTAATTTTGATTTAAATTTCAGATTCCGAGAGTCATTGGTGCATTCCAGGGACAGTGTGCCGTTGGATCTGGATAAAATACGATTTACATTAACCGCTCAAGGTAATTATTTGGTTATTCGTTTTTTATCTTTAATAATATTAAGTTCATGAAGGTAGAGCCCCACCGACATTGTTTTACGTTTATTTTGTTATCGTCGATGTGTGCCAATTGATAACCACACTACAAACTTGCTTGAGCATGCTTGCAGTGATTTGCAGATTAGCGCCTTTCTGCAAATGATTGTGCGTGGAGCGTTGAGTCTGCACGTGTATGCCTTGCTAAAGCGTTGAGTCTGTGTCTGTATGCAGCTTTTCCCGAGACGATAGGCAACGATGATGATCAAGCGAGCGATACTCAATGACGATGATCATCATCGATGCTATTATCGACTGACTGGAAACAATTTTATTATGTAGTCAAACATATCAAACGAATTCGAACCAGCTAGGGTGTAATATCACCGCTAATACTAGCTTATATTTTTTAGATGCCGAGGCGATGCTGTGTTCCTGGATGCAAGTCAAATTATGACTCTACGTTGAAAACTGGAGAACTTCCCGTTTCAACATTTTCTTTCCCGAAGGAAGATAATCTTCGTAAGCGATGGACCAGAGCTATTCCACGCTCTAATTGGACGCCGAGCTCTGGTTCGTTTGTATGCAGTAACCATTTTAGTTCCGAAGAAGTTGTTCGTTCTCAAGAAATACACCAGAGCGATGGAAGCGTGGAGGAAGTGCCACTTCGATGTCCCCTACTAATTGCAGGTTCAGTGCCTCATATATTCCCCAACTTACCGACGTATTTGAGCACTGAGATCAGTACATTACGTACTAATCCAGAAGAGAGACGGGAAAAATGTGCGAAAAGATTTGATCAACAGACAGAAACTTTTTTGAATAGTGATTTAATTCAAGACTATGATGAACTTAAAGAAGGACTCCTAAAAACTAAGTTGGATGTGTGCCATGAGTGGAAGTGGAAAATTTTACAGAACTGTATATACTTTTATACAGTTAATATAGACTTTATTGATTCTGTGCAGGATTATGAAATGAATTCGGTGAAAGTATTGAATACTTTGTTAATCACTAATAGTGATCTTAAGGTTAAGGTATTTTTATCACAAGAGGAACTGTCTGAGCATGATTTGAAATGGATACTGCCAACAAATTTACAATTAAGTAGGTGGTCTCAGCTAGAAAATTTATTAATTCGATATAAGACAAATGAGTTCTCTGAAGATCATTCTTTGTTAAAATTCAAATTTTATTTGGAAAAGGCGCATGACAATATTGTAAAAGCTACAAAACAGATTGATGAAAGTTATTGTGGTCCATTAGAAAAACAGCTCGATCTTATCAAAGACCAGCTTAAATTATTTCTAGCAAATAAGCGCCAATATTCTATCTCGACTAAACTATTTGCCTTCCAAATTTACTGTCAATCCGCATCATGTTATGAGATCATTCGCAGATTTTTCTTTCTGCCTCATAAAAGATATTTGCAATATATATCTTCATCATTACACACAAGCCCTGAAAATGACACCAATAACTGCAATTACTTGAGTCATTTAATTAAAACCTTGGATGAAAGAGAAAAAATTGTCAATCTTGTCATAGATGAAGTCTATGTAAACAGTAAGTTGGAATATAAATCTAAGCAAATAGCCGGGTACTCGAAAAACAAACCAACCGAGCTTGCAAAAACTATTCAATGTTTTATGATTTCCTCTCCATTTGGACGTTTTAAAGAAGTTGTGAAATTGTTTCCATGCAGTGGAATGACTGGTCTACAACTTAAAGATTTAACATTAGAAGTAATAACATTTGTGCAGTCTATTGGGTATAAAATTTTTTGTATTATTACTGATAATAACCGAGTTAACCAATAACCGAGTTAACCAATTAATGTTTAGAAATATTTTCTAACACTGACAGTGGCCTTGAGACATGTAATTTGGATGATCTAAAAGGTATGTTATCAACCGATTACCTCGAGAAATGTGATGTTGATGAGTCATCCCAAATATACGTTTGTGGATATGCCGTACATTCCGCAGTCAAACGATTAGGTTGTGACTTGTGTTCATTTCTCATCAGAGATTCTAAAGGTGGCAATGTTGAAAATAAGTACTTTGACTACCTCCAAAGAGGTGGTCTGAGTGTGCCAGCAGACTCTGTCAAATTCCTCTACTTTCATTTGTATGCAATTTTCGAATATATAATTAATGATGACCAATTGAAAAGCTTACTGTTTCAAAATAGTGATGTAAGAAGTGTGCTATGTAGTCTAACATTTTTTAGTTTAAGATCTGGTATGTTTTACGTAGATTTAGATGGCTCTTGTGAAATGGGACACCCGACAAAGCATGCTTACTATTTAGTATGTAAAGTAATTGTTAATATTTTTTTAAACAACTATACTAAGCATGTAAATGACCATTCAAAAAGCAAAAAGAGCGATAAACGAAAATTAGATGTATATTCGAGTTCGCAATCAAAATCTATGTAAAAGTTATTTAATACATCTAGTAGTCTAATATGTAAGTTTAATGTTCTATTACAAATTATTACTAAGGCATTTCTGTAGATGTAGGTATGTATTATGTATTATATTGTCATATATGTTGTAAGCAATAATACTGCTGATATTACAATTAATTTAATTTACAATTTTATGTAATTAAAATACTTTTTTATTGATAAATTTTATAATATTTTATCTGACATTTTTTACTACTGTTAATTTACACTGTCGACTGTATTTGAATGTTTTAAGTAATTGATGACTATACGAATTTTACCTAATTCCACCGTTTTTTAAACAATCCAATATAAAATGAAAGTAACAATGTAAAAACCTATTTAAAATAGTATTATGTTTTTGTTATATAAATTGATTTAAATTATATGTATGTATATATATATATATATATATATATATATATATATATATATATATATATATATATATATATATATATATATATATATATATATATATATATATACATATAATTTAATATATATATATATATATATATATATATATATATATATATATATATATATATATATATATATATATATATATATATATATATATATATATATATATATATATATATATATATATATATATATATATATATATATATATATATATATATATATATATATATATATATATATACATATACTCTGTATATGTATATATATATATATACACATATACATATACATATCTTAATTTTATATCTTTATTTTATTTTTTTTCCATGGAACAAACAGCTCTCGTTATTGTTCAATGTTATGGATTTAATGATAAAAATATTGTACATAGTTCCTAAGATCTGAATTTGCTTAAAAAAATATATATTTGCATTACTAAAATGACAACAAAAGGAAATGTTAAATTATTAATTATTAGGCTAAGAGGATGTTTTTGTTATGTAATTAAGTGTTTTTCTTTTTAAATAAATAAATGAGTAAATAAACAGACTTTATATTGATAGAGATATGTATATACATACATGTATATATATATATATATATATATATATATATATATATATATATATATATATATATATATATATATATATATATATATATATATATATATATATATATATATTATATATATATATATATATATATATATATATATATATATATATATATATATATATATATATATATATATATATATATATATATATATATATATATATATATATATATATATATATATATATATATATATATATATATATATATATATATATATATATATATATATATATATATATATATATATATATATATATATATATATATATATATATATATATATATATATATATATATATATATATATATATATATATATATATATATATATATAAATATATATACATATATATATATATATATATATATATATATATATATATATATATATATATATATATATATATATATATATATATATATATATATATATATATATATATATATATATATATAAATATATATACATATATATATATATATATGAAAAAATAAAAAAACTATGTGTAAATTTTCTTATTTACTGCAAATAACGCCAGCCGGCATAGTGAAGACAATGCAGCCGGCGATGAAACGGTTCGCGCGTAGGTTCACGGCTTATGGAAAATGCGGCGTTGCCAAATCTATGTTCACGGCTTGAGATCAGGAGGCTATGACGGACCTGGTTGCTAGCTCTCCGTCTCGCTCTGGCTTGCAGCTAGAAAGTAGCGCCGTCTCATTGATCTGCCGCTATCGGTTTGTTGATGGCAAGCAGTTTAAGATTTATCACCAAATTACCTATATCACCAAATTACCTCCCTTTACCCTATATACATTCGAAAGGTAGCTTTGGTGCTGGAATATCGACAATAGTTCATTTCATATTCCGTTCTAACGCATCGCTCTGTCTCGTTCGGTTGAACTAAGTTCCTTTTTTAGTTCACGAAGAAACGCAATCGGGCCCAATAAACATGTTAATTTATATGTTCCACGTATATGTCGTTAAGTGATAATGTGGTGATAAAATAGACTATATGGATTCAAATTTGGTCACATCATAGTTCATTCTAGACTATTTACAAGAATGATTTTTTTTTAAATGAGAATAGCAATATTAGATAGAAAGATCTATAATGTTTTGCACTTGCGCCAAATACGTCATAATGATTATGGCTGTTGGCTACCTACTCGCTTTATATCACAAACTTAATCTTTATATCAACGGCGCACATTGAGTTCTTTCATTATGGCAAATCCGACGACCGAAAGTCGATTACAAGTTACGAAAAAAACGGTTATGTCACCCCAAGACTTTCCCGGAAAGTATCCAAGGACTGATCTCATATGGATATTAATTTCATAAATAAAATCTCTCTCGGCTGGCGCACGAGCCCGGGTAGGTTCCAATGCAACCGCATCGGGCGGCGAGGTTTATTTCTAGGATAAGCGCCGATAGACGGCGTTAATATTTAATAAAAATGTATGGCGGAATTTTAATATTATTAGTGTACCTAGCCTGTATATGAGATATTCCAACCAAAATTTCACAATGTGATTTCGGCCCAACAAGGCATGTGTGTACCAAAGTTCAAGTCTCTTTAGTCCAATATTTCGAGATTAACCTTTGGGTTATTATTCAAAAAGTAGTTAAACAATCGTTAGGTTTTTTCATTAGATTTCTTAATAATAATACTTGTTTAAAATATACCAGACATTTTTTTCACATTAGACTAATTTATTACCTTTTTGTATTTAGAATCGTAGGAACAATTCGACGTGGGCTTAGGGTTTTTTTTTTTTTTTTTTTTGTCTTTGTACTCGAGCGTACGTGATACGGCTTGTTGCGTTAGGGCGATAATATAACGGACGCATCACGTACACGTATACGTAGAGCGTTTAATATGTTGGACCGATTTCAAACACAATCTTTTCATTCTTGCCATGACCGAATGATGCCTGCATAGGTACCAAATTTCAGCTCAATCGGATTAAGCGTATGGGCGCTATTGTGGAGCCTAATACTAAATTGTCTTAATCGTCTCAGGAGGGTTCAAAATAGATATGTCCGTCTTCATCTCGAAAAAATTGTTTAGCGCTTTCACAATACTTTCCCTCCTGATCGGCTGGTGGGCCAGGAAAGTAAAACTTATAGCCAAACCTTTCACGATATTCTTCTTCTTCTTTTTTACTTTTGGCAGCTCCACGCAGTATGGTTGCTGGGGATTTTATGTCAATATGGAGTTGTTTTTTGGTTTTATGATATTAAACAGGAGAAAAACTATGGATAGTGTCCAACATAGATAAGGCATAACAATATATAATAATATCCTTAATTACAAACACTAAATACATTCGTTTGGAGTATTAACATAACCCTGGAGGAAAATGACACGAATAATATATACCTAACTTCACAGGCAAATTGGTCAGTTACGGCCGAGAAATTTAACAGTTAGTTGGGAGATATATTGGTGGATGGGAAAGTCTATTGGGTTTGTAATAGGATTCGAATAAAACAGTAATTAAAAATAAACCAGGGATTATCTAAGGGTAGAACCCAAACCCAAACTGAGCCCACACGCAGCGACCATCTGCCCTACCAATGTGCCGTCCATGAACACCCCGGCAGTCCAAAAACCCTCAGTATTCAGCGTATTTTCCACTGCTCAGCGACATCTGCGGGATCACATCATTTGGAATGGAATCGCAAGAATGGAAATCATCCCGATCTACAAAAAGTATTAAAAGCATGACTGTCTAACTGTGCATAAAACACACCGTTGAAGAATGACCGGACGTGGACGAGGCAAGCGCGCGAGCTCCGCGGGTGTTCAATGATAACTGCCAGGGTGGTCGTCGGCTGCTCGCCGCTGGGAGATGCGATTAAAATGCGCCTATCAAACTTCTAGCAGCGGCGGAGAAGGTCGTCGCTCTACGGCGAGAGTGAGATAAGAAGTGTATGAGTGTTTTCAAGACGCAGGCACGCCATTTAATTACTATCCCTCAAGCCGTGAAACCTCAGTCGTGGTGAATTACGATCGCCATGTTGCTGAGCGATAACGTCGTATTTAATCAATCTTGTGCATGGGCGAGAGAAGTGAGATTTACATCATCCCTGGGCTATTTCTGGATGATAGGTCACATTCTCGTCGATCTCGTACCCACAAGGCAGTCCCAACGCCGACGGAGGGAGGAGAACTGATTACGGAGACGCTCCCAGGGATATTTTAGGGAAAAGGATAACTAAATGTTAGATAGATCATGGAGGTTGTGAGACGGATAGCAAACCGCCTCCACAAGAATAGGTGGACTGAAGGTCCATAACAGTAATCATCTATCTTTACAACTCTTGCCATGACGAAATGATGCCTGCATGCCAAATTTCAACTCAATCTGATAAAGCGTTTGGGCGCTATCGTAGAGGAATAGACACAGTCACAGAAGTGCGTTCACAATACTTTCCCTCTGTCGAGACATTTCTGCGGAAAGCCGCAGTTTTTAAGATTAAAGTTATTTGAAATCAGTATATTTTTATTTAAAAAAAACACGTGTTCTTTTGGTCATAGTCGTTTTTTTATGTATTAGTTCTATCAAAAATCATAGTAATGACTTAAATGCCGTTGTTTATTTTTATGCCCAACGTTTGAATAACATTAAAGAAATAATTTATTTCTTTGAATAACTAACTATTAAATTTCAATGATTTCAGTGAATATATCGCGGATAACAAATGTTTCGCAACATCTTTTTACCCTCGTGATTCTAAATAATACGAGGAATTCGCAATGAAATATAATCTTGGCCGTCCATCGCGCAAATGCACTTATGTGCGGTGTCAAGAAGCAAATCAAATTCAATGAATAGAATTAATGGGCCGACTTCTTGTTTGTCATTTCTAGCGACTGAATGTGTTATTGAAACATATTCAAGGAGTTCCAGATAGTTTATTTGTTGTATCTGATGACGATGTATAAATTATAATACAAAATGAGCTACAACGTAATATGTATCATGAAGAATAATATCAATAGAAGAATTAGCTAAAATAATTACTGTCAATCCTCCTATTTTAAATTTTAAAAAATCGGCTTTAGTCACCCCAAGACTTCCCCTGTAATTAGCCAAGGACGCGATCTCATTCAATTTAAAAATCGATTTGCAAACGCGCGACGCCGTAAAATTCAACGTTAAACATTCGAATTTCGAACGAGCGACACAACGCAATGAATATTAAACTTTCGAACCACCGATATCAAACGCGCGTCGCGCCCAAATTTAAATATATCACTCCCCCATACATTTGTACGGCGGAATTTAAATATTATTTCTGCAGCTTATTTATGAGATATTCTAATCACACATGATTAGAATATCTCATAAATAATTTGTCATTTCGGGCCATCAATGTCTCGAGTATGAAAATGTAAATGTCCAACATTTCGAGTATTATGTATGACTAGTGCGCCCCTGGTCGACCGATTTCAATCACAATATTTTCAATTCTTGTAACGACACAGCGGTTAGGTCGCTTTGCATGTTACACGCACACATTTATATAAGCACTTCATAGTAGGGTTGGTTGTAGGAGATTGTCGTCTTACCCGGCCATTGTGAAATGTCACAATTTATTGTGACATTAATAATTTCACAATGTCACAATAAATTAATTCAATTCACAATGTCACAATAAATTACTCTTTAGAGTAGAAACAAACAAACAAACCAACCAAATGATGCATGTGTTTGGGCGTTAT